>JAPEVW010000045.1:1344706-1739706 GCA_027921565.1 Artemia sinica | reverse complement strand
GCACATAACAAGTAGTTTTTTTGATAATTTTTGGAGATTTTATTACTGGCTCCATCTAGGGAAAAATCTCAGTGGATCACTATGTACCACCTGGCCCCAGTATGGACCGGGGGTGCTGCATAGTGAGCCACCCTATGGTGTATACTGGGCCTCTTGAAGATGTTCAAATAATAAATCATTCGTTTATTGTGTTAAAATGGTACAAAGGTAAACAAAACTTCTAAAAAATAAAACAGATGACAGTCCATTCGTTTATAATGTTAAAGCGCTAGAAAAGTAAGAAAACTAAAATGGTATGCTATAAAAAAAAAACGTTTGGCAAGAAATGGAAACTATAGATGTTTACCAATCCTCGAAAGTAAAGAAAGAAGATGCCCTTGAAGCTGTCCCTTTTGCTGGGATTGGTTTGAAATCTTCTTCAGAATATCTTCACGGGATACACAATGGCGCCTTCGTTTTCGGGCCACTTCCACCTATTCACTCCCACCATGCTGAGCACACTAACTTGGACAGAGTCTTTGTTCTTTACCTGAACCACTCCAGGGAAATATTTGCCTTCATAAAATTTTCACATAATTGCCAATTATAATTGTGTTAAACAGTCCGCCCTCTGGACATAGCTCGTCTTCTTCCTCCTGTCCAATGTGAAGCAAAAAATCATCACTTTCATCATGGAGTGAAAGGCTTCCATCACTGTCACTGTCCTCGTCAAACTATAAAACCTGCTTTGCTGCTTTCTTTTGCACTCCTCTCGGCTTTGGCTTTGTAGCTTTCCCCTTTCTGCTGGCTCTTGCTACTTCCTCTGCTTCAATTTGTTGAAAAACTTGCAGGTTGTTGAAAACACTGCATCACATTGTGAGGATTGAAGCTGGTTGCTCGACTGAGGCTGGTTGCTTCTGGTTTCCCTCCCCGTTAAAATTCAGCTTATGGGCGCTCAGGGATGCTGTAAATAAAACTTTGAGAAAAGTACAGTGTGATTTTTCCGTACTGTTCTAAAATCCGGGAAACACGCGACAAGTGAACTTTGGTTAATGCTAATGAAATAAAACAAAATTGATAAAAATATAATAGTTTAGAAACAAATTTTGGCTATATATTTGTACATCAGGGGGGGGCTGGGGGTAAAGCATAGCATATATTAAATACGTAACCTAACCTAACCTAGGTACCTTTTTTCCCCCTAAACCCAAAATAACTAAAGTTTAAATATAATTCCTGGAGTGAGAAACCCCTTCTTATACAGCTTCAGATAGGCAATTACCGGGTATGGCTATCTAAGCTTTGCTTTTATCGACGTGTGTTTCTCGCATTTTAGAACAGTACCGATTTTTCTAAGGGGAGCGGATGCATCGACTAAATTATCAATGTCAGTTTAATAGTTGAGAAGTGCATGAGCCTGTTTTAGTAAGGGGACAGACCATCTCAGTCTTTGTAAAAGTATAATCATCTACTGAACAAGTACTGACAAAACTCTCCAAAAATGACCCCGCGTACCTCAGCGCCTCTAGACACAAAATGTTGTACTACTTAATCGCTCCGAGCCAAAGGACTTGGCTTCCAGCCAATAAATTATCCCAGCCAATCGCCCCAGCCAATAGAGTGTGATTCAGGCGACGAGTTACCCGGAAATTTGTATTGAATTGTGTAACTAAAATAACCTAAGGATCTGTGTAACAAGGGTCACTTTTTTTATGTGGAGAGGATAGGTTTTGTCAGTGCTTGGTCAGTAGATGATTATACTTTGGTCTTTGTCTAGCATTCCATCTATTAACAACTTGTGACTTACCAGGGCATATTTGTTAACGTTTGTTAACCTCTTCGTATTTTTACATTCCTCTTATTCCCAACAAGCTCCCACAATCAACAAAAAAACTGTTTGTTTCAGTAATCGTTTCACTTTCCCATAGCGCCTGTTTACGATCGCCAGAAGCCTGAATTTCTAGAAATCAGTTGAGCTAGAGATCTACTCCCAGGCATGGGGACAATTGCCTTCTCCAGAACCCTGAAATTTAGTTTTCTTCAAAAATATTGTCAAAGCTAAGATAAGCCTGCATAATTCCAAGCATCCAGAGAAACACGCCAGTTTTCTTAATGTATCTTTGCCTTTATGGTACTATGTGACGCCTTTCCAGTTTTCACTGTCATTTTTACTTGATTTAGGAAAATTTGCTCTAACTTTAACCCCCTCCCCAGGATTTTCTACGAAATTACGCCACCGCTCCAAGGTGCACAAAATTGGCGCAATTGCCATAACAGAGGTCCAAGCACATCGTCGTGATCTATTAAAAATTAATGACCTCTTACAATTCATAAAACTTCATCCTCATGATCACCCCCTTGCTAAAAAGGGGGGCGGAATATTATTATTTGTGTCCAATCATCTTTGCCCCAAATTCATTCATATCCACAGGCTTTTAGATTATGATGAAATCGTTTGGGTATAGTGTCAAGTGCAAAGACCCGATGTTTTGCAACGTCCTCTCAGTTTTGATTGTCTTTTGTGTTTTGTTTTTTTTGTTTTTTCATTATTATTATTTTCTTCCAAATCAAAACTCTACACAGAGACAACGATTCTGTCAACAATTAAATAAAAACAAGTTTTTTTAACTGAAAGTAAGGAGCAACATTAAAACTTAAAACAAACAGAAATTATTCCGTATATGAAAGGGGCTGTCCCCTCCTCAATACCTCGCTCTTTACGCTAAAGTTTTTTATTGTTTTAAAAAACAAAGTTGTGTGACAGATTCAAACTGTAGCGTAAACAGCGAGTTATTGAGAAGGGGACAGCCCCTTTCATATACGGAATAATTTCTGTTCGTTTTAAGTTTTAATGTCGCTCCTTACTTTCAGTTAAAAAAAAATATTATTTAATTTCTGATCGTTTTTGAATTAATGCAGCTTTGATTTTGGCTCACCATACATGAATAATTAAAACGAAATTTGCATATTAATTTTACTTTTTTGGCTAAATGGCTCTCTCGAAATTTTGTTCTGACGTAACTTACGAATTAACTTACATAACGAACTTCTATATTCGTATGTTTTATTACGTATATTAAAGAGTTTGCCCCCTAGTCGATACCCTGCTCTCTACGCTAAGTTCGAATTTTGTTCGAATCACAAACCCCTGAAACACAAAGGCCAGTTAATTAGAATAGATAGCTCTTTTGAAAGTACTAAAAAAAACTTTAGCGAAAAGGGAGATGTATTGACTAGGGGGCGAACCCCCTCATAAACTTAATAATTTCTGTTTGTTTTAAGTTTTAATGTTACTCGTTACTTTCAGTTGAAAAAAGCTAGTTTTTGTATTTAATTTCTGATCGGTTTTTAAATAAGGCTGGGAAATCGGGCGCCCCCTTCATAGAAATGTCCCTTCCCCCAAGAAAACATCCTCCATGGAAGGATCCTCCCCCATAACCCCTCCTCCAACACCATCCCCCGAACAGAAAAAAATCCCTCCTGAAACGTCTTTATACTTCCCATTAACCAATACTATATGTAAACAATGGGGAAAGTTCATAACTTCCAGCCCTTCCCCCGGGTACTGTGGGGGATTAAGTCATCCTCAAAGACATATTTATCAGATTTTCGACTATGCTGAACAAAATGGCTATCTCAAAATTTTGATTGGGTGACTTTGGGAAAAAGATGAGCGTGGGAGGGGGTCAAGTTGCCCTCCAATTTTTTTGGTCACTTAAAAAGGGCACTAGAACTTTTAATTTCTGTTCAAATGAGCCCTCTTACAATATTCTAGGACTACTGGATCGATACGATCACCACTGAAAAAAAAAAAAAAAAAAAAAAAAAAAAAAAAAACAAAAAAAAAAAAAATAAAATAAACACGCATCCGTGATCTTTCTTGTGACAAAAAATACAAAATTCCACATTTTTGCAGATAGGAGCTTGAAACTTCCGTAGGAGGGTTTTCTGACACGCTGAATCCGATGGTGTGATTTTCATTAAAGTAATATGAGTTTTTGGGGGTGTTTTCCCCTTTTAACGAAAATAAGGCAAAGTTTTCCCAGGCGCGTAACTTTTGATGGGTAAAACTAAACTTAATGAAACTTGTATATTTGAAATCAGCATACAAATCTGATTCTATTGATGCATTAATGGGTAGCAAAATTTCGGTTTTTAGAGTTTCGGTTACTATTGAGCCGGGTCACTCCTTACTTACAGTTCGTTACCACGAACTGTTTGATACATAGCCAAGCCATCTGTGTCCTCTGTAAATACCAAAACACCGGTATTTTTCTAGTAGGTGTGATCTAAAATTAAATTTTCTTTGTAACTCCCTTAACAAACAGATACCAAAAATACCAACAACCAAAGGAAATTCTTAATTTGATTTGCACAAATATGCACACTTTCTATTACACACCAGATGCCTTTACCTCCTTCAAGAGAAGCTACTATTTTTCCTTTACCTCCTTCAAGAGAAGCTACTATTTTTCTTTATGACTGAAACCTTTTTCTAGTTTTAATCAAACATTTTCCGTTTCTGAATTTTCTTATCGGCCAATATTATTATCATTTATTTATTACTCGTCAAAAAAAGGTACAAAAGACAGAGCATCAGTAAAAAAGAAAAACAAAAAACCAAAAACAAAAAAAAACACAAAAGAAAAAAGCACATCGAACAAATTACAGAAACGATAAACAAAACCTCAATTATACGCTGCACTACAGGTACGTAAGAAGTTTTACTTTTTAAACAATTTAAACTCCCAAGTACTGAACAAACATAAGCAATATGAGCATCGTTGCATCAAGCTGCAATTGGTAAAAAAATAAACACAAATAAACCAAATAATCATCAGTGAATTCAAAAAAAGAAAAAAAAATACAAACAAGAGACGGTAAAAAAAAACCTAAATATAACAAGATACTAAACATGACAAGAGGCAGGCAAACAAAATTAAATGGACAGCGATTCACTGCCCTAGCAAATGGTACCAAGGGTGGGAAGAAACTTTCTCGTTGTACCGTTTAATTTGTTCAATATATACGTCGGTCCGCAATCTTAAAATTTTTAACAAGGTGCGAATTTCTTGTCCATGGCGGGAGCCGCAACAAGAACTTCTGCATACTTAAAAAACTCAGATCTGAGCTTTCTTTTCTCTGGCTCGGGAAAAATTCTCCAAAATGGGCTTAGGTACTGGAAATGGGGAAGGGATACTGCGTTATAAAGTCAAGCCAGAATTAAACGGTTGAAACGGATTTTAGATGAAACTACTCTACTGTAAGCAGAAGCCAGGCGTTTACGGAGATGATCAATAAGAAGGGAGCGGGTAGTTTTGAGATCCTTTCCAATTGGTAAACCAAGGTAAATGATTTTCGGGACAGGGGCTACAGACAGTTCTCCCAGCCTCATAGACTAGATCTCTTCTTGGCGCCAGTTGAACAGAAGAATATCTGACTTCTGCGGGTTAAATTCAAGGCCAAGTGCACTGTAATTTGACTGTAGTGTGGAGAAGGTGGTATCTGTACCTGCGACTGTGCGGCTGGGGTTCAGAATGTCATCGGCGTAAGCTATCATTGTAACGTCTATGCCACGAGCTATGTATGTTGTCTCGATAGTAGACTGTGGTTCAATAATACAGTTATTAAAGGCACAAGGAGATGTGACTTGACCCATGTCGAGCACCCTTTTTTACTGAAACAACAGGATTCCCTCGGTAGGGCAGCATCACGTCAGGTGTATATTCAGTGAGGGTTCGACCATGGCCAGGAAGTAGGAGTTCAGCCTGTAGGTGGTCGTACATGTCTTTAATGTGTAGTAGGATGTCCTTCTGTACACCTCTCTTTCCCATATCCAGAATGAGTTGGTCATGGAGAAGTGAGTCGTAGGCACGGTGGACATCATGTAGACCTATAACAATGGACTCCTTTGATTCATCAGTGTCAATCAAGACTGAGGCCAAAGTAGAAATGGCGTGGCCGCAACCAAGACCCTTCTGGAACCCAAACTGGGAAGGGGGAGTCCAGCATTTTTCCTGGATTTCATCAATGACCAAAAGTTCAAAGGCTTTGCAAAACGTGTTGATGCCACTGTGATCGGTCTGAACGAAGCACATCCCGAAGTACTTTTTCCTTTTTCGGGACTGGCATAAGCGACCCAGTACTGAATGCCGATGGTACGAGTCCAGTGGTGAAGATCATCAGAAAGAGAAGAGTTAGGTGTCCCATGAAAGTCGGGCTGCACTGACTAAGATGAAGGGCGGATACACGGTCAATGCCAGCCGACTTCTTCTTTTTCAACCGTCAGATCGCGGACGCCACCTGAGATTGGGTAACTAGGAAATCTGTATCTGGAATTGATGAGAGCAGGGATGAAAGCTTTTCTTGAACAGAAATGTTAAGATCCTGTTTTGTGGCTGAAAACTCATCAAGGTAATAGTTTATCCATGTTAAAGATGGGATATCTGACTCGGAACCTGCTGAATCCTTCTTATCAAACATTTTCCATAACATATTAGGATTTTTAATTACTTTTTCAGAAAGCTCAGATTTCAGCTGCGCGCGGTGACGAGCAAGCTCCTTCCCAAACCTACGCTTAGATGCAACTCTAATTTCTTTAACTATTCCTGAGCGTGGTCTACCACATTCTTTCATATCCCGTACCAGAAGGTAGCTCGGTCGCATGCTAATTGTAACAAAGGGTTAGAAGACCATCCCTTTTCTTGAGTTCCTTGTCTTGCACGAGACTTGGGCACTCCCTGAGATTCGGCAAACAGAAGAGCATGGGTCAGTTCAGCGTAATAAAATATTAAGACGTAGCCGCGCATCTCTTTCATCACGATGAGAGAATTTCATAAGTAGGTCAAACGGTACGCGAATTTTTGACAGACAAGATCACAAGAATCTTGAAACTTTTCTTTATCAATTTTACGCCAAACCAGAATCTCATGCCACCTCTGAAAGAGTACCGACGAATTATTCGCAGCGGAAAACGAGGTAGGCCTACTGATAATACACTGAACTGGGAAATGATCCGAAGTGAAATTATTCGAATGGACAAGAACCTCACGTACTGGCAAAGAACTAGAACTAACAATATGGTCTAGATTGGACGTAGATCCAGATTGGTGGATATAGGAAAAGTCCTGGTTTTTCCGGTGAATAGTAAAGCGGTTCTCAAGGATCCCTATTAGAATGCAAAAACGACTGTTTTGGGCACTAATATCAACATCTAAATTGCAGTTAAAGTCACCCACTATTATGCACCCAAAGGACTCGCGCTCGGCTTTCTTAAGGCACCGGGCTAGTTTGGCAGCACTTATGGCAAAAGTACTATCAGATTTGTCGTCACGGTAATCAGTTGGAAGGTACACATTTATAACTAGCAGGTTATCTAGTCTAGTTGCAAGAAAATTGTCACTGTTATCGTATACTTCGCACGCGAGACAATTGCTAACCAACGTGGCAATACCACCAGACGGACGGCCCCGCGGAAATTTTGCAGGCACGGAGAACACAGAGTAGGACGGCCAGAGATTTAGTAGATTTAGGCCAGCTTCTGTGATGAAATGTTCTTGCAGGTATATCACATTATATTTATTCACAAACTGGTCAACCACAAGAGACCGCTCGGAAAAAATTCCGTTTATATTCCAAGAAAATAGTGAAATGTTAGAGATTTCGTCAATCATCATGGTAATGAGTTGCCTTTTGCTGGTTTTCCAGACACTTCACGCTATAGCAGGCATGACCCGCTTTCTTGCAGGAAACGCAAAACATAGCACGAGTACACTTTTCTGTATCGGGCTTTTTGGAGACGTGGTCAGACGAGCCACATCTGAAGCAGAGGGCTATTGGTGCACTCGGCAGCTAGGTGACCTAGGATGTCGGCATGAGTGGCAACGACGGGGTAAGAAACGGAATTCTTCAGTGGGCACTTTTTCGTAAAAGATCTTCACAGAGTCCTTAAGAAATTTATCCAAATCCGATCGACAGCTGAAAAATACTTTGAACGTACGGGAACTGCCAAGACGTTCAGACTTCATAGCTCTGGAGATCAGTGCAGTTAGCTCATCCGCTGATACATCAGAGGGGACTCGTTTCACTACACCAATACAGCTAGGGCTCTTTATGGCAACAGAAATCTGCGGTTGCTTGGTCTTGATTGACTCAACAATGGTTTCAGCTGTGTTTTTTTGAACGAACCACTAGTTTTCAGTCAGATTTGACTTTTCATAATTCAGATATGTCACTAGTATCCACACATACTGAATCTACGAATCTCTTCCAAGCACTCGGGGTATCAAGCGACTCGGGCAGATTTTTCAGGACGATTACATAGGAGGGCTTATCTGCTGATTTGAAGTGATTGGCCATTCGATGGGTTTGCTGCCATTAATAGCAAAATGGTTCTTAATAACTCGAGACAATTCATTTACCTTAATAGCTACGGTTGCTGCTGTAGCTTCACTAGAAGCTGGGACTGAGCAGGGAGGATCAATAACAAAGGTCGGCAATTTGGTCTTCTCGATGTGAGCTTGGTGAATACATCTGCAAATGTCCGTAAAATTCTCTTCATCTTTTGCGTGAGTTTTACAGCGTGTTATAAACTGCATTAGTTGATGGAGCGATTTTTTGCTTTTAGAATTTCTTCTTGTGTGAAAAAGCCGACGCCTGTATCAACTATTCCCTCCAGCTTTTCTCCTTTTTCATACTACGGCTCACGAAGTATAACACAGCATTCAAGAATAATTTTTCCTCTATTTCCGTCGACATCCGAAAGCAACGCAATGCTGTCGACGCACCTTAAGAAAAGGCTGGAAATTGTTTATAAGATTTGCGTAATAAAATCTTCTGTTGGCAAACTCCAATCGGCAACTCTGAGCGAAAATAATTTTTTCCAGGGGAAATCAGAGCGGTCAAAATAACCAAACCATAGATAAGCCGATTTAAAAGTCTTCAAATAAATGTCCACTGGGAAATTACTCACAATGTAAAACAGGGTTTTATCCAAAAGAAAGAGTTTTTTACACCACACACTCTAGATCAAGACTGATCTAGACTGAATTGTGTACAGGGTTGCCAACTTTTGGTCAATAAATATGTCTCTTGAGCATCCAAAATGTGTCCTTTTTAGCCAAATTATGTCCATATTTTGTCTATAATATGTCCATCTTGAAATATCACAAACTAGTTTTTTTACGACTTGTAAACATCGTTCAAAGTGATCAGTTAACATCGAATATAATGAAAACGAAAAAGATTCATTTAGTTCATCCAAAAGAAATGAACTAGTGTGAAAGCACAAAAGTCATAAGGAAATGTAAACAGTAAAAAACTAATTGTCCGAGCTTAAGGCTCATCTTCCTACGAGATTTCAGCTTGATAGGTATGTTCGGCACGAGGGTCAGCATTTTCACTTCTTTTGGTAGCCTTTTGCCAATCAGAGTATTTCTTGCGCATGTCATAAGGTACACTCCAGGAGTCAAGCGACGTTGCGCAGCGCTAGGTAAGCTGGGTTGCCCTTCAATCAGGGGGGTGACATCCCCAAAGGCATAATTACTGGACCTTTGAACAATGCCGAACAAAATAGATGGCTACAACTTCTGGTTGGATGCTGGCTTTCAGAACTAATAGGGCTGAGGGGGGGGGTTGCCCTCAACTCACTTTTGACTCTTATAAAGGGCACTAAACTGCAATCAAATGAGCCCCATCTGAAGTTTGTACGACTACCCATTCCATAAAACCTTATATGCCCCTGGGGCATAACTCACAACCCTTGCCCAGGGCTCTAATGGGTTGTGTAAACGCTGAGGGCATTGTTATATGTTCCTTGGACCATTTTTGACAAAATTTCTATCTCAAAATTTCTGTTGGATGCATCTAGGGAAAAGAATACATGTGTGGAGGGGGGGAGGCTTACTCCAAGGGTGGCACGGCCCTTGTGTTTCAAGAATCGTTCTTAAAAAAAAGTAGACAAAAGGTCAAACATTAGCGTATAGAGGGGGGTGTTGAGGAGGGAGTAGCCCCCGTCATATGCGGAATAATTTCTGTACGTTTTATGTTTTAATGTCACTCCTTACTTTTGGTAGAAAAAAACTAGTTTTTGCTTTTATTTCTGATCGTTTTTCAGATAATATCAAAAAATCCACCCCCTCTGTGGAAAATTTCCCCATGAAAAATTCCTCTATATAAAGTTCATCCCATGTAAAATTCTTCCGCTTGGAAATTACCCCCAGACAATTCCATCCCTGCTGCGAATCCTTCTCAGAAAATTTTTGCTTACGATTCTGCCTGAAAAATACTCCTTACCATACTTTTATTTGAAGAAAGACTTATATTCATTTAGTTTCTGATCCTTTTTAAGGTCATTGGGGAATATCCCTCTTTGGAAAATACCCCCCCCCTGAAAAGTTTATCCCCCACAAATTTTTTTCATGGAGAATTTCTCCTGGTGATAATTCCCCCATGGAGAATTTCTCACGTGGAAAATCCCCCCCCCCCCAAAAAAAAAAAAAACAAGAGAATCCCAACTCCGCTAAAAACTTCCCCTTGAGAGTTCCCTCAGAGTGTCTCTACATGTACAATGGGATCAACAACGAGAAAAAAGACAAATAAAAAACATACAGTATACAAATTCTGGTAAATTCTCCCCATGTAAAATTTCCTCTGAAAAGTTCAACCCCAGAAACTTCCATCCCAATGGGAAATTCTCCCCATAGAAAATCCATCCCCAGAAGATCTCCTTCCTCCCTTGGAAAATATTGGTATACTTCCCTATAACAAATACTATATGTAAACAAAGGACAAATTTCATAACTTGCGGCCCTTCCTCTGGTGGTTCTGAGGGGTCATGTTACCTCCAGAGACATATCTATTGTACCTTTCAACAATACTGAACAAAATGGCTATCTCAAAATTTTGATCAGACAACTTTCAGGAAAAAAGGGCGTGGGACGATGGCTAGTTGTCCTCCAATTTTTTGGTCACTTAAAAAGGACATTAGATCTTTTAATTTTCGTTTGAACGAGCATTCTTGCGAAATTCTAGTACCGTTGGTTCGATATGGTCATTCCTGGAAAAAGCAACAACAACAAATAAACACGAATCCGTGATGCTTCTTCTTGCAAACACTATAAAATTTCATTTTTATAGATAGGAGCTTGGAACCTCTACAGTAGGGTTCTCTGATGGCGTGATTTCCATTAAAATTCTTTGACTTTTATAGGGTGTTTTTCACGTTTTTCGAAAATTTGGCAAATTTTCTCAGCCCACTAATGGGTAACACTATACTTAAAAAATATTATATATTTGAAATCAGCACAATAAGCTAACTTTTTGGTACATCTTTTGATATCAAAATTGATTCCAGATCATCAAGAATCTATTTTTTTTTCTTTTGCTAACTTTTTATTTTCAGTTAGCAATACTTGATAAATATATGTTTTTGCCTGACTATTGGAAGCCGAAAGCGATTGTTAACTAAAAGGTGCCTCCTTGCATATTATCTTGACTGTAGCGTAAAAGCAAGGAGAAATAATATCGTTTATAGATGAAAGAATACAAACTTGTAAAGAATTTCAAGAGTATTTGCAAATAGTTGTCTGCGGGAAAGAGCAAGTAACTCCAAAAAATAATAACGTTTGTAAAAAATTAGTAGAAAATAAGTAGTTAAGTAAATTTAGTGCTAGACAAGTAGTTTTAATACTGATTTGGTGAAAAATTACATTTTTTTTTTACAAAAATATATTTTTTACAAAAATATATTCTATTTAATTTCATAAATTTGTAAAATATGTCCTTCTTTTGCCCTATTATGTCATTGTGTCCCGGCACACAGGAATATGTCCATTAGACATAAAATATGGCTTGTGTACCTTATCTTATTTGAGTCCTTAATTTCATATATTAAATAAAAAAAAACAAGTTTTTTTTTTTACTGAAAATAAGGAGCAACATTAAACCTCAAAACGAACAGAAATTATTCCGTATATGAAGGGGTTACCCCCCTCTTCAATACCTTACTCTTTACACTAAAGCTTTTAGCACTTTTAAAAAAGCTTCTTATTCTAATTAAACTGCTCTTGTGTTTCAGGAGCCGTTCTTAAGAAATTAAGACAAACAGTCAAACTTTAGCGTACAGAGCAAGGTATTGAGGAGAGGGCAACCCCTCCTTAATTGGATTATTTAATTAACTTCTGGTCGTTTTTCAAATAATGCCGGTAAATCTGAATCACCTTCCATGAAAGTTTCCTCCCCTCACGGAAACTACTCCGTGGAAATTTCTTCCCGCGTAAAATACACCCTCTCCCCCGTGAAATTCCTTCCTGACAATCCTATCCTGGCTGAAAATCCCCTCCCCTGTCAAATTTCTTGTAAACAATTCAGCCTCAAAATTCTCCTTAGCATACTTTCATTTGTAAAGACTAAATTCTAATTGTTTTCCCCGTCACTCCGGAATTTCCCTCTTCCATGGAAATTTTTTGCCGGACGCTGATCAATCCCAACACGCTGAAAATAGCCTCCGGGTAATTCCCCCAAAAGATCTCCACATGCAAAATTGGGTTGGCAAAGAGAATGTGAGACAAATAGAAAAAATTTTAATAGGAATTCGGTCAAATCTCCCCAGTGCAAAATTTCACCTGAAAAGTTCACCCTCAAAAATTTCCCTTCCTACAAAAAAATCGTCCCCGTTGAAAATCCCCCCACAGAAAATTCATCCCCCCATAAAATGTCTGTATACTTACCAATAACAAATACTATAGGCCTACTTAAACACAGGGAAATTTCGTGACTTACAAACCTTTGCCCAGAGGCTGTGAGAGGTCATATTATCTCCAAAAGGATATCTCAACATTTTGATCAAACGACGTAGAGAAAAAAAGGGGGTAGGAGGGGGGCTAGTTTTCCTCCAATATTTTTTGTCACTTCAAATAGGCACTAGAACTTCTAATTTCTGTTTGAATGAGCCCTTTCCCGATATTCTAGGACTATTGGTTTAATCCGATCACCCGTGGGGAAACAAACCAAAAACAAATAAACAAGTATCCGTGATCTTTCTTCTTGCAAAAAATACAGAATTCCACATTTTTTGCAGGTGGGAACTTGAAACTTCTACAATAGGGTTCTCGGATACGCTGAATTTGATGTTGTCATTTTCATTAATGTTTATCAACGTTTAGGGGGTGTTTCCCTCTGTTACGAGAATCAGGCTTTTGATGGGTTGCACTAAACTTAATGAACCTTATATGCTCGGCACAAGCATAACAAGCCAGTTCTTTTGATATGCCTATTGACACCAAAGTTCTGTTTTTTAGAGTTTCAGTTACTATTGAGCCGCGTCATTCCTTACTTTCTCTTCGTTACCACGAACTGTTTGATTATGAACAAGCGTTTGGTTGAGACGAAAGAAGACTTAAGTCAAGGTCCTATCCTTCTATGGTGTACCGGATTAATACATTAAAATGATTAGTGCTATGCAGGAGAATTTTTTTTTAAATAAAGTTTTCTGATGAAAGTAAACAGCAAAGTTGAAACATAAAACGAACAAAAATTGCTACTTGACAGTTTACACTACGTATTTTTGAAAAACTGCTTCAAATAAACCGGCTCGTTCCCCAATGTTCGTAGAATTGTGAAAAACTAGCACTTTACTTGTGCTACAAAAACACATGGTAAATTTAAAAAAAAAAAAAAAAAAAAAAAAAAAAAAAAAAAAAAAAAAAAAAAAAAAAACTTCGAAATTTGAATTTGTAACGAGAGCATCTTGCTTGGTAATACTCTGTAGAAATACATAATACAAATCCTACTGGATTGCACTCCAGTGAGAGTGTGAAACCAAACCTTTTGACCTCAATAATTATGACTAATTAGGCCTAGAAAAATTTTGATTCTACCACCCTACATAACTGCTTCAAAAAATGTGGGTTTGCCAAGGAAACAGAAAACACAACAAGGTCATCAAAGTCACGAGATTTAACGGAATTCATCCCCTTAGACAAAGAGTGTGGACTTCTACTAAACTCACCGTTGAGGATTTTGTTCACAAGGACGGAGAAATCACTGTTCACGGTGCTTTAACCGATCCCGAATTGTTGACTCTTCAAGATGAGGGCGAGGAAGCTATAAAAGAAAAGCCACTTGCTCCATTCACATTGAGCCAGACGTGATTATCCATCAATACCTTACGTTCCTATGCACTTAGAACAGAAACAAGTGATAATTTCTTTCCAGCTCTCATCATCATTGAAAATGAATTGGACAATGTAAGATGGAAGTCACTCCATAAAAAAGAAATAACAGACTATTTTATAAAATAATTTTTTGGCTCCCATGGTTTTTAACCTACTCCATGGACACATGCGATTAAGAAGTTAATATAAGAGGTCATATGTATGTTTTTACATACATGTGATTATGTATTTTCAATAAAGCATTTTTTTTTATTTGAAATTCTTCCTTGCCCCTTTTGATTATTTGAAATTTTGTTAGGTTGAACATCTCGGTAATTTGAACTTTTTCTCTGGTCCCTTCAGTTTCAAATTAATGAGAGTCGACGGTACTGTGCTAAAATCCAGGACACACGGAAGAAAAACCGCATCGAAATCTCAAAGCCGCTATTGATAAACAGGTTTCCGTTGTATAGCGAGATATTGCTCACTCCCTGACAGAAGATTTAAACTTTAGTTTTTTGGGGTTTAGGGGGCCTAAAAGGTAGCTAGGTTAGGTTACTTATTTAATATATGCTATGCTTTACCCCTCCCCCCTAATGTACAAATATATAGCCCAAATTTGTTCATACACTATTATACTTCAATCCTATTATGTTTTATTTCATTAGCATTAACCAAACTTCACTTTTCGCATGTGTCCTGGATTTTAGAACAGTAGCGAGTTGACTGTATTGAAATTGATATTGTTCGATGATGCTCAACATTTACGGCATTATTCAAAAAACTAAAATCTTATCTCAGTTCTTATTTCATTTTCATAAGTAGATTGTCTTTTCGTAATTACTTTCCTTTTTTTTCAATTATATCTCATTTTGTTGCTGTAGGCATCGGAACAGGGAGTGTCAGTTTGACACTCCATGTAAGTTTAAGTGTAAGTTTTTTAAATGTCTGAAAATACCGGGGATTTCAGTTCGAAGCGGAGAATTAACCTGCTATAAAAAAAGCTATATTTTACAGGGCAATTCTAAAATAAAAATATGACATATGCAGTGAGGGTGGGTTTTGATCATTGGCCTGTAGAAATCTGAAAATCTTGGCAATATCTCACTTTATGGGGCAGTTGAGATCTAGAGAAGTTGTTGATCTAGGAAAGATGGACTGACGAAGTACTTAAATGATCTACTCCCAACCTAATATTCTTCGCTCTAATATGTTTCTAACGCTCAATCCTAATGAAATATACCTAAGTATGATAAAAAAAATATAATACTTTAGAAATTAACAAAAAAAAACCGTTTTGCACTGCGCTAATGACCGAACAACTAGAGTAGTAGATCATACAAGTACCAGTGAAGCTTCTGGGAATGGATTCAGAGCTTAAAATATATCCTTGAAGTTTCAAATGTGTTTTTGTTCGAGTCTGATTTTCTTTTATTCTAGTTTTTATAGATAATAGATTAAAATTGAATGGATAATTGAATAAATGATATAATAAAGTATTTGATCTCTAGGCCAAGAATCCTTGTCTTTCCAAATTTTGATAAATTTGTCTGTAAATATTTAGTTTTTTTTTGTTCCTTGAGAAGTTCTTGTTTCTAACGACCTTTAATTCTAAAAAGTTTTCTCTTAATTTCCCTCACCGCTACTCTAGTGTCTCTCCCCCCTGTAAAAATATTTGAAAGCACCCACGTAGCACTCGCTTTTGATTTTCTTTAATCAAGGCAAATACAAATGGTAGGATTAAAATTACCCCCCCCTTCCAAAAACAAAGTTGGGAAAAAATGTCAACTATCATAGGCAGCGCGCTAGCGCTGCCTATGATAGTTGCACTTTACTTGGAAACTTTACTGAAAATTTGCACTTTACTGAAAAAATACAAATGAATGTGCATTGTCAGATTAATATACATATACTGATATTTAGTAATCAAAATGTTAAAATTATTTGATTTATTAAAGTTATAAAAGTAAAAACATTTATATTTTTTTCAGTAAAGTGCAAATTATGTTCTGGCCTTGGGAAGGCATAGGGGTTTTGCGCCCAACTTATGTTAATTTCTGCTCGTTTTGAGTTTGACTCGGTTAATTATTGTAATTTCTGTTCGTTTTGGGTTTCATTTATTTATCGATGCTGATTTGTGGTAGTTTCACGCTTGGTAGATTATTTGATTTTATTTTTGCTCATTTTTTGTTTAATGGAGTTCCTTACTTTTCTTTGAAAAAATTAATTTGTGGAAAGTTTTTTAAATTAATAGTCTATATCAAGGCAAAATACTAATGGTAGGATTAAAATTACCCCCCTCTCTTCCGAAAATAAAGTTAGAAAAAATTGTCAATTATAGTCTATATAAAGCAGTTAAGATATATTGTAGAAAAATATCACCAGCTCTTGATGTACAAGGTCTATAAAGACTAGTCAAATACCATTAACCGTTCCTGAGGTATTGCAGATACGCTCTTTTGACAACCTGGATGCACCTAAAGTCTTTTGATTTAGTTCAGCATACTCCTAAATATGCCCTGAAAATCTCAATTTAATGCCCTGAGATATTGCAGATACGCCCTTTTGACTACCTGGATTCTCAGAGTGTCTTGTGATTTAGTTCAATATCCTTTTAGCATTCCTTGAAGTTTCAACTTGATAACCTTGGCTGTTCCTGATATTTTCATTATAAGCTCTTTTTACGACCTGGATTTATATAATAGTTTCTGATTTAGTTCACGACTCACCTCATTATTCCTGATAGTTTCAACTTAATGCCCGTAGCTGTTCCTGAGATATTGCAGATACGTCCTTATAATAACCTGGGTGCACATGGTGTCTTTTGATTTGGTATAACATCCCCCTCAACATTCCCTGAAATCCACCTTAATACCCTTGTTCTTTCCTGACCAACCTTTGGTTTACACTGCCGCCCTTCCCAATGATGAGCCTAGTATGAAATCAATGAGCAAATTTCTTAATTTACAACCCTTCCCAGGGGGGCTATGGGGAGCAGAGTATCCTTAGATGCATAGTTATTAGACCTTTTGACTATTTTGAACAAAGTTGCTATTTAAGAAAGTGTTAAGAAGGGAAGGGGGGTTGATGGGGCATCTAAAAATACAAGGGGTCCCATGCCCTCCAAGGACTTTTCAACATGCCTGAAAGTTTCAACTTAATACCCTCATCCGTTCCAGAACTATTGCTGATGCCCCCTTTTGACAAAAAGCATGAACATAGGGTATTTTTATTTTGCTCAGCGCCCCCTCAACATTTCTTAAAAGTAGTCACAGTCGGAACTAGTGGCAGTTGCAGACCCTCTAGTATTAGCAGCAGCGACACTGACAGATTCAAGTTAATACCATTATCCGCTCCTAAGATATTGCAGATTCCTTCTTTTGATAGTCCGAATGCAAACAGTGTCCTTTGATTTAGTTTAGCATCCAGACAATTCCCTGAAATTTCGCCTTGACACCCTTAACTTTTCGGACGCACCCAGGATCAAACATTCCGCTTTTGCAATGGTAAATCTTGTATGTAAAAAATGGGAAAATTGTTGAACAAAATATATTTTTTCAAATTTTGATCAGTGTTGACGAGGGGGCCTTCACATAGGGTAAGTGGGGATGGCATGGCGGCCCTTCAAAAATCACCGGAACGTGATTTGAGAGTTTGAACTTAATACCCTTAGCCATCCCTGAGTTGTTGCTGATATGCCCTTTTGACAACCAATAGGCAGTGTATTTTTATTTTGTTCAATATCCCCCTCGACATTCTCTGAAAGTAGTCACAAGTAAAATAAATCGCAGTCACAGCTGCAAGAAGTCAGAGGTGCAAATAATCGTCGTCCCAATTAATCTCAGTCGCAGTTGCAAGTAGTTACAATCACAGTAGCAGCAGTAGTGGCTCTAAAATATTCAATTTAAAACCCTTGCCCGTTCCTAGGAAATTGCATATACGCCTTTTTGACAACCTGGATGCAGTCTATGTCTTTTGATTTAAGAAACCTACCCCTCTAGGTTCCCTGAAATTTCACCTCAATAGTATAAGTTTTTACGGACACACTCGGGATTAAATACCCGCCCCCTTTCCTAACAATAAGTCCTGGATGCAATAAATGGCAAAATACGTAATTTACATTTCTTACCCCGGGAGTTTATGGGGGGGGGGTATGGTTTCCCTGAAGGCATAATTGTTAGAACTTTTGACCATTTTAAAGAGAATGGCTGTAGAAAGAGCGGGTGGTCACCCTCCGATAACTGTTCAACCCCCCACCCCAACATGCCCTGAAAGTTTCACTTAATACCCTGAGCCGTTCTTAGAGCTAATACAATCGTTTTATAACCATCTGAATATGAAGTGGTTTGATTTTGTTCAAAGTTTCCTAAAGCTTTTTTTTCCATGCTGACGAATGGTCTGTGAAGCGCAGGTACCGATCTCCTGATTTTCTACCTTCGACCGGAAGTACAATGCGTGGTTGGGGCCAAAATCACCCGATGCTTCCCCTGTTTTCCCTCAGATTTCTCAAGGTACCCGTTTGGAGCTGTGCCGACTCTTGACAAAGCTTACAGTCACACCGCTGCCACTCGTTCCAAACTAAATAACAAGCAAAACCAGGAACCGAATCCCCGTCCTCATGGACAAGGAAATTCAAGTTTAGCGCGCTAACCACTCGGCTAGGATGGCCGAAAGTTTCCTGAAAGTTAAACCTTAATATCCCAAGTCTTTCGGAGACCCGGGGTTAAGCATGCCCCTTTTCCCAATATCAAACTTTATATATATGTAAGCATTCAGTAATTTACAGGCCTTGGCCCAGGGACTGTAAGGGGGTTATGTTTTCCCCGAAGCCATAGTTTTTTTTACCTTTAAACTATTTTAAACAAGATGACAATTTTAAATTTGATCAGATTTGTTTGTGAAGAGAGCAGCTAGAAAGGGCAAGTGGCCTCAAAATGGCTCACAAAACTAAAGACTATCCGAAATACCCTTACTGTATGCCTATCTACCTTAATTCTGCCCTAGTATGATACAATTATGCCCTAGTATGGAAAAATAATCATTATGATACAACTCTGGAAAGTTAAGCCAGCTTTGCCTCTCACAGATACTATCTGTCTTGGCTTCATTGTAATTACTCTTACCTCTCAAGTCTTTCTTCACAACTTGACAAGCTGTTTTTTAAAGTCTGAGACCACTTTTCAACATCCCCCTCAGCATGCTCTGAAAGTTTCACGTTAATTTCCATAGCTGCTCTGAAAGCATTGCAAATATACATTTTTGATAAATTAGATCATATAGTATCTTATTTAGTTCAACACATCCATTTAGTTCAACACATTCAACACATTATTTAGATCAACACAATTTAGTTCAACACATCCCTCAATATTCCCTGAAGTTTCACATTAAAACTCCTAGCCTTTTTGGACACCTTTACATTGCATAATTTATTAAATTCATTGCCCCGGGGCTGTATCGGGCCTGTTATACCAGACAGCAAAGCTATTAGACCTTTTGAGCATCTTGAACAAAATGTTTTTCAAAATTTTAATAGGAGTTGAGGAGAGGCGGCTTCTAAAAAGGACAAATCTTACCCAAAGAGGGTTAAAATATGAGCAAGTGCAAATTCAAAGATAGCCAATGAATTTTTTCACAGTCTGAAAGGCTAAACAGAATTTGAACCACTCATTTTGAAAAATAACACCAAAGAATTTTTTTGCCAATTTGCCCCACAAAAGATCACATTTGGTCCAAGAAAAGTCAAAATACCATAGAATACAAACTTTAAAGTTGATAGTGGGATCTTCATGGTCTGAAACCCTCTTGAGGAGAATTTAAGCCCCCTATGTTAAAAAACGCCTCCAGAGTATGATATGTATACCGCTGTGACCGTGTCTTCATAAACCGTTAAAAATCCGAGATATTGAATGGCTCATTTAATAGCTACTATCTCTGCATACGTGCCCCTTATAACATACTGAATAAATAAAGAAATCTAACACTAAATTCAAAACGAACAGGAACTATTCTGGAATGCGGAGGGCTGCCTCCTCCTAAATCCCCCGCTCCTTACGTAAAGGCTTTAGCACCTCAAATTCAACGACTTTAAGAATTGTGCTTTAAGAATCGTTCTTAAAAAATCGTGTACAAACTCAAATTTTCACGTAAAGAGTGAGTGATTGAGGAGAGGGCAGCCCTCCTCATTCCAAAATACCTCCTGTTCGTTTTAAGTTTTAGTATTGCTCTTACTTAGTTTCAGTTCCAAAAACTCGTTTTTTTTACTTAGTAGACTATTTTTCATATCAAACCGGGAAAATCCCCCCCCCCCCTGTAAACTTCCCTCCGAAAAATTTCTTCTCAAAAGAAAGTTCGCCCCGTGAAACATCACCTCCTCTCTCCAAAAAATTCCAACCAAATGGCTATATCAAAATTTTGATCGGATGTCTTTAGGAGAGAAGGGGCCTCGGAGGGGCAAGTTGCCATCTGGTCTTTTTGGTTAGAGGCAACGCTTTGGTCATGAGGGTTTTGGCCAAAGTTACTGCTTCAAAAGACAAATACCCCAAAGTTTTCTTTCTTTATATTAGGCTCCTCTTAGTCTAATAACTTAACGGCTACAAGTTTCAAACTTATCAGGGACAAAAAAAATACGGACCATTTCCAAACCCCTGACACCCCCCCCCCCCAATAAAATATATGTGGTTCTGTTAGCACGAGAAAAATCCTTTAAAAGTTTTGAGAGAATCGCACACCCAAGATCGAATATATCCCCCCCCCCGCATTTTAACTAAAACGCCAATTTGTAAACAATCGGCAAATGTGCTATTTACTGCTCTGGGGGTTTTGGGGCTCCTTTCTCTCCAGAGGAATATTCTTTAAACCTTTCAATTATTCTGAGAAAAATGACCATCTCAAAACTTTGATTGGATGTCTTGGAAAATTACGAGGGGGGAGGGAGAGGTAGTAAAAAGGGCACTGGAGGAGGGTTAGACCACCAATCAGTTCCAGAACTTAAAAAGGCACTGGAACTTTCAATTTTTAATTGTTCACTTCATTTATTTGGTTATTTTGATTTTATGCGGATATTGTTTGTTGTTACCGTACGGAGAGTTGAAGAGCAATCTTTTTATTCCAGTATCTGGAGATAGTGTTATTTATTTATTGTTGAGTGTATATAAACCCACACACGAGTTATTCTCAATGTGGGTCATTAATTTGATAGTTTTGTCAAAACATTTTTTATTGATTAATAAAGAACTTGAACTTGAACCCTCTCCTCAAATCCCTGTACACAGGTGGAATTTTTTTTATGTCTGAAAGACATGGTCTGTCTCAGCACTATTGATAAAAAACTAGCAATTAATAATATTCGTATTTATTCAGCATCCAAAATTAAATAGTAAATAAACAAAACCCAGCTTTAGTAAACATCATAACCAAAGATAATAGGAAACTGAACGAAAAGGACTCTGGCCGTAAAAGGAATTAATAACTATTACCGATACTTCGAATGCAGCGCTACCCGGCAGAAATAAACAATTTCTAAATGAGATTAAATTAAGTTCATACTGAACTTACTAAAATTTAATTAAAGGTCAACGTTTCCTTGGAACCGCAGACAACATGTATGAATTACCGGCATCCAACTGAGAAATTTTGTTGTAACCGACAAATTCTTCTTCTTCTTCTATTTACACAGGCGGGCTTTTCAGTTGATACTATTTAGCCCTTTTCCTTTAGCTTCACTCTGTGGGCTGAGCAGAGCTACTGGCTTGGTTGCCTCTTATTTATTAGATATCCTCAGATATCTTTCCGTAGATCTTTTGACTCAAGGAGTTCGAATATAAGATGATGACAAATTTTTAGCATATGTTCGCCTGTCTTGATTTTCTTCCAGAAATGTTGACTGTTAAAAGCAAGTGTAGTATTTCATCCTAACAAAAAAAAAAAAAGAAAAAGAGAAAAGGAAAAAACCTGAATGAATTGTGGTATAAAAATGTATTTTATTCTTGTCTCAGGCTCATGCAACCCCCACCACCCACCCGGAAGACTTGAATTTCTTAGGGTTTTGGCAAAACCTTGGAAACACATTTGCGTTTCAAATGCGAAAACAGGAAAAGGTTGTTTCTTTATGAGAACAACCATAAAAACTATTTTTCAAAGTTGAAATACAAAAGAACAGAAAATCCTAATAAATGAAAATTACCCGATTCTTTGAAGAATGTGGCAGTGTTTTCACATGCAGTCTTTTCTGTGGTAGTCTAGTAGTATTTCTTTTAAAGAATGTGGTAGTCTTTTCAAATGCAGAAGTGTGCGTGGAGATAAATTAAAAAATAGAATAATACTTTGAAAATAATGCTTTTGTTTTAAGCTTTTGCTTTTAGACATACGATTTTGCTGTTTTTTTTTCTTCTGGACTTTGGGTCAAATTAACCTCTATAAATTTTACCTCTTTAGGCCTTTTTATTTTTGTTTAATTTGATGGCTTAAAACAAGGCCATTTTGTGCTGCTGTTTGTGATGTGACTATAATAAGATTCTTTCTAGGGTGTGCCTTTGAGAATTGAACTTGGTCCACGTGATATTGAAAAAAACGAATTTGTTGCCATTCGAAGGGACACGGGTGATAAGACATCCTTTTCTCGTGCTAACGCGTCAGAACGTGTGAAGAATTTGCTTGATACTATTCAGTGTTCGATGTTGGAAAAGGCCACCCAGGAGATGAAAAGCCACATCAAGGAGTGTTTTAGTCTCAGTGATCTTGTGGAAGAACTGAATAGGAAGAATATGATCCTTGCTCCTTTCTGTGGGGACAAGGGGTGCGAGGAGAATATTAAGACTGATTCTGCAAGGTAGGATACTCTATTTTGTATTATTTTGTGTTTTTGTGTGTGTTAAAGACAGATTTTTCCTTAAGCAAAGAGAAACCGATAGTAGCTCATAGACAGGTTATTCGTAAAAGAATGTGGTAGTCTTTTCAAATGCAGAAGTGTGCGTGGAGATAAATTAAAAAATAGAATAATACTTTGAAAATAATACTTTTGTTTTAAGCCTTTGCTTTTAGACATACGATTTTGTTGGGTAGCGCTAGAAGGCGTACACATCCATATAATATAGTATACGTATATATTTAGATGGCCATGAGTTTTCAGTTTTCCATACTCTTTGGGAATCATAGCACTTAATAACTTCTACCAAAAAGTGTAAACTTCTCGGGTTTTCTGCTGCAGTCTGGATGGATGCACTTCATGTCCTTTGTTATGGCACGTGGTTGGTCAAATGGGGAGCATAGACTTTTAGCACCCATTGCCGGAACTCCTGGTTCTGCATCGGTTCCCCTAGAAAAAGAAGGGCCAATCAGAAAACAAATACAACTTTTTATCCTAAAAATAATTATTGCAATTAATCTTTTATTACGAAGTGATTTCCACTCTTCATCTTCAAAAAATGTTTTTTTTTTACCTTCCCGAAAAAAGACAATTATAGAGATAACAAAACAATCTGGTCGCATTTCTTCAAAAGGTATATACGCATTTTAGTATGTTACGCAATAAAAAGATATATCAAGGCAATATATTCAGGCAATATATTCAAGGCAATATATTCAGTCATGATTCATTCCCCGAACGAGTAACACCTTAGGCGCTCCGTGCCTGCGGTAGTTTTGGCTGGAGTGAAATAGCTTGTGAGATTAATGTTTTGAATTGATGAAAGAAAATTTTTGGTGTGTGATTATTGCTTTGAACTGAAGAATTGCATGGAGTAAAAGAGGATTGGATTTTAGTCATTATAAACAGAGCCTTTGATTACTGACGTTGGAAAAGGTGTTTGCCGTGCCAAACGGCTAAAAGCACTGCACGCTAGCAACATCGTGGATAAACAATCGTTGCCGGCTGAGGTAAGACTATTTGTCCATTTTTTAATTGCTACTTATTTATGGGGCGAAATAAAAGAAACCGTAAAGAAGTCTCATTCGAAGAGGATCAAAATTATTATTCGGCATCTTCACCTAAGGATGGAGAGACTTTGTCAATTTCGACGCTGGCTCGGAGCTTTTCTGAAATTCTAACTATAGTGAAAGACAATAGAAAAAAGCTTGACGGTATCACGGACCAGTTCAAATCTCTGGAAACTCGGGTCAAATCGCTTGAGGAAGCTCTATCTGGCCAATCGCAGCAATTTTCGACGATCCAGACCCATGTGGCGGCTACTGAGAATGAAATAATAAATGTAAAATCACAGATTAGTGTTGTTACAGCTGAGTCAGTGTTTCTCCGTGAAGAAAATAATCAGTTGAAAAATCGGTTAATGCATTGCGAGTATAGAATGAATGAGAAAAATATAGTGGTTTGGAATGTACCTTGCGATGATAAAGAGGAAGCTAAAGCGATTTTCAAAACTGTTTGTGAAGAAGGACTAGGTGTAAATGAGACCCCAGAATTTGCTATTACAGAAGTAAAAAAAGAGCGTAGATATTTTAAAGTTACTGTTCGGTCTAAAGAAGAAAAAATAACGATTCTGAAACAGAGTAAAAAACTTAAAGGAAAGACTGTTTGCGGTCATAAAGATATTTATCTTAGTGATGATGCTCCGACGGCAGTGAGAGATATTAGAAAACGGCTGATTGAAAAAAGATCAAAGCTTGCTGATTGTGGTATTCAAGCATGGGTAACAAAATCGGTTCCACCTCTCCTTTGTTTTGATCGGCCAAATGGCCTGCGTGTTTCTTTCTCCGTGAATGATGTGATTCCTGAATTGTCAGTGCCGATAAATCCTCGAGGTGTGCCTATGCAATACTAAGCGGGTTGTCATATTTATATTTATATTAATTATTTTAGTTTAATATGAGTTTTGAGTTATTATTTTGTTGCGTTTTTTTCTTCTTTGTATTTTTTTTTGTGGTAGTATATTGGTATGAAGTAATGTTGTCTCGTGTTTTTTTTTATTTTTTTTTTTAAAAGATTTTGTGGATGGAAAAAAATAAAAAATAAAATGAGAAAAAAGTAATAATGGTGTATAATGTATTGCGCGGTGCGGAGCTTACCGGGTTGTGTTTGGAGTTCTTATGGATTGGTCTTGGCTTTCATTGATACTAGGCCTGGAAACAGTAGTAGTGTTTTTTAGATTTTATGATGATATTTATGTTTCTTTTTTTTGTTTAGGATCGAAGTGTGGAAGCGATGATACCAACTCAACGAATGATGAAAATGATAAGTGTAAGTTAACTGAACCTTTTCCTTCTCATATCCATCACAAAATGATTTTTGATAATGGTTAATTTAGAGTGGAATAGGTTGAAGGGGCTGGAGAATGATTCACTCAGGATTGAAGATATTGGGGGTGGGGTACTCCATCGTGAATTTGATAGTAATGGTATTGGTGAGGAATATTTGAATGCTCGTTGTAAGTTCCTTCAGGATTTGAATAATGATTATGACCCGAGTGATTTTTCAGTTTTTCACTTAAATTGCCAAGGTATTAGTACTTCTTTTCAGTACCTGGAGGAAGTTCTGCAGACTCAAGGTTTACAGGTATTGGCCCTGACTGAGACATGGTTGAAGTCTCATACGTCATCCCTATTAGATGTTCCTAATTACCAACTGGTTTTAAAAAACAGGGAACTGCACCAACATGGAGGTTTAGCGGCATATATCAAGAGTGATTTTAATGTCTTGCCGATGCCTTCCCTTACTAAACATAAGGAAATGGTGTTTGAGACGATGGTTGTGAAAGTATCTAAGCAAAATTTTAAATGTGTTCTTGCTATTATTTATCGACCTCCGTCTAGTAGCCTCGTTGAATTTCTGAGTCTGTTAGAAGAACAACTGGACCTGTTGAGTGGAACAAGACAGCCGTGTTTTGTGTGTGGTGACTTCAATATTGATTTGAAAAGTCTACATTCTAGTCAGAGAGTTAAGGAGTTTCCGGATATGATGCTTAGCTACGGGCTGAAGCCTACTATAAATATCTATACAAGAATTACTGAGAATTCTGCGTCAATATTGGATAACATATTTGTAAATACTGAATATAAGTCACCTGCTGTTGTGGTTAA
This sequence comes from Artemia sinica, assembly GCA_027921565.1. Taxonomy (NCBI): domain Eukaryota; kingdom Metazoa; phylum Arthropoda; class Branchiopoda; order Anostraca; family Artemiidae; genus Artemia; species Artemia sinica. Next base: position 1,713,541 of record JAPEVW010000045.1, on the reverse strand, counting down.
TAGTGTTTCAGATCATTTTGGAGTAATGATAACAGCACCGCATGTACTACAGTTGAATAAGGGACATCGTTGTAATGTCATTAGGCCTATTATTGGTTCTGAGGTTGTTGCCCGTTTTAAATTAGAAGTTGATAAGACTGAATTCAATTTTTTACAAGAGGAATATGATATCAATCGGAAATTTGGAAAATGGTACGGGACATTAACAGGTTTACTTCAGAAATGTGTTAAACCTAAAAGAGTTTACAGATATGAATCAGCAAAGAAACCATGGATTACAAAGAGTCTACTCTTAAGCATGAGAAGGCGAAACCATTTATATAAGGAATTGATCCAAAATAAAGGAACAACTACTAGGGATGATTATAAAGCATATAATAACATGCTAAATTGTCTCCTTCGGAAAGCTAAAACGGATTATTTTGCTTTTAAGTTTAAAGAAGCTGAGGGAAATCCAGGCAAGACTTGGAAACTTATAAGGTCTGTAACGAACCCTAGTCGGTCTCTCTCGGAGCTTCCGGACAGTGTGAGTTGTAATTCAGTTTGTGAGCATTTCTCTAATGTGGGCCTTAATGTAGGATCCAGTATCCCAGTCCTGGCTGAGGATGGCGATCTTACACAATTCCTGCCTGATAAGAGTGAAGTATCTGCTTATTTAAAGCCGGTTAAATTAAGTGAGTTGTGTGAAGTGGTTAAAAATATGAAAAACAGTGCAGCAGGATCGGATCTCATGACTGTGAAAGCTTTCCGTGTTATTTATCCTATAGTTTCTAGTCAGTTGGTAATGCTAATAAATGAGTGTTTTAAGTCAGGTATTTTCCTCGATTGTCTGAAGATTGCGAAAGTTAAACCGCTTTTTAAAGGGGGTGATAGTGGGAATTTAGATAATTATAGGCCTATTTCGCTTCTTCCTGTTATTTCTAGAATAATAGAGACTAATAAATGTAAGAATGGTTAATTTCCTAGAATCTAGGTCTTTTTTTCGATCTAGTCAGTTTGGATTTAGGAAAGGAATGTCAACTGTGCAAGCAGTGATCTCCTTGACGACATTTGTTAATGATCATTTAGATCGTGGTCTTAAAGTGGCATCCGTTTTCCTTGACATAATAAAAGCATTTGATTGTGTGGATTATGAAATTTTAGTAAAGAAGTTAGATAATTGTGGTATCCGTGGAAAATTTTTGGAACTTGTTAGATCATTCCTGAGTGAACGTATGCAGATTGTTCAAATCGAAAGTGAGACCTCTAGCCCGCAGAGAGTCAAGGCTGGCGTTCCTCAAGGGTCAGTTTTGGGACCTCTTTATTTTTGATTTATATAAATGATATTTACCGGTGCATTGAAGATATAAATATTTCGGATAAAGAGGATCGCGGTAACAGATTTATAATTCCTAGTTTTGCTGACGACACACATTTTACAGTTGCTGCGAGGACAGAAAGAGAACTTCTACTAGTTCTGAAAAAGGGAATGGAACAAATAGAGAAATGGATGAGAGTTAATAAACTTAAATTAAACCATAAGAAAAGTCAATTTGTGATTTACGGGAGAAGTGTAAATTACTATCCCTGGATAGAGAAACTAGAACTTGATGGGAATGCTATAGAACGTGTCAGAGCAGTGAAGTTTCTTGGAGTGATAGTTGATGAGTGCTTGAGTTTCAAAGACCATATTAATCAAATTGCAGCTAGAGTTGCCCGAAATTTGGGAATTATAAGGAAGCTAAAGCGTACTTTCCCTAGACCGGTTCTCAGAATGCTTTATTTCTCCCTTATTCGTCCGTATTTGATTTATTGTATATTGGCTTGGTCTTCAACGTTTGTGGGTCATTTATCGCAGATTAGAATATTACAGAATAAAGCTGTAAGAGTACTTACTGGAGATGATAAGCGTTCCTCGGTTAGAGCAAGGTATGCTGAACTATATATTGTTCCACTATTTGGATTGATTAAGTTTTATAATGCTCTTTTTATGTTTAAACATCAGAATAAAATGCTACCAATTTGCTTTCAGGATTTTTTTCTGCCTGTTTCTAGTTTTCATTCTTATAGTTTGAGACTTTCGAATAAATTCAGACTACCTAAGCCTGTGACAACTAGGTCAATGTTTTGTATCCGCCATGTTAGCCCTCGTGCTTGGAATAGTCTGCCAGAAGGGATAAAGAAGGTGACGGATGTTTCTGAATTTAGAAGTCTGTTAAAAGAACATTGTTATAGGGTATATGGGAGTGAGTGAGTCAGTTCTCCGGTCTCTTTTGCCTTTAGTTTGCTAATGTTTTTGTTTTTTTGATTTTTGTGTTTGGTTGATGGATTGAGAAGGACAAGGATTAATATGTTGAATATTGAGAATTGAAGAGATATTTTGAGTAGGGGTGGTATAGTCGCTTATTAGTTATTTTCATGTGATAGGTTTGTTTTTTTGTTTTTTTTTTTGTTTTTGTTTTGTTTCATTATTATTTTTTTGTTCTTTTTTTTTTTTTTTTTTTAGGCCTAGTTGGGGTAGTGATCTCCTTTACAAGCTTAGCTTCTGGATTTTGTTATTTTTGGTTGATGAATAAACCCTTATTTATTAAAAAAAAAAAATAAAATAAAAAAATAACTCAAACCGTGAAAAAACAAATAATAGACCCGTTCTTTTACACTAAGATCTTACATCTAAGATCTTACAGCTCACTGATGGGAGCAAAAAGTGTGAAAGACGCCATCTTTCTACCATACAGAACAATGATGAGATAACTTTGATGATATACTCACTCTTTTGCACTAAGATCTCACATCTTTCTGCAAAGATTTCCGTTCTTTTGACTCATCTTTGTTCTAAGATCTTACAGCTCACTGATATTAGCAAAAAGCGTGAAACACGCCATCTTTCTGCCATATAGAACAATGATGAGAGAGCTTTGAAGATATACTCATCTTTATTCTCAAACCGCTGATCAGAGCAGAATGATGAAAGACTTTTGCATAAAAAAGACAAAAGATGCAAGATCTTAGCACAAAGAAGAGTAAAAGAACAGCCCTAATATATAGAGGAGGATAACCTTGTTTATTATTAATAATGTACCATGTACCTTTTCAAAAAGAAACATAATTGAAAAACAAGCTAATAATACATGACACCAAAGAGCTTATGAAAAATGCAACTTTCCTTTGTAGGTGTAATTGTAATTAAGAATTAGCAAACTTCAATGTTTGAATTTTTATGTATGAAAAGCGGTATCACGCTCTACAAAGTGTCAACACTGGACAAATGGAGTGCTGCCTTAAAAACTTCACGGTTTTGAAACAACTAAAAAGAAATTTCTTGGAAAATCATGGTTTTCAGGTATGAATTGACCTAAGATAGGTTCCATGGGGCCAAAAATATTAATTTTGATGTCCTTGGTATTATAGATAATTTCAGAGACCACGCTGCCTTTCCATGACCATAAATAAAAGTTCAACTAGGGATAAAATTCTTTTAATAGACAGTGTTTCACAAACAGTGATAGAAATTGACAAAAAATAACAGATTTTTTACTACTGATGACGGTTACTGCATATGTGACCGAAATATCTGGTATTTTCCGTGAATTTCTATCACCGTTTGTGAATCACTGTCTATTAAAAGGATTTGTATCCCTATTTGAAATTTTATTTATCTTGGTATTATGAGGATTTTACTTGTACTGTTTATTCAAGGACAGCTTTTAACGCATCCGAGATCCGACTTTTTGAATTTTCAACTTTCTATATGTGAGAAAAGAGGATTTAACCCATTTTTGGAAAAAAAGAACGCAAAAGACTCTCGCAATCCAAACATTTTAAAGATTGACCAATCAGTAAGAAGATTAGAGTCAAGATTTTTTGGAATTAGGAAGCAATGAATGACATTTGTATCTGCATCTTAAATATACCGAAAAATAAAAACCTACTTTTAGCTGACTTTTTGTCTTGAAACCCTTACGGTATCCCTTACGGTAACCCTAACGGGATCTCAACACTTCCTCAAAACATGTGCTTCATAAAATTGATATAGAAGAAATAAAGGAAACAGATTTTTCACTTTAAACCTAAATGTCCGTACATAACAATTTTGACGTAACTGTTCGGAATTTCTGGTGTGGATAATTGTCAAACAAGATACTGATAGACTAGTTTGTTCAAAAACTCAGTAAAAATCTAGGCCTCATAAGGCCACTTGTGCCTAGGGCAGAAGCTAACCCCATTTCTATATATATATATATATATATATATATATATATATATATATATATATAGATATATATATATATATATATATATATATATATATATATATATATATATATATAATATATATATATATATATATTATATATATATATATATATATATATATATATATATATATATATATATATATATATATATATATATATATATATATATATATATATATATATATATATATATATGTCTCCAGATCCACAAGAAAAACTTGCAACAATTTGTTTTTCCTGCTATCCCGAGAAATAGATTTATTAGAACTAAAAACAAAAGCATAAAGGAGTCAATCTGTATTTTAAATTACTCAAGGTCGGCTCTCTATGTCGTAACCATCCTACGCTTCTGTTTTCAGTCTTAAGAACTTTAGTTTTTTTATAAGTGGCGAGGTGAAGAATTTAATTTTTGACTTATCGTGCAAACATTTGAATGTTAACATCAAAAAATGGTTTTCTTCTTATGAGAGTAGCACATCCTCACAATCATTATTTTTGATAAGTTGCTCACTTCTACAGTATCTGTTTCGTTTTTCTGTTTTTCTTTCTTTCGAAAAATTAGTCAATGTGCTGCTATCGGTTTATCTTTCCTTTCTGAAGATCCTCTTTGTGTGCTGCTATCTCTTCCTCTTTCCTTTATGTATAATCTTCCTATGTGCTATCGGATTTTCTTTCCTTTATGACTAATCTCTCTTATACACTGCTATCTCCTTCCTTTAATGAAGAATTTGTATGAGCTGCTATCTCTTTATATTTCCTTTACGAAGAATCTTATTATGGACTGCCATCTCCTTCCTTTATGAATAATCTGTATGTGCTGCTATCGCTTTTTCTTTCCTTTAGGAAAAATCTCTATGTGCTACTATCTCTTCCTCTTTCCTTTATGTATAATCTTCCTATGTGCTATCGGATTTTCTTTCCTTTATGAATAATCTCTCTTATACACTGCTATCTCCTTCCTTTAATGAAGAATCTGTATGAGCTGCTATCTCTTTATATTTCCTTTACGAAGAATCTTATTATGGACTGCCATCTCCTTCCTTTATGAATAATCTGTATGTGCTGCTATCGCTTTTTCTTTCCTTTATGAAAAATCTCTATGTGCTACTATCTCTTTCTCCTTCCTTGACGAAGAATCTTTTTATGTACTGCCATCTCTTTCCTTCATGAACAATCTGTATGTGCTGCTATCTGTTTCTCCTTCCTTTATGAAGAACTGATCTATGTGCTGCTATCCGTTTTATTACGAAAAATCTCTGTCTGTGCTTTTATCTCTTTCCTTTACGAATAACCTGTCTATGAGCTACTATCGGTTTCTCTTTGCTTAAGGAAAAATCTGTCTTTAACACACACAAAAACACAAAATAATACAAAATAGAGTATCTTACCTCGCAGAATCAGTCTTAATATTCTCCTCGCACCCCTTGTCCCCACAGAAAGGAGCAAGGATCATATTCTTCCTATCCAGTTCTTCCACAAGATCACTGAGACTAAAACACTCCTTGATGTGGCTTTTCATCTCCTGGGTGGCCTTTTCCAACATCGAACACTGAATAGTATCAAGCAAATTCTTCACACGTTCTGACTTGTTAGCACGAGAAAAGGATGTATTATCACCCGTGTCCCTTCGAATGGCAACAAATTCGTTTTTTTCAATATCACGTGGACCAAGTTCAATTCTCAAAGGCACACCCTAGAAAGAATCTTATTATAGTCACATCACAAACAGCAGCACAAAATGGCCTTGTTTTAAGCCATCAAATTAAACAAAAATAAAAAGGCCTAAAGAGGTAAAATTTATAGAGATTAATTTGACCCAAATTCCAGAAGAAAAAAAAAACAGAAAAAAAGATGATAAGAAAATAAAATAAAAAAAGACAGACATTTTGATTCTAGTAGATTTCATCTCGCGAATAAAATGGCAAGAATTTTCTCGCATTCACTTTCACAGTCGCCAAAAATGTCAACAAAAGACAAAAATGAAGACACGTCAAACATTATATAACTCAAAGAAGATGAGAAGTTGATTGAACAGGAAACAGATTAGACAACTAACGTTCATGGATAAACAAGCATTATCATGAAACACAAAATTTTGACACTCACTAATGCTAACTTTAGCGATTGTTTTTCGTTTGGAGAGATTTGGAGAGATTTTTTAAAATTAAGGGATAATGGAAAAGCTACAATGCAGCACCTAAGTTTATAAGAAGATCACAAGCTTCTAACCCTGATTTTTAGTTCTTGAACTAATGCAAATTTTCTGAAGTATTGACAAAACAGTTTAGTCACCATATATACCTAATGCATAGCGATTTTCATTCTATTTGGAGAGACTTTTAAAAATTCAGGGATAATGGAAGGTTGCTGGTTTTTTATTTGGAGACTTTTGAAAATTCGGGGACTAATGCAAGGTTTCTGAAATATTGACAAAACAGTTTAGTCACCATATATACTTAATGCATAGCGATTTTCCATGTCTCTCTCCATCCCTCTCTCTCCGTATCTCCCCTTCTGTTTTACCCCTTCTCCCTCTGTCTTTTTCCTCTCACTTGTTTTCTCGCGCTCCTTCATTTCTCCCCATCTCCCACGTTTTATATATCCCCCTCTCTTCCATTCACCCACTCTCTCTGTCTCCCCTCTCTTTCATCTCCTTTTCTTTCCCACCTCTTCCCCTTGCTCTCTGTTTTGTGGTACCATCAGTTATTGGATATAATTCGAAGTACTTATTTTAGCTAATTTGTTTTCTGTATGCCTAGATGTTTGTTGTAGTGAGTGATTCTCATCTTGCTTGTCCCTATTGGGGTAACCATGACAATTTCCGAAAAACGAAATCGTTGCATGGAATAAATACTAGTTAATGACCATAGATATTCTTGGCAGGGGAGGGATACCCTTGCTTATAATGGCTCACCATTTAGCCATATTAAATAAAGAAAAACAAACAATTAGGGACGATTGAAATTTCAATCGTCCCTAATTAAAGATAATTGATTCTTTAATTTAATAGTCCATTAATTAACACCCATTGATTTTCACTAATTGATTCACACAGATAATTGATTCTTTAATTTAATAGTCCATTAATTAACACCCATTGATTTATGCTCATCGATTTAAGCGTTCCTTAGTTTATCAAGTCCATTAATTTATTAGTCCAAAATCATATCGTCATTTAAATATGTCACCAACGTACATACTACCACCTAATTGCTAACCAACTAATAAATCAATTCTATTTAAGTACAGAAAACAGATAGTTTACTTCTAAAAGAAGGTGCAACTTGAAAACTGTTTCTTCGTTTTATTGGCTTAAAGTTTCATACAAAAAAAAAAACAATCAGGTTTTGCTTTTTTACCAGCATAAATCGATTGTGAATCATAGTAACATGATTGGATAGGATAAAAATACGCCACAAAAACAAACCAAATGAATTAAAGAACACTTTTTAACACGTAAGAATTAATGTATATATATATACTTAGAACCAAGGGCATATCCAGGATTTTTGTTCGGGGGCGGGTATTTATTTTAGGGTGTTTTACAAACAAAAAACTTTAAAAAAATGCATCAAAAACATGTTTAAATGCATTTTTGTTACGTCTTTTATGAGTAAAACAAAAACTTCAGGGGGGGGGACATCATTTATATTTTTTGGAGGGGAAGAGAGGAAATAACTCAGATTTTTCCTGAGGGAGGGGCGAGACCAGTTTTGTCCAGTGGCGTAAATTCAGAAAAATTATGGGGGGGGGCAAGATTTTTGCCACCTCACGGAAGAAAATTTGCAAATTTTCACTTTTACTTTGTGAGGAAAGTACAAAACTATGCTGATTATATTCTGTTAAAAAAAAAAAAAAAAAAGTTTGAATTGGTGAAAGTTTCTAATTCAGAGCGAGTGGATGGCTTGGAAAGAGCATTTCCTGCCGCGAAATAGCGGATATTTTTGAAATATTATTAAAAACTGTATTATCCCTTATATTGGACCTCTTAGACTCCTTTTTAGGGAAGCAAATTACTTAAAAACATATATTGTGCTGTGAAGGATCTAAGCCAAAAAAGAAAATTTATAATTAGGAAATGTCATTTTGTTTTGTTAAGAATTGAATTGAGTGAAGGCCTAGAACAGGGTTTTTTGGCGCGAAGCGCACTGGCGGAAATGAAAAAAAAAACCTGGGGAGGGGCAAATTCCATGTCTCAATAGGCAGCCTCAAGTGGGTTGAATTAGCAAAAATCCAAGGGAGGGGGAAATCGAGCCAAATTAAGCGGTAGCCAACTTAAAATTCTTTGGATAAAGTTTAGAACACAATTAGATATACAAAAATTCAAGTACATAAACACAATTAAGCAAATAAATCATAAATTTGTTTGCATCACGACTGAAGTATCCAGAGAGAGCCACTATTCTAATGGGAAACGTCGTTGCTTCAGGGAAGCAAACTTGTCGACGGCAACGTTATAATCTATCTTTTTCGCTTTTTCCGGCTGGGTTGCTATAACTAACAAATCGCTAAGTCGCTCACCAGTCATGGTTGTTCTGAGATATGTCTTAACCCTCTTAAGCGTTGAAAAAATCTCTCGTTAGAGGCAGTTGAAACGGGGAGCGTCAAAGCAATTTCGAAAGCTTCCGAGATGACAGCAAAGGCGTCTTTGTTCATGTAGAGGTAGGCAAGAGCTTTTGATGGGCATTCTGGTTTCATTCTTTGTAAATAAGATTTTGCCAAGGCTATCTCCGACTCAAACTTCAACTCGTTTACTAATAATGTAGGAAAGTCACGTACAAAGTCTTGTATTAGACGTGCATCCAGGAACTTCGGTGAACTTGGCTCAAACGCTTCTAAGCCTTGGATTACTGAGGAGTTTTCACCAAACCTTTGTCTCAGCTCCGAAGTTACTCGGTCGACTATGAAGTATAAAATGTCCGACCTATAAGTTTGAAAAATGTCACGATCCTCTTCTGTTTGATTTCTTACTCTGGCACCGACAGTGGTTTCGACGTAAAAATCGAGAAGGCGTCTGCTTATAGCAACCGAGCGTCTAGGCTTCTCTATTTGGATTGAGAACTGCTTGCATAAGCTTTTCGTTGCTTCGACCATCTTAAACCAACGCTCTTCAGATCGGAGCTCTAGAACCTGTTGTTGAACTGCTTGAAGCAGAGAATTTACGCCTGAAAGAACGAGGCTCTTGGACTGGAGTTGTCTGGATGCAATATCTATCGGACCGAGGATACTGCTCATTATTTCAAGAATGAGCAAGAATTTGGCATCAATTGTTGCCAGCAACCCAGAAGCTTCAGAACGGTCCTCTGTTGAATTGGCTTCATCCGAAATAACCCTTAATGTTTCGAGAATAGCACCTAAACGTGTCCGGATCTTCTGAATTGAGGAAAACCAATAGCACCATCGAGTGTCGGCTAGCCGCTCGAGCTCAATCTTTTTCTCCGCGTTCTTGTTGGGTTCGAAGGAAAAGTTCGTGACGTGGCGCACTTCGGCTGAGAAAGACATATAATGCCTGAATGCAAGAAAAGAAGTTTCTAACCTCCGGACAAGAAGCTATTGACTGCACAAGCACAAGATTTAGGCGATGGGCGTGACAATGAATATACCTAGCTTGTGGTGCAAATCCTTTAAGAATAGCCTGAACACCATTACATGCGCCGCTCATGACGCTCGAACCATCATAGCATTGAGCCACACAGGTGCTCCAATCCAGTTCGTGCTTTTCAACAAGATCCTTGATTGCATTATTCAAATTCAAATTCATTTAATTAAAAAACAAGACATAGCTCTCGTGGGCAAAGCCCAAATATGATGTCTCTTAGTCACAAATAAAGTAAATTAACAAAATAAATAATTAACAAAATAAAGTTGTCTAATAAAACTTCGTCAGGATAAAAACACTTGAGATTGAGAATAAAATTATCCGGTAAAACTTCGTCAGGATAAAAATAAACTAAACAATAAAAACACTAAAGATCATTATAATATTTGACAAAGCTTGGCACAAAGCTTTTACTATAACGCATGGTGTTACAGTGGACTGGGGTTAGTTTCGGAACTTTCTCAGCCACCTCCCTGGGGGGACGAGATCTTATAGGGACAAAAGGTGGGGGAAGGAATGATCGGTAGATGGGATGTTGAAGGAGGGTGGAGCCAAATCTTTGGCATAATTTTCCTCGGCGGGAAGAAAGGGATTCAAGTTTAAATTCCTTGAGGTAAAAGGAGTAAGGTAGAGGGGATCCACCATAAATGATTTGCAGTGATCTCTTCTGAACTCGTTCTATTTTATCAATTTCATCCTGGGTAAGGGCAAAGTGCCAAACCGGACAAGCATATTCAACTAAGGGGCGGATGAAAGTGTGAAATATTAGTTTCAGCTTATCCTTAGGAACTCGAAATTTTTTCAGTGTTTTTAGCATTTGGATTGCGCCGTTAGCTTTTTTTACAATTGTCTTTGTATTCTCCCGCCATGAGAGATCAGAAGAAATCACCACACCAAGTAAAGTTATTTTATGGCTTATTAGCTCGGAAGCGATAGGAGGTTCGAAAGACGGTTGAGTATTCTGAAGAAAAGAAAATGTCGTGACCGAGCATTTGTCTTTATTCACGACCATGTTAAGTTCAGCCGCCTCTGAGGTAACTTGGTCAATGATACCAGCAGCATCTAATTGTTCAAGATGTGTACTTCCGAATGTCTCCTCGTGGATGATAGCATTACTATCAATAAACCGAATAATTAAACCAAGCTGCTCTTTTTTCAACAGATCTTTCGTTTCATCTGCGCAGATTGCCCAATATTTCTTAATAGAGCATCTTGTTTGTTCTCGCAAGAGGTCAGCCAGTATGCTTATAAGACTATTTTGGTAGTCGGGACTCAAATAGCTTCCATACCGACGTTTTAGTTTTTGCTGAAGATCCGGGTTTCCCTCTGTCATCATTTCTAGTATTTCTATAAAATTACCTCGATTGTGTGAGTCGTCGTGTTCATCATGACCTCGAAATGGGAGCCCTTGGCGTGCTAGGGCACATGCCACTTTCGCAAGTGTGACTATATGCAGGCGATTTTCCGCTATGGCTTCCTTCCGATTTGAATAGAGTTGTAGCTATTGACTCAGATGTGCCACACTCAATTGCTTTATATTTGGTCCAGCTGCGATTTGCTTCGTTATGAGCTTCTGAAGCCTCGTGTTTTTCAATCCTTTCGAATAGCTTTTTCCAGTTATTCATTCCTGTGTCGATAAACACTACATTATCAGAAGTATTTCCATGATTTCTTGTTAAGGAAAAGTGCCGCCAGCAAAAGCAGTAAATGGCGTCTTCTTTAACAGAGTATTCTACCCATGGTTTTTTCTCATAGGCTTTAGCAGAAAAACGGCGACCGTTTGTTTTGGGGTATTCGGCTAGCTTTGGCTGGTTGGGTGCCTCCCTTTTATGGTGGGAGATGTCAAGATTGCCTCTCAATATCGTATCCGATGCACCGGCTACACTTCCACCCTAGAAAAAAAATCCAGTGCTTTCGCTTTTAAACGTTTTAACTTTATTCAGAGGCCGATAGCTCTGAAAGAGTTGTTCCCTTAAATAGGTGTCTAGGAGACATAAGGAATAATAGACTTTCTTAGTAAATATTTCTAGAATTTCCAACGCTCCGCAGCAATAAATACTGTTTTCAAGCCATTTACTTCCATTTATACAGAAACTTTCGCCACTCTAAACCTTTTTTCCGTCGGTACAGTTTTGGTTTTGTTGGAAAACTTTCGTCGTGCTCGCCCCCCCCCCCCTCAAAAAAAAGTGATAGTGACGCCCCTGCTCCTAGCTTCTAATTAGCTTTTCTGCTACTGTTTAGTGTTACGTATTGGAATTTTGCCCTTAATAGTTTTCGTTTTTGTTATTTCATGATTAATAACGGGGTGGTCTATTAAATACGGTGCTTTTTCTCTCATTTATAATAATAGCTTTATTTCCACCAAAATTGACGATAGCATACAAATATCTTTCGACTGATCATTTAATACGCTCTAGCATCTTCTGCATGTTTAAGCGCCTCCAAATGCTCAAATTCTCAGATTTTAGAATTCGGTAAAATAGTATAAGCTAGTCAACTGAAATTTAAAAGGGTTAAAACATATATATCGTTTTTTGTCAGTTTAACTACGAGTACAATTTCGTAAATTAAACGATAACATAATCCGAAAAAGAAACTTAGCAACTCAATACAACAAAATTCTCGTACTTACCTAGCTTATCAGCAAAATCTAGGAGGGCAAGTCGTAAATTTTGTTTTGGATGAAGCACGCTGACGTGAAGCGAATGCCTCGCAATAACAGCCGATTTAACTTTAAAAAGTAGAATTTTGTCACGAAGCAGCAATTTTTATTTATACTAAAACTGTCAATTCAAATGTATTTTAGCTCTTTTTCATTCCCTTTTAGCGCCATACCCAGTTTCTAGGGTGAGAATATAACAAGAGGTATAAATAATGGTGAGCGGCCGCCTAGCAAAAATGGCTGGGCCTTAGGAAAGCATTTAATGCTCTTTCATTCTCTTAAGCTCTTCCAAAACTCTTTGCCATAAATTATGTCTGATAAATCAGGCTGTAGTCCCAGTAGTCGTCTCTGAAGTCCTAGCCTGCCCCCCCCCTCCTTGAATGACACCTCTATATCTATAATTGTTTGTTATATGCTCGGTTATATGATTTTCCCCTACAAAATTTGCGATTTATACATTAATCCCAAGTTGTAGCGCGATATTAAGATCTTACTTCTGTAGGCTAAACTTTAGTTCGCATGGAATTTATTGCATGAAGCAAAGGCTAAAGTTTATATTAGTCAAACCATAAATGGCAAAATTACACACCTCACTTGGGCCAGCTTCTGTTGCTGCTACACTATCCACCAACTTAGCTTTTTTAGCCGGTTGACTAGGTTTAAAAATATCGATTATTTTTCTCTGACTCATCGCACACTCTTATTCAACAAATGAATTCACAATGCCACAATGCAATGCTTTTGACAATGCTAGAGAAAACACGAGGCTCCGGGTTACGCGTCATTTCGTATAAGATTTTGTATTCGATAAAATTTGTATTTTTTATTCGGATGAAGGATAAATAAGGGTATAATCTAAAAAATCTGGGGGGGGGGTGAATAAGGTCTGGAGGGGGGAGGGGCAAAACGAGGTCTGGGGGGCAACTGCCCGCCCTGCCCCATAGCAATTTACGCCCTTGGTTTTGTCGCTGTCTGATCAATAATTGCTAGACAAGTTCTTAAAATCACTAGAACGTACGGAAAAAATTAATCACGAAGCGTATTAAAAAACATTATCCCTCGGGCTTAAAAAAGCGAGCAAATTCTACAGAAAGCTTTTGCTGGTGGATTGACTCATTCTTTTAAATGCTCCACGATGGAACTTTTTTTTTTTACTTTCGGTTCTGTACTTTTTGCCTTTTTTAATTTTACTTTTTTTACTTTTACTTTTTCCTCCTTAGAAAAAGTTAAAAGATAAACATAGCTAGAGACAGAGACAAACATAGAGTTAGATATAAACATATAACTCGTCTTTTTTATGGATTTTTATATATACTTGCTTCATGGGACTAAGGACACTATTTACACATAGAAACCACAAGTGTCTGAAATAAAATTCCAATTTTTGCAGTCCCAAGTATTTGAAGGAGCTAGCAGCAACTGAATGATTTATTTATACAATTGCGTGGGTCGATTTAGGTTTTTAGCTGAAATTTAGAAGAAATGTATTATTAAATTATGTCACAACATAAAAAATACGAAGTGTCCATTTCTAACTTTAACGCAAAAGTACCTCCTTCTTTGAACACAAATTCGTTCACTGCCCTTGTCTGCTCCACTCTACGAAGTAAATATTTTCAAAACTCCCCCATTTTTCCTCCCTGATGGTTTTTGAGTCTTGTTTGCCTGAAAAGCAAATAATGAAGATGTGTGGACTTATTATGCCTTTCCTCGTGCTTATTTTTCCTTATTTCTAACAGATCAAACTTATCAACAAACATATCAATTCTCAAACGGTTCGTGGCAACAAACTACAAGTAAGGAGTGACTTGGCCGAATAGTAACCGAAACTCTAAACAGAATTTTGATAACAATAGATACATCAAAAGAATCAGCTTTTTATGACAATTCCGAATACATAAAGTTCATTGAGTTTACCCACCTAAAGCCACGAGTCTGAGAAAATATGATTCCCAACATGGGGCGATTGAACCACCGGTAGGGCATAGCAGTATTTTGGTGTGTCATGAGCAGGACCTGCACCATTTGATTGACCATAATTTAGAGCCTTAATTAAAATTAATAAAAAGCATGGTTTTTTAACTGAAAGTTTCAATACCTTGTTCTTTACGTTAAAGTTCGAATTTTGTTCGAACCACAAATCACTGAATCACAAAGGCAGTTTAATTAGAATGTATAGCTCTTTTGAAAGTACTAAAAAAAACTTTAGCGTAAAGAGCGAGGTATTGACTAGGGAGCGAACCCCCTCATATACGTAATAATTTCTGTTCGTTTTAAGTTTTAATGTTGCTCCTTACTTTCAGTTGAAAAAACTTGTTTTTTTCGTAAATAGTAAAGAGCGAAAACCGAGAAGGACAATGGCCTTCGTGCGCATTTAGAGCAATTTCTGTTTGTTTTAAGTTTTAGCGTTGCTGTTTACTTTCATTGGATTGCAGTTTTAGTTACTTTTTTTTGAAGGATTAATAATGTGCATGTAATGAAAATAGAACCACACAGGAATATTCTCTTCGAGCATTAAATTTTAAGATAATACTTCACTATTTTTGACGAGGTTCTTCAGAATCTATATCGGTCGATTTGGTCATGCACATATCGTTCAGCTTGCAACATTTTGAGTGGGAGTATCAAAGATTTTTTTCCAGGAAGGAGGGACTACATGCCGCAAAAACACATGCTCGACAATTATTTTCCAATATTCTGAGGTATTTCCAGGAAGTGTTTCCATTAGTGTCCTTTTTTCCGTATTGCCTTTCGAAAGTACGATATTTTAAAAGTTATTCCTATTGTTTATAACATCCCTGATATAATGTTTCAGATTTGGACAAAAAAATAGTAATAACAATAAATCTTCGAGACCTCAAAAATATCTCCTTCCAAATCAAATCGTTCAAGTGCATACAGAGTACCAATTAAGATTCTGGGTATTATTATTTTCTTTCTTTAAAGCTGGATTGACCCTTGGATTTTCCAAATGAAAAATTTTTAACAACATTCGAACTTAGCTGCAATTGCAAACGTCTTTGTGAAATCATTTTCTCAACTCAAACGAAATGCCCGTAAAAAGCAAAATATGAAAAATACAAAATATTTCCCACATTAAAGATATGGAAAACAAAAGTAAATATTGTATTGTTTTCATTTGTATACTTTTGACATATAAAATAAGGAGGAACAGGTTTCTATAGCCTTCTAAGAAGTACCGGGTACGCCCCGTCTCCGTATTCCAATAAAGAAAGGATCTAAACAGTTTCCATACCATGGCAAATAATCTTGCTGTACATATAAAATATACAATTCCAAGCACTAGTTTTGCATGCTCCATGCTGAATAAATTGAAAAAGATCTCTTTGGAGGGTGAGGGGTGGGTGGGCTCTGAATAATGAATTAGTTCACTTGTACGGCGTCACCGAAATCCCACAACTTGGACCAGTTCCGCAGCACCGTTTGGTCAGTTTAGACTGCGACACCAAAATTTCGCAGCTTTGACTCAGAGTGTTCGTGCACGAGTCAGGAATTAGCTTGTTCGTGCATCAGATCCTGACTGAGGGGGCTCCTATTTCATTAAATCACGTCCACTAGGCGACGCCGTTCGGAAGTGCCCCCAGCGTGGAAGAAAGTGTGCCAAGATTGGCAGAGACTGTGACAGGCGTGACGAATCTGTGTGGCACGCATGGCGTCTAGAGATGTACACCAAGTGGGAGAAAGCGGGCGCTCCCTCGATAAGGAACTCAACTTGCTTTTACACTGGGACCGGAACTGGTTGCATGTTTCTGAATTAAAAAATAACCAATGTGGCTTATCATCTGCAATAAAGCTGATGTTAAATGGGGGAGGGGTTAGAGGCCTCTTTTGTAGCTCCAATCGTAAAAATCTAAATTCTTTGCATGATTTCGATTTGATAAGGTCCAATGTGCCCATATTTTCCTACAAAACTGTATCTGTGGAGAAGGGACCTCTTGAAAAATCTGGGACCCTTAACCCTCTGGCTTCATGGATATGTCTTCTAATGGAGCCATGTTTTAATAGCTTTTCAGCCATTTTAAGAAAATGGCTATCACAAAATTTTCATTCGAAGTCATACAGGAGGTTACAGCAGTGCCACGAAAAAAGGGCAAGTCACTGGGGTTTGTACTCTGATCCTTTCCAATTTTTAAAATGGCACAGGAAATGTCAATTTTCGATTCTAAAGAGCCACTCTTAAATTTTACGACCCCCATTCTATACAAAGCAGTCGAGCAAACGAATTCATGGAAAACATACAGTTGAAAATTTAAGTATTGCAATATTAGGAACACATATATGCTTCGTGGGCACCCTCAACGTGAAGTTTTGAGATATGGACTAAGAACAAAGGACATTTTTTAAGGTAGGAAGGATATACTAGCCTAAGACTACTATGGCTGTCTGGCTGGACACTATGATAAGAGAAAAATCGTCAAGTTCCTCAGCCGGTGAAAATGAAGTTAGGTTAGGTTAGGTATAGCCTATATAGGGGGGGGCTGAAATTCATTTCCGATAGAAATGCTTATTATATTCGTAATCAGCATAAAAAAAGGCATCGAATGGTGTATTCACTTTATTTGAAACTCAATAATATGATTTGGTATATATTGACCCAATTATAATCCTACTTTATACTGGGCAGGGATGTACAACAGTTGGTCAATATCTACCAAATCATGTTATTGAGTTAGGAATAAAGTGAATACACCATTCAATGCCTTTTTTTATGCTGATTATGAATATAATAAGCATTTCTATCAGAAATGAATTTCAGCCCCCCCCCTATATAGGCTATACCTAACCCAACCTAACCTAACCCTGAATTGGCATATATAGGGGGGGGGGGCTGAAATTCATTTCCGATAGAAATGCTTATTATATTCGTAATCAGCATAAAAAAAGGCATTGAATGGTGTAAGACACCCAGTAGTCGGCCACCTGCCTATTCTCGGACAGAACCTTTGATAGGAATGAATCATCGTCCTATTCCTGGACAAAAGGGTATATATAGGGGTGGGGGCTAAAATTCATTTCCAACAAAAATGGGTAAATATATACCAAATCATATTAGAGTTAGGAATAAAGTGAATACACCATTCGATGCCTTTTTTATGCTGATTACGAATATAATAAGCATTTCTATCGGAAATGAATTTCAGCCCCCCCCCCCTATATATGCCAATTCAGGGTTAGGTTAGGTATAGCCTATATAGGGGGGGGGGCTGAAATTCATTTCCGATAGAAATGCTTATTATATTCGTAATCAGCATAAAAAAGGCATCGAATGGTGTATTCACTTTATTTGAAACTCAATAATATGATTTGGTATATATTGACCTAAAATTTCCCCCCGTCCCCCTAATGTGCAAATATATACCCTGAATTGGTATATTTAGGGGTGGGGTGGGGGGTTTGTAAAATTCATTTCCGACAAAAATTATTATTATATTTGGAAAGAGCATAAAAAAGGCATCGAGTGGTATGCTCACTTTATTCGTAAGTCAATAATATGAATAACGAAAACTTTAACTTTCCTTTTTTTTCTGTTATTTCTCCTTTGCTTAGCCTAAGCGGATCCGTCCCCTTCAAAATAATTCAATACACATGTGCAGAGCCGTTCCAAGAGTTGGTGGTGTCGGGGGCAAAAACTAATTAAAGTGCCCTCTCAAATATAAGCAAAAAAGCCGAATCAAAAGGGGAAATATTATCGAAGTTGGCAGCCCCTGAGCCACGGCGCAGCTTGCCCCAATCACCTCCCCTCCCCCTTGAACAGCTTGCACGTAGCCTATACCTGTTTTAAATATTCTATGCTACCCTGAATTCTTCACCTCGTAATGTACAAATCCTCGATTCACCACTGGTGTAATGAGTAGTTTTATACCAGTTCCCCTTTCAATGCTAACTAATATCACTAATTACTTCCAATTTAATAATTCCATCCTAAGCATTACCTTTTCTAGAAACAGTAGGAACAAAAATTATCCCTTTATTAGTGTTGGGCGATATTCAATATCGATATTGATATATCGATATATCAGAGCAAATATCGATATCGAATATCGAAACGAAAATATTGATATCGAAAACGATATTTGAACATATTTGACTATTTTCGGCCTTTTCTGCTACTGGTAAACGTCCTGCAGAAAAGATCCAACATAGAAAATTGTTTGGGAAATGGGCGAGAAGAAGAACAATGATGTATTTAATCCATTGACTCATACATGCTGATACACAGCATACTTACCTGTATCCATAAATTGGTATAGCCTGTTCTCAAACTAAAAATACGTTTAGTCAGGAGGACTTCCAAATGTTGCTGAGAACCTCCAAAAGGCCTTGGCTGTATTAATGCCTTCTAAGCTGATAGGCCTTGCTCATATAAAAGAGAATTGGCTTTTTATGCTGAATCCAAATATATAGGATTCATTCAGTTTAATGTTCCCATCAAAAGATACGAGCCTGAGAAAATTTGCGTGATTTTTGGGAAAGGGGAGAAACTCCCCAAAAAGTCAAATAATCTTAATGAAAAGCGTACCATCTGATTCAGCATATCATGTAACCCTACTGTAAAGATTTTAACCTCCCGTCAGCATAAATGTAGAATTTTGTATTTTTTGTCAGAATAAAAATCACGGATGCATGTTTATTTATTCCTCTTTCTTTCGCCAGCGTGATCGCATCAATTCAAAGGCCAAGAATGTTGGGAAAGTGCTCGTTCGAAAGAAAATAACAGTTCTAGTTCCCTTTTAAAGTGACCCGAGATATTGGAGAGCCAATAGCCCCCCTCCCACGCCCTTTTTTCCTTGAAAACACCCGATCCCAATTTTGAGATATTCATTTTGTTCAACATAGTTGAAAGATCGAAAAAATGTTCCTCCGGAGATAACCTGACTCCCTGCAACCTGAGGAAAGGGCTTTAAGTTATGAATTTGCCTATTGTTTACGTATAGTATTTTTCATTTGTAAGTAAACAGGTCTTTTTAGGGGAGGGGGAATTTTCTTTGGGGGGATTTTCCACAGGTAGAATTTCCCATGGGCAGGGAAGTTTCCGGGGCTGAACTAACAAGGGGGAATTTTACACCGGAGAATTTGTCATAACTCCTATACGAAATTTGTCATAATGTTTCTCTGCCGATTCAATTTTTGATGTAGAGATGTTCCGAGGAAATTGTCATGATCCCCCCATGGTACCCGGGGAAGGGCTATAAGTTATGAATTTTGTCTGTTGTTTACATATAGTTTCTGTTATTTGGAAGTAAACAGACGTTTTTAGGGAGGGAAATTTTCCGCAAGGGGATTTTCCACGGGGAGAATTTTCCATGGGCAGGGAAGTTTCCGAAGATGAACTTATAAGGAGAAATATTACACGGGAGAATTTGCCAGAACTCTTATATCAAATTTATTTTACTTTCTCTTTGCCGATTCAATTTAACATCTAGAGATGTAAGTAGAACCCTATCAGGAGGTCCCACGACTCACCCCTGCTGCCACCTATAACTTTTTTGCACCCCAAATATGGGCATAGCCTCCCTAGAGAGAACACGTGGTTAATGGGGTCAATGACCTCTTTCTCCAGGTGTGTTTTTGGCACGCTCGAGGCGAATGTTATGATCCAGAAATAGTATTTGTTGTTTTTCCGAGGCAAATGTCAAGGTCAATGTTGTTGTTGTTTTTGGCCAAGTGCACGCTCTCAGCGAATGTTATGATCCAGAAATAGTATTTGTTGTTTTGGGCAAATGTTATGAGTTTCCCGGAAACAGTTAGATCACGTGTTTCCTTCTCAGCCAATCAGCGAGTCGGATGCATCTCCCTTCTCAACCAATCAGAGGGCTTGTTTACATATTAGCGGCGGAGGGAATATAAGGAAAGGATTTTTGCTATAGTTTTATTAGTCTGTGAATAGAATTCAAAGGAGTGAGAAGAACAGTTTTGACTTTACTCATTTGGATATATATTTGTAATAATGAGTGGAATGTTTACACTATTAGAAGTTGATAGTGGAGTTGATGGTAATAATACAAGAGCACCAAACATTGCGGTGGAAATTACGAAAGGATCGCGGCTTTGTCTGGAATGGGATGCAGTATATGCAAGATATGTGATATCCTTGAGCAAATTTAAAATGGAAGATCAATTATGTTTCGCCGCAAAAGTTGATATAGCACATGTGAATAGACTTCAATGTGCTTTAAGTGCATTAGTGAAACATATCGAAGACAATAAACTCTATCGCTAATTGTACATGCATAGTATTATTGATGTTGTTGTAATTATTCAATAAAATTGTTTCGAAATCGAAAATGTTCCCTTTCTTTTCTGGTTAGGGCTAACGAATCAAGCTCAGTCTAGAGTCAGCAGTCAGAGTGAAAGGACTGAAAAATGAATAAATTTGAGAAAGAGAGAATTAGATCAAATCTAGTGTTTATGGAAAAACATTTGATTTTGGATGATGATTTTCTCGAGTTATCTCTTCAACGCAGGATATTCTCTCAGGAAACACTTGACAATATAATGAAGACTGATTCTCCCCCATTGGACTATTGTATGAAACTTTTAAAATGTGATTCAAATGCTTATACTCAATTTATTGATATATTAATTGGAACAAGGCAGAATCATATTGTGGATATACTTTCATTGCCAATGTAGATTGCTCCTCCTTCGAAAGAGGTAGCGTCACAGAGTTACTCCTCTCCCCTTCCTACACTTTGAATATATGGCGCGAGGACAATCAGTTTCGTTTTAGCTGTGAGAGAGTTGACATCGGAAACCCAAAAATGTTCTATATATGCCCATTGTGCATGTACACTCTTGGCAGTTGGACTCAATGTGAGAATTGTACAATTATTGATGACTATAGTGAAAAGTGTAAATTATGTAATCCTTGTAAATTACATAGAGGCTATGCAGTACAAATTAAAGGATGTAATTCATGTCTTGAGGAGGTGTGTGACTCTCACCCTAGAGGGCACCTGTGCTCCAATTGTCACCATGATAAATGTGATCAGTGGGAGAATACTTACCCCGCTATGATTGGAAAGAATCCTAAACGTGATTTTAGTTTATTTCTACGAGATTGGTATCGTCGTGGATTTAAATTATTCTGGGAAGAGGAATCTGGTCTACGATTCAACTGTTGGGGTAACAAGACAATCTGGTTTCTACGTCATCGCTGTGATGACACTGCCTACTATGACTATAAACCAAGTGATTTTTATTTGGCAGTTACCGAATGTGATTCACCACTTGAAAACACTGTATGTGATATTGCTTCAAATAGACAGATTGAAACTCGTGAATTTCATAATATGAATGCAAATAGTATCATTGACTATACAAAGAGATATGACAAGAGTGAAGTTACATTGTACTGCAGAAAATGTGACCCTGACTTTGCCGTCAATCAAGATCAATATACAGTGAATCCAAATGATTTACCAGCATTAGTGGTTCACGACAGTTGCCTATACACCGATGAAGAAATCTAAAAGTGAAGATTTAAAGACATTGTTGTATATATATACATTTAATTAATAAACAAATTCACAAACATTTTTTAAGCCCTTTACTCTTAGGGCACTGAAATCAATATTAAATACACTTGTAAGTATATTTTCCACTAGAAAGTCGTTCAGACGTGGATTGTCACATAAATGTGGAGAAACTGCTTGTAAGTATAGCCACGACATCGGAACACAAAATATAGTAGTGCGTGGAAGCCACAGCTTTTAGTCGTTAGATCCTGCACCCTCTTTCGATTTTGAATAATAGTTTTCCCACTGCTCTCAATATAGTTGCTGATGTGAGGTGTGTAGAATGTATAGGGTAGACCAAGAGGATCAAAAAATTCAATCGTCTTCATTGTTTGATAGATGCACAGCCAATGACCCGTCAGCACAGTCGACGGACTGCTATTAACAATAATCAAGGTATTGTTCGCGCTTTTAATTTTTCCTAGATAGTCTGAGGGTAGACAATAGGATTTGTACTGGGACATGTAGGGGTCCATATTAAATACACTGATTATTTGACTGGTGTTCATGGCGCCAAGTCTAGTAGAACACTACCTTCGGGAGTGATTTCCCAATAGGTTTCATATTGATTTAGTGAGATTAGGGCAACACTCTCAGCCAATGGGTCGGCAAATGTACACTCTAAACGTACAGTCCCTGTACGTACTATACTCATATCCTGTGTGCCAGACAAATCCAATACAATGATACCATGTGTTTTAGCAAACATATCTTCGGTTATACCATTTTCAAATAGTTGCGAATCATGATCTAGGGTTTGCATGGTCAACTCATACAATGTTCTATAGGATTTATCAAAAGATAGATTGTAGAGTGGGATACCGTTTACTTTGCACACAAGAGATGAAAGTCCAAACATCTCGAATTTATGTGGACATTCAGTCCATGATCCTATTGCACTGGCGCTTTTTACAAATGCCAAAGCCAATTTCGAGGGGATTTCGCCATTGATAAAGGATGAATCGGTGAAGGTGCGTGACCCCATGGCAATATGACGTTGATTGGTGATTGTATGAGGAACAAGTAGTTTAATATTGTTGCCATTGGCTCTCAGTTTTTCCACGGCCAAAGCAACAGAACTCATAACCTGCTGTTTGCGTACATGTAGTATTGCTGAGGTGAGGGAGAGACTTACATCGGGATTGCCAGCAAGTTCTTTTCTCAATATGAAATTGGAGGGTGCAAGCGTCAGTTTTATATCCACTTTAACATTGGGCGGCAGCCATTGGGGTATATTAAATATTTCATGATATATTTTTCCAACTAGATGTAATTCACTAGTTGTAGCATTTTTAAGTGCATCTGTACTATCAGTATTAGTAATATATTCATATCCATTGGAGGCACCTCTCAATTCCTTGTATGACTTGGGTGTCATCAGCATGAATTGCATATAGCTTGCATAGTTTGAGAGATTGTTGCTTGTGCTCACCAGCGTACCGTTGATGTAGACACTAATTTGACGAAATAAATTATGTAGTATACAATTTTCATAGGAGAGACCATCGGCCCGAATTGGCATTGTATTATCGGATTTCCGGACTTTCATTTGTAAATCTATAAATGTGGACGATAAATCTATGAAGTAGTCTTCATTGGAATAAATTTGAAAGTGGATATTATCGGAGAGGGGTTGTAGTGGATAAAATTGTTCATAGTATCCATGCTTGACACTCACATCAACATTTTCGGCATTGAATAGATTCAATGAGGCGGTGATTGAAGGTTGAGAATCCTTATGCGGCAGGTAGGACATCTTAAGAGAAGAAATCTAGTTTCGATCTAACAATTTTCTTCCTGGGCCTTCTGGTTACACTACGTGTCGGTTTTTTCCTTCTTTTCTTTGACAAAAGGGATGTATTTCGTTTCCGACCTGAGTAGAGACTGATGAGTGATGCGTTGTTTCTTGACCTTTTTAAACCTTTACCATTTTGTTTTAATTTCTCGCCAAGGGTTCGTGCACTGGACCTAAGATTTTCCGTAGCACTTTTTTTAAAATCCTTGCCAGAGCCCCAATCGTATAGTGTAGAGGATGCAAAATCTGTCGCAGCCGGTACAAGATATTTTCTAGCCAGTGGTAGCGAAGAGCGAAACAGCTTAGCAAACCAGCTGCCAAGACCATAGCCAGACATTGACGAGCGACCCTTGTAATAGTCCATTCCATTGCCCTGTTGTCTTGGGCCAAGAGTATTAACATAGCAGTCAATATCAGGACAAGTGAATACCACTTTTCTATTAGACATCTTGCTGTTGAACGATGGGTCGAAAATGGCATGTAATCACAGCCAAACCTTTTGAAATTGCTATGGGATCACCCAATTCGGTTCTTAGTGTTAACTGACAGAGTTCCAAATAGGAAGTGTTTACGGGAATATACTGAAGATGCTTTATATTGTAGTGATGAATATGTTCTTGATTGGTTTTTCGTTCAAGAACTCGTAGGAGGGGAACATTTGAGTTACCAACCCGAGATGTTTCCACAAATGAAGCATAGAGAAATATACAAGTGTCTGTGGTGAAGGCAGGCGGGTAGTCAGCAAAAATGAAATTAGTGTTTCCGGCACTTTTACCATTGATTATATTGAGCTTAAAGCCAAGAACATCCTTTAGATTATCATTGAGAATAACCTTTTCACTGGCAATAGGTGAACTAATGTAGATCTTGCCCTCCTCCTTTGAATAGTTGAAATGAAAAGCTCCTTTTTTACGAGCGGAAATTCTTTTATTAATAGAACGACATAAATCATTCATACAGGTGAGTTCCTCGTAGGGTAATTCAATATATGGATAATCCAACCAATTGATTTTTTGAATTTGTTCTTGATCACCCGGTGGTGGCGGCCAATCATAGGGTCTAATTTTTATATCATATTTACGATCCTTTCTCAGGATGTCATAGGTATTTTTGAGAATACAGTCGACAAGAGCCACTTCATACTTTCCGTCGAATTTGATGGTGGGGGAGAGTTTCGTCCAAAAATCACTTGTTCTATTCAAGTCGTTGTAGAGAGGATCAGAAACATTGGACATGAAAGTCACATAGAAATCATTGGGCATTGTCAATATCTTCAGCACTGACCCAAGAATCAAAATCTGAGTTGTATCCTAGCCAGCGAACAAGCAACTGTTTCTTACCCCTACGAGTACGACTCTTTAATATCTTTTCAATTTAATAACTTTCACTAGTGTTTCTAACTTTTTGCAGTTCATATTCATAAAAACCGCCGAGAATCTCATCATCTTTGGTGTCTCGCAGTCGATAAGTTATGGGTTCGGTGTCTAGGATTTTGGACACTTTAAAAAGTTCGGTGCTCCATAAATAATTCCCCTTTTCAAAAATATTGGTGGTTCTATTAATTCGAACAGTATCACCAACATTGAATTTCTTCTTCTTTTTCTTCTCATTGCCATTGGAGTATTGCTTTAGAAAAGCATCAAATGTATTTTCACTGTAGTGAACATCCCTTGGTGTAGAGTTGGACAGAGATCGATGTGGTCGTTGATTATAAATCAACATGATTTTATCTAAATCGTGAATAAAAGCAGATGTATTTTTCAATGTGCAATATCTTGAAATTAATAGACGAATCGTTCTTATTAATCGTTCGGCCAATGCAGCCTTTATCGGACTGTGACTATGATAGAGTGTTGTATTATATTTCAAAAGAACCTTTTGCACATGGGGATTAACAAATTCACTGCCACGATCCGATTGAATTTTTCTATATGAATCCTGTTCTAGAATACTTTCAATGGCCCGAGCAACTTCAACACCTCTCTTTGATCGCAGTGGAATGGCATAGGCATAGCGACTAAAGACACTGATTGCCACCAGAATATATTTGTAGGGTGCATTGTGACGCCGTTGAACTGCGTCTAAAGTTAAAAGATCCATTTGCATTATATGCAGAGGGAAAAAGGCTTTAGTTTGTCGATATTGTTTACTGCGAAGTCTGTGATTCCGATGTAGTGTGTAACTCGGTTCAGTTTCTAGATACTCTTTTGCATTTTTCAATGTGGTGCCGGAGACTTTGGAAAGCGTTTTGGGAGAACTTAAACTTCCCGCTTCGCCAATATTTTTATAGACACCTTTCAAAACTTCATCCATTTTGAACGTAAACACGTAGTGTAATGTCCACTCCCCTTTTGCACACTGGTGGGCGAATCAATTCGTCTTCGCTTTTGACTAGCAGCCACAGGTGTTGTAAAATCAGTAGTGCTAGTATCTTCAAATATTGAATCTTCTTCTTCTTTTTTAAATGGTGTTGTTGGAGGACTATATTCTCTTAGTTTCTTTAGAATTTGCTTATTGCCAATAAGACTTTTGGGAAAGTTTGATACACACAGAAAGGTGTATAGATTATCGTCAAAGGATAAGAGTCCTTTACGATTCGTCACCATATCACAAATTAAATCAACTAGATTATAACTTTTTCCCTGAATTATAATTCGTTTCCCTGCGCTGTCGACTTGAACTTGATCGCCAGATTCCAACACGAGATAAGATAATACTCTTTTACTCTGTTCTCGATAGGTACAGTGGCAATAGGTTTCCAATTTTCAATACAATCGAATTCAATTCCTTCTCCTTTGATTGTGCAGAATCTTGAGATGTTTCTTGTTTGAGAGAGATCGCGGCGACGGGGTCTCTCACGATAAGGTTTATGTTTGTCCACACGTCGCAATGCATCTTGAAGTAAAAGCAGTTTTTTGTCATCGGCAATATTCTCATCATTAATGAATTTGCTTAGATTGTCTTCAAAATGTTCGACGGGCGAGAGGACAAGTTCAAATGGTGTCAATTTATAGGGTTTTGCCATTCTCTAGAGAAAACTGTTTACAAGTCCTGCGATTATCGGCAGTAAAAGTGTGAAAAAGCTACCGCCTGCTTGAAGGAGCCGTTTTCTTTTAAATTTGTTTCCCTTGTTTTTACAAGCCAAGGCACGTACAGTGGAACGATGTTGCTTTGTCTGTTGTCTAACACCTTCTGGCAGTTGAACATTGCCCTCAGTTAAATTTAAACAAAGTTCAGATATTAGATTAATGAAATCATTGTCAACACCATGTTTGAGTATAGCCTTCCTAAGCAAGGGTTTTGAAGTGCTTAAAACGGAAAATAAATGCCGTTGTTCGTGTAGTTTCTTCAGTGTCATAATGGCGACTAATAGCCTTTTCTACTGTTCACCGGAAGATATACTGTAATTTCATTGTTGAAAATGTCGGTGACTACACGAAGATCCTCGGGCGTGCTCTGATTAAGATCCAGCAAAATGTAACCATAGGGCTTGCTAGTCGCCTGAGTGTACGCTGACAACAGAAATTTTGGAGCGCCGGGATATATCTGCTTATTGAGAGTTATGAGTGAGCTAGAATCACGAACGACTCGATAGATAATATAGATAGTACAATTCAAAGCAAGGGTTCGCATACATTTGCTCTGATGAAACAGATTGTGTAGAACCAGGGTTATGGAAATGTGTTCATGATGAGATCGGACAGTGAACAATTGTAGCATTTCCTGTGAGAACTGTTCAATGGATTCAGCCAAATCATCAATAATCAACCATGAGTTCGGTTCAATACTATTGAAAACATCAAGTCCCCGTATGAATTGTATTGGTATGGTTGTGGCAATAGCTTTTATTTTATCATAGGACTCTTGCCAGATACTATAGCAATAGTAGATTTTTTTCGGCTTCTTCAAAAACATTTTATCGCAATTTTGAATTATTTTAGCTAAAAGCGTTGTTTTCCCCGACATTGAGGGACCACACAGAAACGATCTGAAGGGTGTTTTAAATTGATACATGCTGCTGTTGACAACAGTCGGACTATGACTAACTGTAAATCATATGTGCTCAATGAATAAGTAGTAATTTTCACATAGATCTATCTATTCAAGAACAACAAAAACAATACTTCATGGCAACATTTATTACAGCAATATGATAACACTTGTTCAACATGACACTTGGTCAACATGAAAACTCTATTTGTTCAACATGAACTCGGCAATGATAACACTTTATAATAAACACTTATTGTCTTTAAACACTTTTCTGTACAACACTTTTGTACATTAACACTTTTCTGTACAACACTTTTCTGTACAACATCTTTGTACAACACCTTTGTCCATCTACAACACTTGAAAACAACACTTTTTGTACAACAAAAAAAAATACACTTGGAACTAGCACAGTTGAACATTACAGTGAATTTAAAGGTAGGGCCCCCCACCCCCCGGGAGCCGGTCGCGGGAAGGCCCCCCCACCCCCCGGGAGCCGCGGTGGAAAAAGAATAGTTGTCGTCACTGCTACAGGTTAGTTGAGGTTGGGTTAGTGGTGGTGGTTAGTGCTATGGTTAGATTAGCTGGATAGGTTAATTTATGAAAGGTTGAGTGGTGGTGGTTAGTTGGTTAGATTAGTTTATCCAGACCAAGTTGATTACGATAGTCTACGCATTCAACTCGGTCTGAAATACGATAGTGACCATGAGGTAGGACACTCACACCATTCTCGAGCACATAGACCTTGTCAGATATACACGACATTGCATTTTTTTCTACTCTCACAGTATAATTTCTATACTGTAGAGAGCGAATTGCAAGCACTTGTGCTCTTGGCACTAGGCTACTTTCTACACAGTCTCTGTACACGCTCATGTTAAAATTGCTCTTTACAAAGTGTGTAGGCACCCCTTTACACGCCTTCTTTTCATCCCCACTATGTGTTTCCACGCAATAAACTTTGGGACCCGGGAACACCCCCCTGGATATCAAATCACTCCCCGTCTCTGATTTTAATTTTAATAGTTGGTTGGGGGCTTGACGTTTCACCAACTCGGGGTAGAGGGATGGATTCCAGTTGGTGAAATCCATCCGCGAGCTGATGTGCACCCCATTTTGCAAATCACCCAATAAATCTTCAGTCCCATTTACCTTTAACAGCAGAGAATCTGTATCACCATAGTAAACTTGAACCTCCCCCTCCCGTGGCCATTGCACCTTGCACACATTGTAAAAGAATGACAACATGAGCTTCTTTGAAATTTCTAGTACTGAACTGCCGCCTGCTATATTCTTGTTCAGTACTACATTTCGCTTTCGCCTGTGTAGAAGAACCATGCCGGCCTCTATGCTCGTGAATGATGTAAAATTGGGGTCGGCAATAATTCGTGCACACTCTAGAGGGTCAGTCACGACGTCGCAGCGAGATCTATTACGTACGCTTTCACACATTTTGCCAAACGCTGAATTTAGAATGAGCTTGTACAATTCCTTCTCCACCTTTGAATTTGCCCTAGAACGTTTATCGACAAAAGTATCGATAAACGTTTTCAAATATGGTCGCTGATTGAACTGCAGGACCCTGTGTATTTTGGTGATCTTGAAACCATTGTTCACCATCCAGTGCAAAAGCACATGGTGAACAACGATATTCTCTTTAGGGTCCAAATCAGCAATCAGTTTCTGTTTAGAGGGGGTCCAATGCATCCCCATATCCTCAACCAATGATCGATTGTAGGGGCTCAGCGAGTCCCTGGTCACTGGCCGATTGATACAGGGAAAAAAAAATCTTTGACTGAGTCGTGAAGCGCCAGCGGAATGTGACCGTCAATTTCAAAGAACCATCCTTGTGGCCCGTTGTCCTCGACGGTGGTAATGTCGGGGAACTCACAAGGATTCTCAAGCCATTGATAGTTCCCACACGGCAAAGAGTAGTGGGACATTGCCGAGAGGTACAACGAGTTCATGTCCAAGAACACTGCATTTGACTTTGCACCGGTGCTTTGTCCGCTCGGATCGGTTGATAAGACGCGGTCCCCATGAAAAACATACCCTCCCCTCATTGAACGCTCTACAAAAAGGTGCTGATCTACATCGGTGATTAGGCCTATTTCCTCCCTGCTAATTTTTAAAATTAAATCCATTACTAAATGTGGTGTAGAAAAATAATATCCTATATCTAACCCGAACTCTGAATAGATCTGGTCTGTATTCTTACAGACTATATCCAACAGAGTTAGAACGTCACTGGCCAAGTACAGTCTACAATAATCCCACCCATTTTTACAATCCCCCTTGGACCACACCTTCTTGGCAAACTCATAATCCTCGACTGTGCATTCACTGTTGGTCAGTGAATTGTGAAAAGCTTCAATTGGAGGTAGTTTCTCCTCGCTTAAGCGAGCGCCAGAACAGTAATAATCATATGCATATACACCTTTGCTGGTTAATAAGTCATACATTTCACTGTCTGGAAAGTGCTGTTTAAGCAAGGGAAAGCTATCAAAATTGTCGCTTTTCTGCACTTGAATTAGTTGACTTAAGGATTTGGGGAAAAAACTAAAAGAATCTAAAAACCTGATTTTATTCCAGCACGTACGCTCATTATCCACTACCTGCCATTTCAGTTCGAGAAGCAACAACTTCTCGGCCGATTTGGGAATAATGTTGTAGGTAAATGAATTATTCACCCATGGACTGTCTACTCCCCCTCCCTCCCTGTGCATACGTGCCAGTGCTGGTAAAATAAATTTTAAGTCATAATTAGAATTATGAATAAAAACTGGGATAAAAAACTGTTGGCTAACATTTAAGTTACACGATTGATGCGCTACCCCCCTAAAATTACTACCCCCAGATGATATTTCCTGCCACAAATGATCATGGTCTCTGACTTTCCCCCCCCCCCTCTTTTCCCTTTAGTCCCCTTATCCTCCTCTACAAACTCTCCCTTACAAACCCAACATATTTTTTGATTTTTAATCGCGAGACGATCCTCTGCAGACAGCACCATTGGATAATGCGTATTTCTCAAACGAGAAATAGCACCATTAGCCGTGCCAATCAGTTTAGTCAGTGCCTTGACCATGCACTCGGGCCCCTCATCCAATGTTTCTACTATTTCTAACACCCGCATGGTGTTAGAATTGTCTCTTTGCGCGTGAGCATAGGACACTGCAATGGCCTGGTGTTCTTTGATACGGTTTGGATATTGGGGATCATTCACCTCCACCAGCTTAGCCTCACAGTCCAAAGATATTTTGTTGCATTGGAGGAGGGTATTTTGGAAATTTTTAAAACGTAAAATGGCCCTATCCCCTGAAACCGTTTCCACTGTCTGATATCCATGCCGTCTACAATGCTTCAGGTGACCCCGTAGTTTTATATCACTACGGAATCGTGACAGGCATGTTGGACAGTAGAAACGTACCCCCTATGCTTACCCTCCCCAGAACTCTACTAATGTCAGTGATAGGGTTAAAATGACCGATTGCGTTCGGTTGACTAGGTGGCGTGTAAAGCAACCAAACCCAGTGTTTAACCAAATCAACTGACGGGCCCCTTACGGGGAAAACCACCCCCTTCTTTTTAGAACGAGTTCCATCTTCAAATTCTGTTTCGTATTGTACCACAGTAACGCCAATATTTAAATGAGCATTGACCCTTTCAAACATGTCAATGGATCTTAGCGTTACTGGGTATTTTCCTTCTAAGCATGAAAAATCTACAACTGGGAAATCGGACCCATCCTTCCCATGTACAGCCCAATTGTCTAAATTCTTCTTGGTAGCGTCATCTGCTAGAGGCTCGAAAGCTGAAATGAGGAAAGCATACTTGAAACACATTTGATCTGTTTCAAAACAGATCTTCTGGACACCACGACAACCTACTAGATCTGGATTATATTTTAAAACTGTATCCCTTTCATACCCAGCCCCCCTCTTAAAATAAAATCTTTCTTAAATTTACAAATATTTACACTTAAATTTTCAATAAATAAAACTACAGAGCCACTCCCATTTTCGTTATAGTTCTCGAGATGCGCTATAATTTGTCCTACCCACTCACTAAAAACTCCCTCAAAATTTTCTAAATTTGGATAAATTACGCGCATCTCGGAATGTATAAAATGATAGTAAACCTCACTTTTCCCCTCATTCAAATAAAAAACCTTTAAAACAATAGAAACCTTAATTGAATCCCTACCCCCCCACAATTGAATTTGGTTCTCCAGTAGTGCACGAATTTTATCTACATAGGCATGCACAATCTCTACAGGATCAAAAACAAAATTTCCCCCCATAAGTGTATTAAAAGGATCCCCAAACGTTGCAGTGAAAACAACTATATTATTTAATATTGTATTCGACAATTGAAAATCGGGGAAAGATGTACCCCCTCCCCGAAGTTGTTCAACAATATTTGGGCTATGCTCCACTTCAGTTGTTTGAAGTGGACTCGTAGGTATCGAGCTGAGGAGGAGGGTTCCCTGTAAAATCATCTAAAAGCTGCAAAGTGTTCGGGCTCAAGTCTACCAGCTC
This sequence comes from Artemia sinica, assembly GCA_027921565.1. Classification (NCBI taxonomy): domain Eukaryota; kingdom Metazoa; phylum Arthropoda; class Branchiopoda; order Anostraca; family Artemiidae; genus Artemia; species Artemia sinica. The sequence goes on along the minus strand of JAPEVW010000045.1, from coordinate 1,681,174 downwards.
AACTGCGCTATTATCTACATTAAAAAAATCATCTAAAAACTCATCAATATCGAAAGGTACTTCAATAGAGTTAATGATTTCGTTGTCCTGAATCTCCACTGGCGGTGTTAGAATTGGTTCTTCCTCTTCTTCACTGGACGGAGAGTAGGGGACCAATGGTCGTCCAATCTATAAATGAAAAAATAGCTTATTTTCAAAGTGTTCAAATCACCCCTACTGCTTTTAAAATTTGAATTATTATTTAAAGTCAGCGCTTAGTGGTAGTAGTAGTAGCAGTATGAGCATAGAAGCATTTGGTTAATTCAACTGAAAGAAAATCCAACTTAATATAAGATAAATACAATCTAAAATGCCACTTTACATGGAAGGCTGCAATTTGATTTTGTTCAAAAAAAAATAGCTTATTTTCAAAGTGTTCAAATCATCCCTACTAATTTTATTTATTTATTTTTTTTTCGGCGCTTTTCGGAGCCACAGCGCATCCCTGTGGTGCTTCTCTGGCCAACAGCGCATCCTGCGGCGCTTCCCTGACTCGTGGCGCATCCCTGTGGCGCTTCTCGGGCCCGCAGCGCTTCCCCCGGCGCTTCCCTAACCTTGCCCCACAGCGCTTCCCGGACCCATCGGCGCATTCCGGGCTCCGCGGCTCCCGGCCATTTACATAATGTCCCAAAAAACCGTATTGTTAGGCGGCATAAGTCGTTTCGCCTACTTCCCGTACAGGTTGTCTAGGACTCCAAATGAGCCTAGATTATTTTTAATCTCGTATCTGTTCTGTTTCCAAGCGTATTCTCTGGGAAACAGTACAATTAAATTCGAGAACCGTTAATTCTTATTCAGGAATGTCTCTCCATGCAAAATCTTGGCAAGTTGATCTAGACAATCGTTACGCAAATTAGAATTAGGCCTATGTGTAAGAGATTGCAATGCTATAATCTCTGTCCAACACAAATTGAGTGGGGGAAAAACATCTTTTAAAATCTATGAAATTTTAATTTTACAGTGTTGAAAAAAAAGCGAAAAGCGAAAAGATGGAAGAAATGGGTAGAAACTAATCAGCTTTTGAAAAAACCGTGTTCTTTACTTGATAGCCTCCTCATAGAAAATTGTGTTTAAATAAAACGGCAGTTTATAACGCAAAGGCAGTTTTCTATGAGGAAATTATGTCTGGGATATAGTATCCCTTTTCGGCTTCACTACGAGCCGATTCAGCAGACTGCTGAATGTATGCGATAACAGTGACCTGATTTAAAAGGGGGAACAATGTCCTTTAATATCTCTGACATAATTTTACTGTGATGAAATAAAAGGTTTACTTCTAGGCCACTTAAAACTATAATATTCTAGCAAAAATAGCATTTTGTGATAAAAAGGTTCTCTAACAGTAAACTAGAAAATTAGCTAAAAATATTATTATGAGAAAGCGAAGATGTCTACAATGGAAAATTGGAAAGATTAGAAAAAGAGCGGTTTCTTTGACATGCAAAAAATTACATTATATTTAGATATCTCCGAGGGAGGGGGGAGCAGAGAAATTTAAAACAATGGGTGTGGGATTATAGAGAAAATAACATTTTTTTAATATCTCTGAGACAAACTTTTACAGTGTTGAAAAATAGTGAAAAAGAAAAGACTAAAAAAACAATGGAAGAAATAGATATTTATTTCTATAACTAGAGGTAAAAATGGTTACATTTGCAAAGTCCAAGGGCAGTATTTGAATGCCCAAAGGCCCGGGTAGTGTGTGTTGGAGGGCGGGCGGGGCGGCAGCGCTATGTTCTTGCGCAGCTGGGCCAGCAATGTCATGGGCTTGGGGAGTTGGAGCAGCGTGGCTCACCATCATGTGAGCAGTCATCCACTCTCTTTTTAGCTTTCTACATGACTGCATAGGGGCTGGCACTGATGGGGCTGCCACACCCTCTCTGGCTTTCTTAGCGGGCGGCGGCGTCATACATTCTTCATAATTGGCCTTAAAGAAGAGAAGAAAAAATCAAATCAAAATAATTTCTCCCTTTTTAAAGAAAGAAAGTTATTAAACATAATTTTGTTTAGAAAAGTATTTATCTCATTTTAGTAAAGCAAAAAAACCCATATTCTCTCCCCCCTAAATTTAGGAAAATTAACCCACCCTATGTCTACCCTCTCATTGAGTTAATCATGCGTTTTATTCAAGCGAAAGGCATATCTTACTACCTTTTATTCAAATGTTATAGCTAAAATCACTAAACGATGAAGAAGCAATTAAGGTAAGAAGCAATTATTTTTTCTATTTTGTCACTATTAAAAGTGCTAACCCCCTCCCCCAACAAAAATCCTGGATTCACGCCCGGGAATATAAAAGAAACTTTATTGAAAGCTTGAAAAAATTAAAAACATGTCTAGAGACGCAACGCATATATTTACACATTAGTTTTCTTGTCAATGGATGCACATGTCTACACACCGAATCCCCCTTACTTTTAATGCGAAGAAATAGTTTGTTTTCATTTTACACTGATGGCGGTAGAATTGAAGGCATTGCCCTCCCCCTTTACATAATTTACTTACAACGAAGCTGTTAGAAGCAATGTATTGCCCCCTCCCCCCTTTCACATAATGTTCTAAATATATTGTTAGCGATTATTTTGTTTAGAATCTGTTTCTCTACTTCCATACAGGTTACGAATCTACAAGCTTAATATACAGCAATCTCTTTTTGCTTAAAACTGTTTTAATTTGACAGCCAAAACAAACCCATTTGGCTAGACCGATAGCGTGAACACACCGGAAAAGGGTGACAATGTAATTATATGCTTGCGGAAATGTATTGTCAAGTTAGCGGCTTAATAGCGACGGGTGTCACAGAGAAAGAACAAATTTGAGAAAAGGTATTTCTTTTTGCGATGGTTAGGTTTCGATGGTAAAAGAATATATTTTCGTTTTCATTGCAAAGTGATGTTTGTATTAGAGTGGGGGGGGGATTTAGCTGGAAATATAGAGGGAAGGAATTTATCAAAAAGGTATTTCTTTTTGCGAGAATTTGGGCTTGTAAGACAATGGGGGGGGAGGGATATTGTTAGACCCTAATTCGAAAATAACTTGTTTCTCTACTTCTATACAGGTTGCATAGGCCTAGCTTAATTATTGCCTAAAATCGTTTTAATTTGACGGAAGAATAGTTCCATTGACCGCGTTTGTAAACCGGAAAGGGTGATAGCTAATTATAGGCCTCACATTGGAGTCTTGTGTCAAAACAGAGCGGCATTTTCATTAAAAATTGACAGAAGTCAGTGATCGCTTTAGCTGGAAATATAGAAGGAGGGAATTTAACGAAGGGATAATTATTTCTTTTTGCGAGAATTTGATTGTAAAACAATGGGGGGGGGGGATTTAGCTGGAAATATAGAAGGAAGGAATTTATCGAAATGGTATTTCTTTTTGCGAGAATTTGATTGTAAAACAATGGTTTGGGGGGGGGGGGGGTAAAGGAATATATTTACGTTTTAGCTGAATATACTGGAGGATGTCCAAGGAAAATTCGTTTGAAAATAAAAATGCACTTACATTGCTAATTGCGGCTGCCAAGGCCTCAAGCTCATCAATTATGTTAATTGTTCTATCCATTCTAGATGTTTGCACTGTCTCACAATAGTTTCTGATAATTTAATCACATTGCATGTCCGTTATATACGAAATCTCAAGGGCGAATTGTTATGTAACGGGGAAAACCATATGTAACAAGTCCTCTGATTGGTTGAGAAGGGGGATGCATCCGACTCGCTGATTGGCTGAGAAGGAAACACGTGATCTAACTGTTTCCGGGAAACTCATAACATTTGCCCAAAACAACAAATACTATTTCTGGATCATAACATTCGCTGAGAGCGTGCACTTGGCCAAAAACAACAACAACATTGACCTTGACATTTGCCTCGGAAACAACAACAAATACTATTTCTGGATCATAACATTCGCCTCGAGCGTGCCAAAAACACACCTGGAGAAAGAGGACATTGACCCCATTAACCACGTGTTCTCTCTAGGGAGGCTATGCCCATATTTGGGGTGCAAAAAAGTTATAGGTGGCAGCAGGGGTGAGGGGTGGGAGTCAAAAAGGCCCTTCTACTGATGTTCCGGGGATATTATCCGGGGTAAATTTTCAGAATGGTTAAAATTGCCTGGGAGATTTTTTTTGTTTTAGGGAGGGAGTTCCCACGGGGGAAATTTTCATGGAAAGTTTCAGTGGAGTAATTCTTCGTGGCGGAATTTTCCGCAGGAGATATTCTCCATGTGGAAATTTTTCGCGGGAGAAATTCTTCATCAGAGGATTTTCCGTGGAAGAAACTTTCCATTCGGAGGATGGGATTTCAATGAAAAATTTCCTGTTGAAGGAGTTTTCCGGCATGATTTGAAAAAGATCAAAAATTAAATGAAAGACAATTCTTTTTTTTTCAAATGAAAATAGGCTTAAGAGAAATTTCTAGGCGAAATTGTCCACAAGAAAATGTCTGGGTGGAATTTTCCGCAGGGACGGATTTGTAGTGATGATTTCCTGGTATTAAATGAAAACAACCAAAAATTAAATAAAATAAAAAAAATTCAACGGAAACTAGGGAGACATATTGAAACTTGAAACAAAAAGAAATCCTAACGTATGTGAGGGGAGTTACCCCCTCCTTTAAAGAGTTCCAATTATTTAAAAACAACTCCTGACACACAAGGGCTATTTAATTAGAATAAGAAGCTTGTTTTTAAAATACTAGAAAAAACATATATGAAGGGCATCCCTCTCATATGCGGAATAATTTCTGTTCGTTTTAAGTTTTAATGCTGAACCTTACTTTCAGTTGAAAAAACCTGTTTTCTTTTTTTTTTTATTTAATCACTGAAAGGTAGAACAAATGCTCAGGGAAAAAACATTGACATGTTGCTGAGTTTGAATAGCCAAAAGTAGTCAGTAGGTCATCTTTCTTTACCCTGAGCCCGAGTAATTTCAAGTCTAGATTTCTATGATATTCACTCTTGTAATCGAAGTTGTTTTTATTGCTTGATTTTCTATTATTCAAAGTTTAAAAAAATTGTGCAAAATACACTTTTATTATAATTGTTGGTACTTTTCTATCAGCCAGTACACATTCGAGAATTTGGATCTACAGGTACGGGGTAGAAACAACCGATATGCTTGGGAAATAGATAGGATATATATAATTTGGGCTGTATATTTGCACACTAGGGGGATGGTGGGGTGGGGGTTAAGTATAGCGGGGCTGCATGCAATAAGTAACCTAACCTAAATAAACCAAAATACCAACTAAATATTTATTAAAACATAGCTACAATGTAGTTTTCCACTGAATCGAAGCTAATTGTCTCCGTATACAAACAGCAATAAACCGGTTGTTGTATGATTTTATAGATTCAGATTCTCGAGTGTGTAGTGGCTAACAGATAAGTACCCAATTTTTTTTTAACTTTGCAAAGCCAAGAGTTAATCTGAATAAAAACTGATCAGAAATATCGAAATCGATATATCGATTATCGAATATCGAAAGTAAAAATATTGATATTTCGATATATCGTTTGATCAAATTATCGCCCAACACTACCCTTTATATTAGCGAGATGTTAATTGACTAGTTGCCTGAGGTCGAAAAACCGGGTAAAAGATTTTGGACCGAAGCTCGATTCTGATTGGCAGTCTCTAGATGCGTTTCTATCGCCGCGCCGTTTTATTGTAGATTTTTACTCCGGTCGACTGAATATTTGAATTGTTCTAACCAGCAACAAATTTACCAAGAATATTTGAAATACACTGATGACTTAATCTTTTAAGCTTATTTTTAAGTATTAAACAAAGAATAGGCAATTTACCGGATAACCCTGATACATGAAAATATAATATTGTGAAAAGAATATTACTGAAGTACAAAATGGCATGAAATTCTGATTGGTTGGGTTTAAGATCAGAATAATTGGAAAATTGTCAAAGCTTTGTCTGATGATTAAAATTTTCAATTCCAAAATCATGAACGAGTAATCTTGATTATCAACTGTGTAAAAACTGGAAGTCCTTAGGGATTTTTGTTGTTGTTGTTGTACTTTTAAATCAATGTCATTTGGAGCAGGAACATACGCAGAGGAGAAAAAGACCTCAAACCCTAAATTTTCACGACTTTGTGGACACTTCTTGTTCTTAGTATCAAATATTTCCCCCTCCCCCTCAAAACAAAAATCCTGGATTTTTTCTTGCATACGAGAGACACATGTGACGGCAAAAGAATCAGCCATTCGAAAGTCATGTAGATGAAGTCCACTTTTAGATTTGTGTGGCTTTAGCGTCAAAGCGCCTTATTTATTCCAACTTAGTTCATAAGTCTATTCCCTGAAAAACAAACTTACAACAAAATCGACAAAAAATGCACTATCGATTTTATAGTAAATTTTTAAAGTTTGTTTGATCAAGTCCTTAATAAAATATATTTAAATACATTCGCAGGGTTCAAACACGTGAACAAACAAAAACACCTAGATTAATACATTAAAAATGCATATGTAGTGCATAGGTAAAATTAAAGTGTTTATTTATTTATTTTTACTTTCGCTTCTCAGTATTTTACGTTTTTAAAATGCATAAACGTAGACTTGATATTCAAACATTCAACTGATCACCTTACAACTAGCTACTCTTGGTAGTACCAAGCCGTCTCAGGCCAGGGTAGTTGTATATTTCCTCGTCAATCCCATTCTATTTAAATCTTCATTTTTACCCCTCCCCCCTCAGTTGAAGCTCTAATTTTTTCTTCAATTATTTTTTATGACCTCTTCCCCCCATTCGTGGATGACCTTCTTTTCGTTTGGTCCCATATGGATGGCCAGAAAACACAATCTTAGGCAATATGCCATAATTCATCTGTAAAACTTAGCCTATCCATCTAAATGGTCCTTTCGTTATAGCCGTAGAAAGTGGGACCAAATCACCTTTATCGTGCAGCTTACTATTTGATACATTATTATTCAAACCACCACCTAGAACTATCCATGGCAGTTCCTTTGGAAAACATCTAACAAGCCTTTTGAACCACCCACACTTCCGTACCTGCTAGACTATTATCATCACCACGGCTTCCAATATTCTAATCTTAGTTCGCACACTTATTTTCTGGTTCTTCCAACCTTTTTTCCACTGCAAAAAACACACCATCCCTCAGCTGTTCTACTTGTTACATCTTCACTGAATCCACCATCTTTACTAATAATGCTACCCAGTTTAGTAAATCTATTCACACATGATAATTCTGATAATTATGGGTGAAATGAAGAATTTCTCCCGTCAAAATCCCTCCAACACGTAAAAATACCCCAGAGAACTCCAACTCTGCAGAAAATTTGCCCCGGACAATTTCCCCAGAACGTCTCCTCATGTAAAATGAGGTCACCAGCGAGAAAGTAAGACAAATAAAAGGAGTTTCGTATATGAATTATCTTCTAACACTATTGGCTCGATATGATCACCCCTAGGAAGAACAAAGAAAAAAAATAATAAAAATGCATCCGTGCTCTTTCTTCAGACAAAAAATATAAAATTTAAAGATGGAAGCTTCAAAACTCTACAATAGGTTTCTCAGGTACTCTGAATTTGACGGTGCAATTTTCAATAATATTCCTTGACTTCTGGGGATGTTAACCCCCCTTTTTGAAAGTCAAGCAAATTTATCTGGCTTGTAACTTTTGGTGGGTTTCATTAAACTTAAAGAATTTTATATATTTGCGATCAGCATAAGAATTTTTATAATATATCTTTTGCTATCAAATTTCTGTTTTTTAGAATTTCGGTTACTATTGGGCCGATTCACTCCTTAATTGCAGTTAGTTACAACGAACTGTTTAACTCAGGTCTTGACTTACTACCTTATCTCAATTTCTTAAAATGTCAACACAGTATTTTACTATTTTGCAGGCTGGCTGCATCTTTCGGATCATTTGAAGTTTTGTTCGTGGTATCGATTTTGTATCTTATTAATTCAAACTTAGTGCCTTTTCTTGTCCCCTTGCTTTCCTCTTATTCCCTTTAGATCTATCGCTCATAAATTTCCTAAGGGATCCCCTTCTGTCTTTTACCAAGCTTGAAGCATTTTAGCTAATGTTCTTAGGTGCGTTTCTAATTTTTCTTCCTAAGGTATTTTCTTCTACTTTGCAAACTATTTTCAGAAAACTATTCAATCATCTTCTACATTGTAAAATTCTAAACTCTCTAGTTACATATCCGAGTGTTCTTAAAAATGTATCTCATATTCTAAAATAGCGACAAAGACCCCACTGCCTTTCCATCACAAACAACAAAAATACAAAGAACAATAGGGAATTCTTTTTGTAAGATTAACTAAAAGAAACAAGTTTTTTTAACTGAAAGTAAGGAGTGACATTAAAACTTAAAACGAACAGAAATTATTCTGTATATGAAAGGGGCTGTCACCTCCTCAACGCCTCGCTCTTTACGCTAAAGTTTTTTATTGTTTTAAAAATAAAGTTGTGAGACAGAGTCAAACTTTAGCGTAAAGAGCGAGGCGTTGAGGAGGGGACAGCCCCTTTCATATACAGAATAATTTCTGTTTGTTTTAAAATTTAATATCGCTCCTTACTTTCAGTTAAAAAAAACTTGTTTTTTTTAGTTCATTTCTGAACGTTTTTGAATTAATGCAGCTTTGATTTTGGCTCACCGTACATGAATAATTAAAACGAAATTCGCATATTAATTTTCCTTTTTTTGGCTAATTGGCTTTCTCGAAATTTTGTTCTGACGTAACTTACCAGTTAACTTACGTAACGAATTTCTATATTCGAATGTTTTTATTCCGTATATTTGGGAGTTCGCTCCCTAGTCAATACCTCGCTCTTTACGCTAAAGTTCGAATTTTGTTCGAATCACAAACCCCTGAATCACGAAGGTCGGTTAATTAGAATGGATAGCTCTTTAGAAAGGGCTAAAAAAAAACTTTAGCGTAAAGAGCAAGGTATTGACTAGGGGGCGGACCCTCTCATATACGTATTAATTTCTGTTCGTTTTAAGTTTTAATGTTGCTACTTATTTTCAGTTGAAAAAACTTGTTTTTTATTTAATTTCTGACCGTTTTTAAAATAATGCTGCGAAATCTGGCGCCCCCTTCATGGAAATGTTCCTTCCCCCAAGGAAATATCCTCCATGGAAAGATCCTCCCCCGTAACCCCTACTCCGACCCCGCATTAGAAAAAAATTCCTCCTGAAAACAACTGTATACTTCCCAATAACCAATACTATATGTAAACAATGGGCAAAGTTTATAACTTGCAGCCCTTCCCCCGGGAACTGTGGGGGATTAAGTTATTCTCAAAGACATATTAATTAGATTTTTGAATATGCAGAAAAAAATGGCTATCTCAAAATTTTGATTGGGTGACTTCGGGAAAAAAATGAGCGTGGGAGGGGGCCAAATTGCCCTCCAATTTCTTTGGTCACTTCAAAAGGGCACTAGAACTTTTTATTTCCGTTCGAATGAGCCCTTCCACGATATTCTAGGACTACTGGATCGATACGATCACCCCTGGGACAAAAAAAAAAAAAAATAAAATAAAAAAAAAAAAACACGCATCCGTGATCTTTCTTCTGGCAAAAAATACAAAATTCCACATTTTTGCAGATAGGAACTTGAAACCTCTATAGTGGGGTTCTCTGATACGCTGAATCTGATGGTGTGATTTTCATTAGAGTTCTATGACTTTTAGGGGTTGTTTCCCCCTTTTTTTCAAAAATAAGGCAAATTTTCTTAGGCGCGTGACTTTTGAGGGGTAAGACTAAACTTGATGAAACTTATATATTTGAAATCAGCATAAAAATCTGATTCATCAGATGTATCTATTGGTAACAAAATTCTGTTTTTAGAGTTTCGGTTACTATTGAGCCGGGTCGCTCCTTACTTACAGTTCGTTACCACAAACTGTTTGATAGTGAATATAATTTGAATAAATATTGAGTCCTTGAGTCCTGTTTGAACTTCGCTGAAGTAAAGACGCTGGGACTGCTTTGAAAAATGTTGCTTTTTGGTTTGATTGGTCACATGTTGTTTTGAGTCTTTTTGTTTTATATATTTTGTCTTGCTGAGGACGACCCTTGGATATAGGGCTGAAATATTCATTCAAATTATCTTCACTGTCTTACAATAAGAATTCCCTATTGTTCTTCGTGTTTTTGTTGTTTGTATCTCATGTCCTCATCCTAAAGTCTAAATTTCAGCATTGAATTAACTTTAGACACTACCAGGAGTTCAGTGAAACCATTTGGAAGGTGCTGGGAGTTCAGCATTTTCCTCCCCTAAGGTCAACCCCCTAGAGTTTGAAAGATGTCTTTTCTATTTTTTTTTGTAAAGTACCTATTTTGGTCTTTTCAGAGGAGTAATAAAAGAAATGCCCCATCCTAGATTTAAAGATACATTTTGTCCCCTTCCCCAACATCGCCATGAAATGGCGCCACTGATGGAGATCTTTACTTTTATCAACAGCATCATGTTAACTTGTGGGACACTTTTTGGCCAAATACTGCATTGCTTATAGTTAGATTTTTGTCCCTACAAAATTGCATCTGTGTACATGGGCGTAGGCAGCATATTGTCTAGGGGGGGGGGCAGTCAATAGTGTGATGGAGGGCCTTTTATCAACTGTTTATCCAATCATCTGCTTTTTCAGCCATATCGAATGTAAATTTGAAGGTCTAGGGGAGGGGGGGCAGCTGACCCCCTCCCTACGCCCATGTCTGTGTATCGCCATTGCTATTTTCCTTCGCTACACCAAATTTACATAAGCTAAGATACCATATATCCCTGTTTGTACTAGCCAGGGAATTGCCGTTCGATGGCAAAACAAAATTTCATATTTTTACCTTGAATCTTGCCTATTTATTCCTGTCACTGCACATAAAACTCATTTGAGTTACTACTGTCTCCGTCTGTCTGCTCTTCAGGAACATATACCACTATGATTTATACCTTGCACTTTTTCACCACGAAGGGAGCAACTAGAATTTTATTATCAAGACCCTCCCAATTTAAGCCAGACTTAAAAGTAGCCTTGCGTATTGTGAGCCCCCTCCCTGTCGATATCCTGCATCCTTCAAGCCAGAATAACCAAAGCCATTATTATCAAGTTTCATATGTCTTAACCTGAGAGATGATTTTCTGCACCTCCTAACCAGTTAAGTTCAGCGTGTCTGAATTTGTCAGTCAAAATGACAATGCGACAAATGTCTTTTAACATTGTAACATTAGAAATCACAATTTTCATTTTATCCAAACCATTGATATTTTTTGGGCATCAAGACAAATAACCGGTCCCAAGAAAGCAGGTCAGGGAATAATAAACTTCTTATAAAGTCTATTCAAAGCACTTAAGTCAGCTTGCAACTGGACACCAGGACCCAGGGGCGTCATTTGGGGGTGTCAAGGGGGGGGAGGCAGTTGCCCCCCCCCAATAATGTGGAGAGAGAAAATATTACACATTCCATGCCCTTTGACTATCCAGATATGGACCCCTCTTGCCCCCCCCCCAATAAAATGCTGGAGAATCGCCCCAGCAAGGATCTCCAGCTGAATGGATGCTTTGTGCAAGCCTGGTTCATTTTGGATGTTCCATGATTTTTCCTCATTTGCTGATTCTATTTTATCAACAAGAGTCGACGTCCTGCACAAGCAATCTCAAGACTATTACCTCGAACCCATGGGCGTAGGGAGGGGGGAGGGAGGGGGCAGCTGTCTCCCCCCTTATCCTAGACCTTCAAATTTACATTAGATATGTCTGAAAAAGCAGATGGATGGAAAAGCAGTTGATAAAAGGCCCTCCATCACACTATCGACTGCCCCCCCCCTAGACAATATGCTGCCTACGCCCATGCTCCAACCAATTATATATTCATGCATTCAAGATATTATAATAAAATGGGAGTGCAGCCCATACTAAATACCATAGCTAGGAATAGACTATTAACCGAAAAAAAGCCCACCAAAATAAATGAAACCCCGAACAGTTACTTGTTATACAAGATCCAGTACAATGCTTAGTCATTTAAGAGGGTATAATTTTTCCCGAGGGACACCAGTCTTCAAATACCCTGAAGTACTGTTTTCAGTAAATGGTTCTGTCTAGGAAAAATATTAAAATGTCCACCCAACCTCCAATATGAGAGCATATGAGCAGGGCTTCTCTCCGGGCATACGGACAGAAGATACGGCTTATTTCCGCCATGGTGTTTGTCAGGACTTCTGATGATCGCTTTTAACACTAAAAGGAAATTTGATATATTTTAGGTTATAACAGGCCTTGATGAGAAGTTTCTGATAAAGCCAAAGTCATCGATCAATAAATTTACTGATTTAGTAGCTCTTATTTCCCCTGTTCAATATTCTTCCTCCTATAATGGTTGAAGATCCTGACATTGGAGACACCACTAGTTCCTCATGGTGACAGCTTTTATGCCTGTCGGGTGTCATGTAGTAAACGATGGAATTTTTCAGTGTTTTATTGCACCAACCTACCAAAAGTTTAAACATAACTCTTAAGTCTAAAACTAAAACCCCAGTGACTCACCTCTTTTTAATTTATCAATTTCCTCACAACATCACCATAGTACTTCCAGGCAAAGTTTGATTGGGTAGTCGCCTTAGGAAATAAGCAGCCATTTAAGAAATGCATCAAAAGTGGAAAGTGAGAAATACTCTCATTTAAATTCTAGTTAAAACAAAACTTCTGATAAAACTTGCCCCTTCCGGAACCCAGGTTCATGTAAAAATTTACACACCTGCAACATTTGACTGAAAGCGAGGAAAACACGTGTTTACATATTTTTATTTATTTATTTATTTATTAATACCAAGATAGGCCTATGGTAAGCTTTAACAAGCTTTCTTAGTCACCTCAGTGAAGGGATTTCAGGACATCGCAGAGGGGTTTAAGATGGTAAGGGAGGATTTGGTTTTAGTAATTTTGGTATAATCCATTCATTAAATTCTTAATTACTTTGTGCCAAGCTTAGACAAATATTCCTTGACTAGGCTAAACCATCTCTGAATCTTGTGAAATAAAAAAAAAGGAAAAATGGTAGTAGGCTAAACACTAGGCTGCAATCCAAATATTACCTTTGATAAAATTCTAGATGAAATGTTTTTGTTTATCAAAATTCTATTTAGGCCTAAGCTACTTTTGGCTATCTTGGAAAGGGGTTAGGTTAGGAAAATGAAACTTTCAGGGATGGTTCTACAGGCTAAAGTATGCGTAAAGTTCAACCAAATCATATTATTGAGTTAGGAATAAAGTGAATACACCATTTCATGCCTTTTTTTATGCTGATTACAAATATAATAGCCTAGCCTAATCATTTCTATCAGAAATGAATTTCAGCCCCCCCCCCCCTATATATAGCCTAACTAACCTAACCCTGAATTGGCATATAGGGGGGGGGGGCTGAAATTCATTTCTGATAGAAATGATTATTATATTTGTAATCAGCATAAAAGAAGGCATCAAATGGTGTATTCACTTTAGTCCTAACTCAATAATATGATTTGGTAGAACTTTACCAAAGTATGTCCTGGGAAGGTATTTGGTAAAATTCTACTTTAGCTACTTTTGCTGGTCAATATATACCAAATCATATTAGCTATGAGTTAAGACTAAAGTGAATACACCATTTGATGCCTTTTTTTATGCTGATTACAAATATAATAAGCATTTCTATCAGAAATGAATTTCAGCCCCCCCCCCCCTATATATGCCAATTCAGGGTTAGGTTAGGTTGGGTTAGGTATAGCCTATATAGGGGGGGGGGGGGCTGGAATTCATTTCCAATAGAAATGCTTATTATATTTGTAATCAGCATAAAAAAAGGCATCAAATAGTGTATTCACTTTATTTGAAACTCAATAATATGATTTGGTATATATTGACCCTTGGTCAATATATACAAAATCATATTATGGAGTTAGGACTAAAGTGAATACACCATTTAATGCCTTTTTTTATGCTGATTACAAATATAATAAGCATTTCTATCAGAAATGAATTTCAGCCCCCCCCCCCCCCTATATAGGCTATACCTAACCTAACAACCTGAATTGGCATATATAGGGGGGGGGGCTGAAATTCATTTCCAATAGAAATGCTTATTATATTTGTAATCAGCATAAAAAAAGGCATTGAATGGTGTATTCACTTTAGTCCTAACTCAATAATATGATTTCGTATATATTGACCAAAATTTATTGGTATAAATTTAGAATTGGTCCTCCTTATAAAAAGACATGTTAATAAAACAATTCTTACTTTAAAATATGTATAATGATCCTAGTTAACATATTATCCAATGGGAGAACCTTTATCATCAACTTGATTCTCTTTTTTCCTTCTTTTTCTAACTTAAAAGAAAAAAAATTACAATTTTCTCCACCCTAGAAATGCAATGCATAAATCTTTTGAAATTGCTGCTATAAATTGTTCAATAATTGTTTTTATAGATAGCATTCATCCTGGCTGTTGTTAGTTAATGACATAGCACATGCTTAAAGAAAAAGCAGTGGCAAAAATACAAAATATTGCTATAAATATACATATACATACAGAGTTTATACCCCACCCCCCTAATGTGCAAATATACAACCAAAATTGCATTTTGATTCAAAATATAACCTTCATTTAAGTGGTGTTCACAAGCATGTCTAGCTGGAATCTCATGTCTCAACACGTGTCTAGCCAGAATCCAATGTCTAGGCAACAACTGTTTGCATGTAAAATTTGGTGCCTAGCTAAATGTTTCAAATTGTCATTTCTAGCCAATCAACAGAGCTTATGCAGGCAAAACTTTCAAATATTATAATCCCTATTTTTACTATCACAAGCTAATGGATGAGATAAGCAAAACAATTGCCTTAGTGTGCTTCATTATTATGTCTGGTGTTGCATATTTGCCTAAAATGAAAAAAACAATTAATGAGAACACAAAAATTAAATTTCAGTTTACAAATGTAAACAAAAATGATGAAAATAGTGGATCTTGACACATTCTGATTGGCTGTAATAAAAAATCCTAGACATTGAGTTATAGAGGCTAGAACTCAATGTCTAGCCAAGCACCTTGTCTTTGTGTGTCTAGCTAAGCGCCAAATTTTACTTGTGAACAGTTGTTGCCTAGACATTGGATTCTGGCTAGACACGTGTCTAGACATAGGATTCTAGCTAGACATGCTTGTGAGTGCTGCTTTACATTACAAATAAATTTTGCCTCCGCCCCCCTGATATGCAAATATATACCCTGATTTGGATATATTTAGGGGTTGGGGTACAGTTCATTTGGTTATATTTAGGTTCAGAGTGGTATGTTTACTTTATTTGTAAGTCAATAATATAGATAACAAAAAAATTGCCAGAGGTTAGGTTAGGAAAATGAAACTTTCAGGGATGGGTCTACAGGCTAAAGTGTGTCTGGGGAAGGTATTTTGAAGTACCTACCTCTACTCCTTCCTCTAGATGGTCCTGACCTTTAAAAACCTGTGTGTTATGAAAGTGAAACCTTGCAAAATAGATCTTATGCTTAAATGAAGTACAACAAAATTGTTTTCAGCTTCACAACTTGGCTCAATCCCAATTATAAGGTTTTAGAGATATGCAAATACATTTCCTAAATTTTGAAAAAAAAATATTCATATGGCTTAAAGTTCTACTCAAATAACAGGAATTGCATTTCCAGAACTAAAGCCAGAGAAAAAGAAACTGATAACTGAAAATTAAGGTAAAATGCTGTTTTGTCAAAATTTCAATAGGTAGACCTGTCATGTTGGCAAATCTCAGAACCCTATAAAGGGAGATGGAGTGTAGCTAGGTACTTCAAAATACCTTCCCTAGGCATACTTTAGCCTGTAGACCCATCCTTTTAGTTTCATTTTCCTAACCTAACCCCTTTCCAAGACAGCCAAAAGTAGCTAAACTAGAATTTTACCATTCCTTGGTGGGTAGCCCTAATAGACCAGACAGAAACATGTGAAAATGAATATGGGTAGAGAATGCAGGGTTAAAACTTTGGTTAAGTTTCTTTTTTTTTATGGAGGGGAACTAGGTCTAATTGGCAAATTAAATCAGTAATATTTTAGTACAATAGCTACTGATATATTGGTATCAGTATAGACCCCAAAAATTCATATTGGATGGGTCTTAATCAAAATTTCCCAGAAGGTTGTTACCCCTCTTAAATTTCAGCCTTAAATTAGGCTATACACTATAGATGGTGATTACCTTAAATTGCACTGTACATCAAAATAAGGACTAAATCCTGTAGAATTGCTGTTTAGTGATGGCAATGATTGGACATCTTTACAGCATCCCACCCAGTTTCCTACAGCTGTGATGACCATTTTCTATCAATGGCTCTTTTAAAGGCAACAGTATGGGGGTAGTGATTGCTTCTTTGGTGAGTGAATTCCACAAACTGTTCTGATATAGTTTCTGACTGTGCCCCCTAGTTCTGGTAGATTAGTCAAGTTGAAATGACTTATTTAATAGAGAGTTAGAATTTAGGAGCTTATGTATCATGATAATATCACCCCTTTTACATCTATAGACAAGAGTAGGGAGTTTCAGTCTCTTTGAGACAGGAGTCATCACCATAGGTGACCTACTAGTGATTGTTCTTTTTATAAGGGTTTAGAGTGCTTTGGCTACAACTGTCTGTTTGTGCATAGTCTCCCCAAGTCTCATTTTGCTTTAGAAAAGATGATGACTGTCTTGATCTGTCCATCCATAACATATAATAAGGACATTTCTCATTTTTCTTTCCAAAGTGTATTGTTTGACATTTATTTACATTGAATTCAAGCCTCCACAAAGTTGCCCACTGGGAAAGTACTGATGGGTCATTCTGCATAGAATGATATATAAAGGCACTTTTATTGGGTGCATCAACAGGCCCAATGAGTTTGGAGTCATCAGCATAAAGACTTATTTTATTTTTGACTGTGGTTTGGGTGTTGTTAATATAAATGTTGAATACTGTTGGTCTCAAGATGGTTCCCTTGGGCACTCCACTTAATGATTCTACTTCTTCAAAAGGGATTGCTTGATCTAAGTGCTCAGTAATATAATCTTACACATCAATCAAATTAGTCTCAACTGAGCATCCATGTCTGATGCCTTTACTTTTAACAACAATAATAGCACTCCTATACACCCTAGCCTAGTATCTTGTATTCATCTTGCCAGTCTTTGGTTTACAATAGCCTAACATAATCAATAGGGTTAGCTGTCTTGTCATGATGTGAATACCATGCTAACTTATTACCTTAAATTGCATGTCCAGTGAGATAAGGTGGTGATGAGCCTCCTGTGGAACATCTTGATGGGGGTGTGACATGACTAAGGTTTGGCATCCCAGGTTAGCCTATACTCTGCATTGGCCCAGTCCTGGTCAACTCCTTTTTTGAATACAACTATGGTTTGGGACTGTATGGTGGCTTTGGAGAGGCTGTTCCAGTAAGGGACAGCACATAAGAATTGCTTTAGCAACTTGAGCTTGTGTGTGGCTGTTGAACTTGAGTCCATCATTGACAATAACCCCCAGGCCCTTCTCCCCACTTACAGCTTTAAGTAGGTTATCTCCAATACAGTAAGGTTGTCTAGGATTGTTGTGTCCAAGATGCAGGACTTTGTATTTTGACATGTTGAACTGCAAACCCCACTCAGATGACCATCTAGATAGTTGATCTAAGTCTTCCTGCATTGTATAGTGAGCAGCTAATTTGGGCCTGTCCTAAGAGCTTGCAATCATCAGCATATAGTGCCAGTGGGTTGTTCAGGTTTGTTGTACAGTTGTTAATATATATGTTGAACAATGTGGGCACCAAGATTGGGCCCTGTGGGACTCCAGTAATGACATGAATTTCATCTGAATAAACAGTTTTACTGGTGGCATCATAAACTACTACCCTCTGAGTTCTTCCAGTATGAAAGGCTTCAATACAGGTAACTATATCCTCATGTACCCTGTATGCTTCCATTTTCAGGAGCAGAAGTTGATGCTGTACTTTATCAAAGGCTTTTGATCAAGCAATATGACATCCACCAGAAGGCCATCATCCAAGAGTCTGGTCACAAAGTCATTTGTTTCAATGAGATTTGTGTTGACTGAGTAACCTTTACAGAAACCATACTGACTTTTTGAAAATGACTGATTTCTTTCTAGGTGAGAGACCAGTGCGTCATTTATGATGCTCTCAAGGACCTTGCATACAACAAAAGTAAGACTTAGAGGGTGATAATTACTGGCTGGGTCCTTTCTCCCTTTTTTTGAAGATGGTCTTGATTTTGCCTGCTTCCAATCACTTGGGAGCACTTTGGAAGTGAGTGACATCCCAAGAATCACTTCTAGTAGCTCAGCAATTTGTTCAGGTGCTTCTTTTAATAGTCTGGGCTGTAGATTATCTGGCCCAACAGCTTTATTTGCATCCAGTCTTTTAAGCCTTTTCAGAACATTCTCTACACATATAATTGTCATATACATTGGTTCTCCAATTGGTTGCTCTGGTAAAGTGGGTGGAGGGTTTGCTATGGGCTGAGTGGAGAAATTTGTATGAAAGCTAGAGTTGAGCAAATCTTCTTTTTCTTTATGGGCTTTTAGTGACAAAATTGTTTATTTGTTAGGCTATAAAAAGATGGTTGTACTTACAAAATGTTAGCAGTCTGAGATCATTGCTAGACTATTTTCTTTTCCTATACCAAATTTTACCTAGAGTAGGGTACCATCTATCCCTATTTCTACTGACCTGAGTATTAGGCTAAAATCCTATATATGCCTATCCAGCTGGGATTCTGTTTATTTGTTCCTGTGCTTGTAAGTAAAATTTTTACTTCCTTCATTAATGGAGTCACTAGGCTAGTTTCTCCATTAGTGGTTCTACAGGGGCATAGCATATACTAACCTAGGCTGCTATGACTGATACCCTGCATTTTTCAGTCATAAAGTGCTTGGTATGCATGGCAAAATTCATCAGAGATATATAGGCCTAGGCCTTTCCCTAATTTGGGCTATATTTCCATATTAGGGGGGTTGGGGGGTAGACTATAGTAAAATCACCTTAAAAAAGAGTTTAACTACAAGCTATTTATTAAAATTTTTGTTACATCATTATTGGATAAAGGTTTACCTGTCAACATGGTGTTCCTGGACCTCTCAAAAGCACTTGACAGGGTTTATCATGAATCCCTCATCACCAAACTAAAAGCAGCAGCTTTTAATGATGTTATTGTACAGTGGATACAGAGTTTCCTTTCAGAAAGAATAAGTTGTTAGAGTTCATGACTCTCAAGGTGTCCTTGTTTTTCCTTGTCTACAACTGTTATAAGCAGCATTCCCCAGGGGACTATTCTTACGTCAAGTCTCTTCAACTTCTATATAAATGATGCACCCAATCTTATCTTGAACACCCTCACTCTTTATGCCGACAATTCAAAAGCAGCTACACCCTCTGACCTGCAACCTTGACATTCTTGGGACTTGGGCTGATACATGGCTCCTCTCTTTCAATGCTGATAAATGTGGCGTTTTGCTTTTTTTGCCAGAAGAAAGATTTTGGATGTGCCAAAAAATTTTTACAGGGGTGATTGCATTGAAGTGGTGATCCTAGAAGATAAGGAAAGGGTTCATTTGATTAGAAATCAAAAGTTCTGGTGTTCCTTTAAGTGACCAAAAAGTTAGGAGGGGAACTAGGCACCCTTCCCTGCCACTTTTCTCCCCAGACATCCCATCAAAATTCTAAGATAGTCATTCAATTCAGCATAGTTTAATGGTCCAATAGTTCTGCCCGTGGGTATGACATGGCCCCATAGCTCCTGGGGAAAGGTATGTAAGTTATGCAATTTGCCCAATGCTCACATATTGTGTTTTTTATTGAGAAATATACAAAAATATTTTGGTGATATTTTCCATGGAGAGGAAAGTCTCTGGGGAAACTTTACAGTGGGTAAGAAAGGGGATTTCCTGGCATGATTTGAAAAATGATCAGAAATTAAATATAAAAATAAGTTTTTTCAGTTCTAAGTAAGGAACAACACTAAACTTCCTAACAAGCAGAAATTAATCTGTATATGAAGGAGACTGTCACTTCCTTAGCCCTTACTCTTTATGCTATTGACTTTGTGTCTCAATTCTTTAAGAAAGACTGCTCAAACTTAATGCCTGTTGAAGTTGAATGATAAGCATTTTAAATTACTCTAAGACTTCATAAAGAGCATGGGTTGAGGAAAAGACAGGCCATCTCATGTATGGAATAATTGTTGTTTGTTGTAGGTTTTATTGTTGCTCCTTACATTCAGTTGAAAAACTTGCTTTTTTATTATGTAATATTGATGAAAAATGATTGGCTACATCAGATTGTCCATTCTCTGGCATTTTTACCCTATTAGGCAAAAATTGATGTTTGATAAGTGAAACACCTTTTTGCAGTGATACAAACTGTTTTAGTGCTTAAAAAGGGCACTGGTTGCAATTCCTTTTCCTGCTGGTTTGATAGAAACACTACTGTGGTTTGATAGAAAAAAACAAAACAATAGAGACACAAGAGTGCTTCCTCAGATAAATAACTGGTTTTCTTTTTGTTCACAAAGGAAGGGATTATACAGAGTTTTCAAACATGATGATCAAAGTGGTGCACTTCTTATTTTGGTCTGATGCCATTCTTCAGGAGTGTCATGTTTTTTTCTGGAATCCCTGTTAATTATAAATATAGACCTACTATGGTAACACTCTTGTCCATGCCTTTTCTGAAGATATTGCTATAATAACAAAATTCTTACCATGCTTTGTAGTATGCAGAAAACCTATAATAAACAGATTTTCTGGGTTGCTTCCACTTCAATGATCATTTTCATTATGTTTCAAGAATTTGAAAAAGTTTTTTTTTTTGCTATATACTCAGCTATGCTATATGAACACTATTAGGATAGGAGGGGCTATTTTTCAAATAAAAACATTTTTTTTTGTCAAATTGAGAATTATGTAGATAGAGCTCATTATCTCAAATATTTAAAATATGGGAACAAAATAAAATGGTATTATTTTTTGTTAATGCAAAAATATAGTTGACAAAAAATGGATTAAAGTGGAAGCAAAACAGAAATCTTGCTTTTGTGTAAATTTTCTGCATGTGATAAAGTACAAGTTTTGTTGTTACACTGTTTGTTTCAAAAGAACGAAACTGATAGTTTTTGCAAGTTTTCAGCAGTAGTGTTGCAATTGTAGTATATTGGGTCATTTTATGGTACAATCCAAAATTTCTGGCATATTTGAGTACATTTAGGCTGTATTTGCCAGGTCAAGTTTTATGTTCTACTTCTTAGGGATTTAAGCAAAAGAAAAGGGATTTTGATCAAAATCAAACACAACTCAAAAAGAAATCTATGAATATCAGTCTTTGTGAAATCTTGGTGATTCTTTGTAGTACACTCAGAATTACTTGTTGAGAGAGGAGGAAGAGACAAGTGAAAAAAAGTTGCTTGCTTTTCAGTTTATAATTGTACTACAAATAATCTTCTGGGTACAATTTGGTTGGAACAATTTCTCCCAAAGTATTGGCAATGCTGGTCAGTAATAGCAGTAGTAAGGGCACTAAACTGAATCTACAGCTATTATATATGTTTTTGTGTCAATATTGTCCATTTTGTTGTTTCTTCTTATCTTTCTTATGGTTAAATTTGCTTATACATTTTTTGTGATTAAAACATATTTCCTTAAATTAACATTCCAGACACAAGTGAAGAGCAACATTACCTAAAATAAGTACAAAGAAAGTCATATTATAAACCAGGTCATAGCTTAAAATGAGGAGAAATTGCTAGAAAGGAATACTCAAGTTTAAGTCAAAACTAGCATTAAATACTACAGACAATATAGGTCTGCTACCTCCTCAAACCCCCCTAAAGACTTGGCTGAAAGTGCCATTTGTGCTTTGCTGAAAACTAAATAGATTACTTAAAAAATTATTGATTGACAATTATACTTTTATTTAGTTATCAATTTCCTATACTGAAGAAAAGGGTGGAAAAGGATTTGACTAAGTTTTTGGGGTGGCAGCCCAACTTGTATAATAACTCAGGGAGTTGTACCCCTGACCAAAGGTTAATTTTTTGAAGCAAAAAAAAAATTTTTTTTGTGTATTTCATATTCTACTGTCTTTTAGGTTTCTTTCATTTGCTCATAGCAATTTATCTTTGTTCTTTTTTGGGAAACTACTTTTTAAAATTAGTTTTTTTTTTGTTAGTATAACTTATTTTCTCTTCATTACACAAATATTTGGAGTCTTCAGTTTCGAATAGTCTTTGACTTGGCAAGACCCATAGTATATATTATCTGTATCTTTATAAATAAATCAATAAACTAAAATAACATATGAGAGGCTATATGCATGTATAAGTTTATTTACTTGTTTGTTTTGAATATGCAAAGTCTACATTGAAACACTATGAAAAGTTTTTCTAGTGGCTATCTTAGTAGATGTGTTGTAGATTTGGCCTTCTATTGAACTGCCTGTATATTTGACTCCTACCAACGTTTTTTGGCATTTTCTTAAAACACATTGAAATCATGTTTTTTTTCCTTTTTTAGGCTACAGAACCAGAGATCAATCCAAAAGCATATCCTCTTGCTGATCCTGTTTTAACCACAAAAATATTAAATTTGGTTCAACAAGCCAATAACTATAAGCAACTCAGGAGAGGTGCAAATGAAGGTAAAAATGATACTTCAATTTATTTGAGTATATATGTAATTTCATAGGTTTAACTAGGGGTGCTGTTGTCCTCTAGGATGTTTATTCTAACCATCCCTTTTAGAATAGAGGATTTATAATTATGAAATAGCATATAAGTAAGCTTCAAGTCACAGTTCCATCAATTGGAAATAAGTATCAGAGTATGAGTATATGTGTATTTTCTTATGTATCATTTTCTTAATTTTTCGAGTGGTGGAGCATTTCAGACCAATCCTGGTGAAAGGACTCTTCTTTCTTCCATTGCTGTTAATTCACGAAAATGTTGGAGATGGGGCAAAATGCATTTATCAATATCGAGGGGGGGGCATTTTGTTGTTTTATGATAATGCAAGCAAAAGCAATGAAAATACCCCTAAAAGGTATTAGGAAGATGGGGAAAAAATCTTGGCGCACAGGCCCTTCCCTAATTGATGCTATCGCCTTCCTCGTTCTTGCATGTAACAGGCTACTAAAAATAGTCTACAATATGGATATGAACCTATGGTCTGCTGTGTTATTGTCAGAAAAAAAGATCCCTTTCTTGGCAAAATAAATTACAATAGGTTTTTAAATATCCAGGAATTATATAATAAATTACAATAGGATTTTTGAAATAAATTAAAATAAGATCTTAAAATAAATGGCAAAATAACTGAATTACATTTATTTATTTCAAGTTGTTTATTCATTAATGTTAAATATATGAATATGCAAATATGGTTAGGATTTAAGTGGAAATTCTTTTTTGACATAAGGTAATGGATCATGTGATTGTTGATTGGGTATTAAATTTATCAGTATTCTATGTACCCAAGCTTTTGATTTATTTAGTTTATTTGCAAAGGAGCTGCATTTTTATGTTAGTTTTTTTTTAATTTCAAACTTTAACTGTCTTTTTTCGTAGATAACGTTAGTGTTAATGGTTGTGTATGATTAAACAAAACATCTCCAACAGAAATGCAAGTCTTATAATTACATTGATGATATACAAGAGCTGTTAAAAAACTATACAATGGAGTAATTTTAAAGTTACTTCTAATTTAAAATTTGTAAATTTTCAGAGTTTTTAGTGTGAACTATGAAATGATTAATATTCCTTGAATTTTTCTACACTAAGTTATCTATTTTTGTTTTTTTCTTAAATCAAAATATGTTTTTGCTGCCTGGTAATAGGCACAATGCTATATCCGAAATCACACTCCAGTCATAGAGACTATAGATAACAGTAGTTGCAGAAGCAGTTTTTTTTTGTGTACTAGGAATACAAAAAGATTATTTCAACCTATTGACAAATTGATTCGTGAAAGCTTAATTGAACTAATATTGGCTATACAAATCTAATGTTCTTTTTGAGAAAAAGTTTAAATGCTGTTTTCACATTTTGAGTTATAGGTGGAAAACTTTTATCCTACAACCTGTAGTGTGTTCTACCTATTTCTGAGCACCATTTCAGGATTGTCTATACCACAAGTTTTTGAAAAAAAAGTGAAGTAACTTTCAACAGTTAACTCTTCTGAAGTTTCAATCTATGAAAATGGTGATGGACACTGTTTTAATAAAAATAAAAATAGTTTTTGAAATGAAAGTAAAGATTGGCATTAAATTTAAAGCAAATATACAAAAATTTAAAATAAAAAAAAAATCTCAAAAAAACAAAACAAAAATTCTCTTGAATATACAGTGCTACTACTTCTACTACTCCACTTTTTATGCTAAACTTAAAGTAATGCTTTCCTGAAAGCATTTTATAATTAACTAAAATGTACCTGTTCAGTAATTGGGACTGTTAACTGACAATTTTTTGTCAAACATCATGTTTTTTTTCTTACATTAGTTTGTTTACCCTTAAAACGTTTTTTTGTTTTGTGATGTTGATTGTATCACTTTTTAGTGAATAAACAAATATTTTAGTTTGCTATAGAATTAATATCTTGCTACTAATTCGGTTTTGCCTAAACCAAGCTGTTTTCCCTCTGACTTGAGAAATGAGTGATTTGACGAGAAGGTAAATGAATTCATCCTTAATATTCTCTCCTATTGGTGGGATGGCGCACTAGCCTAATTTCTATTGGGATCGGCTAGCAATATTGAAACTGATCTAAGGCCTGAGGGAAAAAAACAAACTTAGTCTTGTTTTGGGGTTTGAGTCTGGAAACAAAAATGTGAATCTTTCTAAACTAACCATCAGACCCAAAACAAGCAAAATATCTTTTGTTAGTTATGTATTATACAAGAAACGCTTGAGAAGTGAAGTTTGGTTAATGATACTGAAATAAAACAAAATATGATGAAAATATAATGCTTGATTGGCAAAATTGTGAAAACTACAACTTAGAATTATGTGCCCAGAACGCAGGAATGTTCTAAAGAATCGTGTTGAAATAAGTTCTGTCTTTACTGCCGCCTGCCACATGTATTCTGCTAAGTATGATTTTAAATGATGGCGGGAGGTACCTTGGTGCTGTTTATTCCTCCATTTTGCGGAACCCCACATTCTCTCTGCTTTTGGGTAAATCACAAATCTTAATTTGAACATCCATGGTGAGACACTATATTCTATCACGATCTCACGATCTAAATTATTGAGTGTTTCTCGTATAATGCACAAGTACCGTTTTTTCAGTTATAATAAGAATACTGTATGTGAACTCAGCTCGGAATGGTAAGTTAGTTTTTCTTTACTTTTGGTTAGATAAAATCTAACAGCTTTTTGTTATTATTTTGGGTATTATTATAAATCTTGTATTACGATTTCAGCTACAAAGACCCTGAATAGAGGCCTGTCTGAATTTATTGTCATGGCTGCTGATGCTGAGCCCCTTGAAATTCTTCTTCATTTACCACTCCTCTGTGAAGATAAAAATGTTACTTAGGTTTTTGTGCGATCTAAGCAAGGTATGTGTCTAAAAATAAATAAGTAGGAAATTTGAAAACGTGAGCACAATTGTTGCTATCCAATAAGTCTTTTTTATATGGTATAATTCCTGATGTATTAGTTTTTTTTTTTTATTTTTTTGTCCCTTTTTTTTGGAATTGTATGAACATAAAATTTTAATAGCGGAAATAATTCGCACTCTTAATGGAGTAATCATAATTCTTTATTTCTTATTGAGAAATGTATCTAAATCTACCTTCCTGAAAATTCTGTCTTTTTGAGACGCCACCCTCAAAAGATGCATGTCAAATGAAAGGTTTTCAGGAGACGAAAGTCTTTTGGGCTTAAAAGACGGAATACTTCAGCCTAGCGTCAGTATTGTTAATAAAAAAAAGCGGCATGTTTCATCAGAACTTCAGAAGTAAGTATTCTGTCTTTTTTCAACAATACTCTCAGTAATATGTAGTTGCTATATGTGTTATAATCCTATATCAAACTGAAATAGAATCTAGATATTCAAAGAACTAGGAATGTCCCATAATAATATTAATGATCTCAGACTAATATAAGAATTTTAAATCGTATTGCTATTTTGTACTCCTATCATATCTTAATTAAGTTTTTTTTGATTTATCAGATCTATATGAGTCCATTTGATTATATATAAGTTTAAAAATATATAAGTCGGTAAGATTTACTGATAATGTATTTTTGGTTAAAACACAAGGGGTAGAGTTCTTAGATTTTTAATTATTTGAAATCGTAGAAATTTAGAAACCAGAGTTCAAGGTAGTTTGTCAGTAAGTTGCACACGTGAAGATTTTTATTCTGGGTATTAAGAGTGGAAACCGTAGCTAGTGCCGGTAAAAAAGTGTTTCTTGACATTTTCCCCATCTAATAATCAAGGAAAACCAGTGTAACTAATTTAACTGGCAAAATTAATGCGGTAATGTGTCTAATCTCAGTTTCTAAGAAAACAATTAAGAAGCTTGAAAAAATGGGGAGAAATGCCAAATGCTAATTGATGATTTTTTGGTTGATTTTCTCTCTTGTAAGTTGTCTATACTTTTGCGTTAGGGGATAAATTCATGAATTAAAAAGTTGTATAAAATAGAGGTGTTAATAAGCTAAATTGGTTGGGGTCTACTTTCATCTTTCGACATTTTAGAATTAAAGCACTTGATTCAACTTTCTCTAGAAATATGATAATACAGAGAACTACAAGAAGTTATGTGGCCATCTAAATAAAATTTTTCTAAGCACTAATTTGATCAAATACATTTTAGCAAACACTAACTTTATCTATTTGATTTAAAATTAGACTTCTCCACAAATTAACATCTTACAAGGTCTAGTCATTAGTTTGATAGCTAGTTCTTGATTATCTCAAAAGTACAGTTGTTCTTTTTAACAAGATATCAAAAATTGGAGGCAATCAATTTCTTCATTTATTTCATCATTATATAATTACTATATAATATAAAACTCTGGATACTAAAACAAAAATAAATTATCCTTAGCAATAATTCCTTGTTCTTTTATTATATATTGTATTGCATACTATTTTTCCAAATGTTTCCAATTTTTTTCCCAATTGATTCTTGTCATGTCACCCAATACTAAATTGATCCCAACCCCTTATACCCTTATTTATAACTTATGGAAGATGCTAAACAAAGTGGTGCTATCTTAAAAAAAAATGGCTTAAGATTTGACTCAAATCCTGGCAATTTAGAGGTCTGTCAACCTCTATAATGAAATGAAAGCATACTCTATGTCACATTTGAAAAAATAGTTTTTTCACAATTAAAAATAGGTATAATAAAGTCATAAAGCCTTACAAACAGGAAGGGGGTACAAACGGTGACTGAAAAAAAAAATTGAAAACTTCATATTTGGTCTTTTTGTTGTTTCAAAATAGTAATACCGTAGGATTGCTGGATAAGTCTACTCTCAAAGTACAATGGTAGATCAGTCTATTAGCCTCTTGGTACACTATATTAACAACCCCTTTTAAGTCACATTACTATGTCTAAACCACAGCCTTACTTCTCAATTAAGTCTGAATTACCATTTAAAAAGAAATTGCATCACACTTTGGAAATGATATGCAAAATAAGGAGGCATATTAAAAAAAAATACTAAACTAAAAATATTTTTAAGGTCTGGAAAACGTTTCTTTTTTCATATCATTTTCTTTTGGTTGTTATTTGATTTTGCTTCTTTTTTTTATATATTTATCATGAAATTTATGTCTTAAGTAAAGCTGGCATTTATGTACGTACATCCCTAAACAATATATATTTATATATTTATAAACATTTATATTTATATAAATATTATATATATATATATATATATATATATATATATATATATATATATATATATATATATATATATATATATATATATATATATATATATATATATATATATATATATATATATATATATATATATATATATATATATATATATATATATATATATATATATATATAATATATATAATATATAATTTTGTTTTAATTGACCTATTAGTGCTTCTGGTTATAATTTATCCAGTAGAAAGTGTTTATGATTTCTTTCCCTCTTTATTTACTTAATGTGTGGTTATAACAAATACACAACTGTAAGTGTTTGCTAAAATTGTTTGCTAAAATGTATTTGATAAAATTAGTGCTTAGAAAAATTTTATTTAGATGGCCAGATAACTTCTTGTAGTTCTCTGTATTGTCATTATTTCTAGATGCCGCTGTTAAAAAAAATTGTGGCAACGTTATAAAATATGAAATCAATACACTGAGGAATAATTACCCATCTTTTTTGAATTTTCTGCTTTGAGTGTTTTGTAATAAATCCGTTAAGATTTTTGATCGTTCTTTTGAATAGATTCACCGCTTGAATCCTGCTAACAAATGGTTAGGCCAGTTTCCCAGATCAGGTTAAACATGACTAGTTTATAGTTTATGTTATTAATATATTTATACCCCAAAAGGCCAGAGTAAAAATGAACTAGCAACTCAATTTACCAAATACATCTTTTCTCTTGCAGCACTTGGGCGAGCTTGCGGAGTGTCTCGTCCTGTGATATCCTGTTCAGTTACGCAGCACGAAGGTTCACAGCTGAAGCCACAGATTCAACAAATTCAACTTGAGATTGAAAAATTGCTGATATAATGCCCTTTTTTTCATATTTTTTGTATGGATTTGCATTTAAAATGCGTGATTTAGCATAGTTTTGTTGATTCACTAGTTTAGCAGGGTTATCTTAATAGTGCCAAAAAAATTTCGACAGGGTTACAACCCTTGGCGATTCTTTTTTCTTCCCTAGTTCTGTTTTACCCTATCGGGATTTTTTTTAAAGATAGTTCAATATGTCTTCAAATTACTTTCCTGGGTCAAAAGGTGCAACACATTTATGCTATTAAATACTAAAAAAATGAAGTATTTCCAGGGTGAACCTATTTAGAACTTTGCTGGTGTTATTTCTCTCAAGTTTAGTGATTTTTGGGTGACTTATTTTACGATTTATATCAAGTGACTCTCTTATTTAAATGTTTTTAAAAAATTGGATAATTGTCACACTTCGCCTATGAATCGGTGCTGGTGACATCGTGCCGTTACATCTACATCATTTCCGCAGAATTCCTATCTTGAAATTGTTTTCGTTGAAATTGCTGGGCTGTAAAAATTGATTTCTTTAAATTTCTGGCTACATATGTATTGCAAAATATTTCGGTTTTATACTATATCATTTCGTACACATAAGTGACACTGAGTAGACTAGAGCTAAAGTTGACCCAGGGGGCCTTGAGGCCTGTCTTACTCCCTGAAATCCTAAATCTTCTTAAAATTTCTGGGCCCTTCATAATCAAATCATTAAAAAAAAACAATCTGTTTTATTTTTCATTGCCAGTTTTGAGGCAAGGAAATTTTTTTTCCTTATTATTTTTTATTTTTGTTGTTTGTATGTATGAATAACTTGGTTGTTTATTGATTTGGGATAATGTATGAACATATCATACGTAATATTCATAAACACATTAATACAGATTGTGTAAAAAAAAAAACTAGATAATCCGCAATTTTGGCCACACATCATGTGCGAGTATTTCTTGATTTTGACAAGAACTATTTAACAAAATCATGGAGGTCTTCGGGTTGCACCTTTAATATACTGCACAAAGATAATTCAATTTCATCGAAGTTGACACTGGACACAGTAGTGTACGGGCAACGAATAAAATATGTTTAAATACATGTGGAGGGAGGGGGACAAGGAATTGACCACCCCAATTGGTCATTTTTTTTGTATTCAGGCTAGATACCCTTCTGAAAAGAAA
Source organism: Artemia sinica (assembly GCA_027921565.1). NCBI lineage: Eukaryota > Metazoa > Arthropoda > Branchiopoda > Anostraca > Artemiidae > Artemia > Artemia sinica. Next base: position 1,651,169 of record JAPEVW010000045.1, on the reverse strand, counting down.
AATCGTTCCGTTTAGACACAAAAGTTAAGAGATGACCAGTTATTTGACGCTAAAATACAAAGAAGACTTAAACTCTTTGGGCTTATGAACGGTCAATTTTTCAGATCGTTGGCGAAATTTGATAAGTTCAACAATCATAGTTTGTAGTCTTCGGACCTGAAGGGAACGGCTGTTTATATGATTTCGTCCAAGATACAAATGAGTAAATTGAAGACAAAAAACTCCGAGGTGCAAAAGACGGGTGGTACCACTGCTCACGAGGAGTAGATATAATGCCCGTTTGAAAGGAACTGATGTCTGTGCGTCTAAAATGTTCTGAAACATGCACCAAGGTATATGTGTTCAATACGGGTTGCCGGTGTTTACCCCCCCCCCACCCCCCGTAGAAAATAAGGCTTTCCGAATTTGATAATTTTATTTGAGTTTTATTTTTTAATTTTCGTGGGGGGGGAGGGAATTTAGTACTTGTCTATTATGCGCCACTCACTCAAGTTAACGCTGTGTAAAATTCGAGAACACACTGGTTCCTTCGTTAGTTTCTTCGTTACTTTAGAAATAAATTTGGGCTATATATTTGCACATTAGGGGGGATGGTAAAGTATAGCGGGTTTGCATGTAAAATGTGTTTGGTAAAATTATTCTGCATATTATATAGGTTGATAAATAAGTGTATTTTAAAGCCAAATATACTGCTATGCACACAGTAAAATAACATAAAGGAAAGGCACAACTAATAAATTTTCATCAGCGATCATCATAAAACACTTAAATGAAACATTAAATTAACCTACTATAAATTATAGTACTTAATACTTGGAAAAACGGTCATTGAAAAAAAAAATTAACACTTGGGAAAAACACAAATGAAACATTACATTTACTTTATACTGGATTTTTTTTTTTTTTTTTTTTTAGTTAACAAAATTTCCAGATATCTCGCTATTCTTCTGTAATTTTTTAATGGCCATATAGACAGAATTGTTTTCTGACTTCAAACTGTCCAAATACTTAACCACTCCGTAAATACCCCCCCCCCCCCTTGGTACACGCTACTGCCAAAAATTGCAAAAGTTCATATGGAAGTCTTTTCAAGACAAATGGATTTGTGTTTTTTTTCTAAGTTTTTAAGATACTTCTGGTGTTTAAATTCCTCTTTTTCCCGTTCCTTAGCACTTTTCAACGAAACTAAAAAAAAAAACAAATAAAAGTTTGAAATTTAGAAACACTATTTTCCATGGGGAGATTTTCCGCGTTGGGGTATTTTCCGGGGGTTAACACCCCCACCCCAATTCACTATATTCATTTATGTTATTTTACTGTGTTCATGGCAGTATATTTGACTTTAAAATACACTTATTTATCTATCTATCTTATTTGCAGAATAATTGTGTCAAACACATTTTGCATGCAGACCTGCTATACTTTACCCCCCCCCTCTAATATGCAAATCTATAGTCCAAATTTATTTCTAAAGTAACGAAGAAACTGACAAACAAAAAAACGGTGTGCCCTCAAGTTTTACACAGCGTAAACTTGAGTGAGGGGCGCATAATACACAAGTACCAAAATTCCTTCCCCCTACGGAAATTAAAAAAATAAAACTCAAATAAAATTCTCAAATTTGGAAAGCCGTATTTTCCACGGGGGGGGGGGGAGGGGTAAACGCCTAGAACCGTTCAATACAGCATGACAGCCTCTTTAGTGGGGGTATGTGTGTGTTTCTTGGTGGCTTGTTAATTGTGCAAAATGGATGAAGAACTGGAATAATATATTTGTTCTAAGTTTCGCTTCAACCGGAAAATCTGCTTCGGACACTTATGGTCTGTTTAAAATAGCTTTTGGAGACAAATATCTTAGTAGGTATCACTTTATCTGTTTAACGGATTCATAGAAGGCCGCAAGTCAGCTGATAGTGACCACCTACTCGGGCGGCCTCCACATGAAAACTGCTGAGAACTTATTTTATGATTCCCTGTGGTTTAGTCCGTTTTGTCTTATGGGTAGAGTCTGAGCAAGAATTCAGATTAAAATTGTCAGACGAACAGAAAAAAACACTGATTTTGTGTCCCACGAAGTGTTCAATCGAGTCAAAATGTACGTAGAATTTTGGAGCAGGGTATAACAGGGGACAAATCTTGGGTTTTGGGTATGACCCAGAAACAAGGGCTGAATCTTCTTAGTGGAAGAGATCAGATTCACCACAACCAAAGAGAGAGCAACAAAGTTGGTTAAGTATAAAGACAACGTTGTTTTTTTTTTTTTTCATTCTATGAGTATCGTGCCTTATAAATTTGCCCTGGGGGCAGACAGTAAACCAAGAATACTACAAAACTGTCCTTCAGCGTTAGTGCCAAAACCTTCGGTGGAAAGGCCTTCCATCTGGAAACAGAAAAACTGGAGTCTGCTGCTACAACACATCCGTGTATTGTGCGTTTCCGATTCAGGAATTTTTGGCCAAATTTGATGTTCCTTTGCTCCCCCTCCTCTGCTATAATTGTTCCCTGGCAACATATATCTGGTTCCTAAATTAGAACTACCATTGAAGGGAAATTTATTTGAATCAACTGTCGACATCCTAGCAAACGTGCAGAGGATTGTTTGCACCTTTACCGCTTTACGGAAGACAATTTCAGGAATATCTCCAGAAATTAAAACACCGTTGGAATTGGCGTTTTTATTCGGAAGGGAGCTGCTTTGAAAGAGATCTATCGCAACAGTTTTTTAAGTATTGCCAGGATTATTTTACAAGCCCAATTGCACCTCGTATTATTCGTCCTCAGTTAAAACAAACAGTTTAGAAATAACAAAACAGACAAAAATAAAATCAATAAAATTCAGTTTAAACACAAATGTGAAAATACTGAATAGGCCTTTGAATTATTTGGGGGGGGGGTCCTGAAAAATTCTTGTCCTCTGCTTGTTTTACAAAGTGAGATTCTGGTGTAATACAGTTTTGCGAATAGCAGTTTCCTGTGCAGAATGTTTTCGGTCTTGATTAACTTCTGAATTTTTGTCAACCCGGAATGATGTATTCTGTTTGAGCTTTATAAAAGTAAAAATCAGAAAATTCCAACTTTTTAGTACAAGAAATCTAAAAAAGGAATTTCTTTTTCTTCTCAAGATGAGCCCGAAAAAGAAACTGCAGATCGACTAAACGCTCACCTGGCAGCAATTGTTCAGTCACTTCCACCACTAAACTCAGAGGATTTATCGCATCCATCGTCAGATTTTATGGATTTCCCAATCATCACAGAATCCCAAGTTCGCCTCAAATTGATGAAACCGAAGAGGACCATTATTACACCACTCAATAATCCTGTTTACCTCAATAAGGCTTTTCCTGAATTTTTGATGCTCCGTTAACTTTAATATTTAACAAGATTACAATGTCAGGCCAGTATCCAAAAAATTGGAAAATGGGATTCATCACTCCTATCCCCCCCCCCCCGAAAAAAAAACGAGCCCCTTGGGATTTTACTGGTATGCGGCCTATTACGATGACATCTATTTTTAGCAAGATCTATGAAAGTTTTATCGCTGGGTGGCTGAAAACTTTTATTCTGCATAAAATCGACCCTCAACAATTTGCTAATATTCCCAAAAGTTTGACAAGCCATTACTTAGTTGGTTTGCTTGATAAGATTTTAAAGCATCTAGATGAACCGGAACGCTGGGTCAACCTAATCGCGATTGACCTAAAGAAAGCATTCGATTTGATCTGTCATAGAACCCTTATCCGCAAGCTATTGACAAATTTTAATGTTGAAGCATATTTGGTAAGAATAGTTGCAAATTTAGAAGTAAAAAAAAAAACTAAGCACAAATCAGCCTACTCTGATCCCTAGCCAATCTACTGTGGAGTTCCCCAGGGAACAATTTTAGGCTCTCTACTTTTCTTTGAGATGGTAAATGAGTTGGCAAATGATTAGTCGGATCGCATTAAGTTTGTTGATGATTCATCCGTACTGGAGTTGGGTGAAAAGAGTGTTTCAATCGAGGCAGACAAAATAATGGCGAGTTTATGACGCCAAGCTGAGGAGGGCAAAATGATCGTCAATCGTGAAAATCGCTCTTATTAACTTTTTCTTTTTTGAGGGACAACTCATCCCTTACTTTACAGAAAGTTTCAGGTTGCAGCATCATGGATATCAAACTGTTAGGAATATATCTTACACAGGACGTGAAGTGGAAAAAACAGACACAGGAGATGATCAAACGGGCAAACCTGGGTATCATTTCTTTAAAACTCCTTGCTCGTCATGGTGTCCCAACCCCCCCCCCCACCTATTATTGTGAGATGAAATACTTAGAGTATCAAACACTATAAAAGAAAGGGGGGATGACAGTGGTGTGTCACAGGGGCAGTAATAGTGTAACATTGTGAGATGAAATGCTTAGAGTATCAAACACTAGCAAAGAAAGGGGAGGACTCTGTTTTCAAAGGGGGAGGTGTCATGGGGAGAGCTGATGCTAGTGTGAAAACAGTGACGTAGCTCCATTCCGCTCTGGGCTTGCATCATTCATATTATATCTCATCATGGGAAATTCAGGGGGTCTTCCAGAAAAAACAATGTATCAGTGACTGGAATTTTGCCAGGGCACGAATCTTGCTAGCTGAGCGCTAGAAAGAGGGATGCTCTGACATTAGAGGGTTGCCGTTGAAATTATATGATAACTTGCCTATTATTACTACATTTTATGTTATCTCGAGCAATAGCGTTTTTTAGCCTCTTTTATCGCCTAGCCGAAGCCCGGATTCCGTCCCATGAATGAGTAGACCTAGATCAAACTCTCCCCACTGCGCGTAGGATGGTCGGATTTTGTCCCTGTAATGAGACAAAACTGACCAAACTCCCCCTACAGTTCACGGGGTGGATGGTAGGAATTTCTCGAAATAGAATTTCCCCTCCTTTCCATGTTTTGATATTTTAGTGAGAAATGTACCCTGGGCTAAGAGAAACCGTTCAGGGGGACTGGACACTTCCCCAGAGGCGAGCAGCGAGCACTGGATGGAGGCTGGATAACAATAATTGTACGCTTGAATCTCCTCCCCCCACAGATGGTTCCCCCTCCCCTGGAGTCCTCTCCCTTTGTCTTCCCTAAATTTGGCATGTTATTCTTTGTCCTTTTAAAGCCACAATAACACCTAAAACCTACATCTATTATCAATGCATCCTTTGTAAATGAAGGCTACTAGGTGGGAGCTTGGAAACATTGCTAGGACATTGTGAAATATCCATGAATTTATCTTAATGAAAAAGGGGTATTTCCTTAAAAGCTCTTAATGTGTCTCAAATTAGCATCTAATATCACCCCCCTCCTTCTGATCGTCCTGGGTTTCAGGATAAAAGTCTTGGTTTGCTATAAGACACGGTTCTTTTTGTGTATATTATGATCCCCTCCCTCATATTTTTGCTGAAAAATTTTGCCCTGGGGGTGAGTCGGGCTGGGACAAACCGCTCGGGGGGATTGGACACTTCCTCGGAGGCGACCAGTGAGCACTGGATGGAGGTTGAATAACAATAAAAGTACGTTTGAATATCCTCCCCCACAGGCGGTTCCCCCTTCCCTGGAGTCCTCTCCCTTCGTCTTTCCTTAAATAGGTATGTAATTCTTTATCCTTTTAAAGCTGCAATAACGCCTAAAACTACATCTATTATCAATGCATCCTCTGAAAATGAAGGCTACTAAGTGCGAGCGGTAAGCTATTGTTAGGATAATGTGAAATATCCATGAATTTATCTTAATGAAAAAGGGGTATTTCCTTAAAAGCTCTTAATATGTCTTAAATTTGCATCTAATGTCACTCCCCTCCTTCTGATCGTCCTGGGTTTCAGGCTAGAAGCCTCGGTTTTCTATAATACACGGTTCTTTTTGTGTATATTATGATCCCCTCCCTCATATTTTTGCTGAAAAATTTTGTCCTGGGGGTGTGCCGGGGTGGGACAAATTTTTCGGGGGGATTGGACACTTCCTTGGAGGCGAGCAGCGAGCACCGGATGGAGGCTGGATAACAATGAATGTACGCTTGAATCTCCTCCCCCACAGACGGTTCCCCTTTCCTTGGAGTCCTCTCCCTTCGTCTTTCCTTAAATAGGTATGTTATTCTTTATCCTTTTAAAGCTGCAATAACGCCTAAAAACTGCATCTATTATCAATGCATCCTCTGAAAATGAAGGCTACTAGGTGCGAGCCGGAACCTATTGTTAGGATAATGTGAAATATCCAGGAATTTATCTTAATGAAAAAGGGGTATTTCCTTAAAAGCTCTTAACATGGTTTAAATTGCATCTAATATCACTCCCCCTACCCTAACCCCCGGGGTTGCAGGCTAGAAGCTCCGGTTTTCTATAATAAATGGTTCTTTTTTGCGTATAGTATAATATGATATTTTCAACTTTTATTTTTAGCTGTTTTTTTTCTATGTTTTATTGCTCGTCAGTTTGTTTTTATTTTCTGTGTTTTTAAGATTTATTGTTTGGGACGCGTCTCTCATACCTAGATGTTTACATAATTTAAACATACGTTTCCCCTTTATTAATATCTTGAAAGCAAATGTCCCCTGGAAATAGATGGTTTTCCAAGTCGAATTTTGATGTAAACATCTGGTTCTAATGAGTGCCAACAAATGGGGAATCTCAGGTGTCATGTAATAGTTTATTTTTAGAATACGGTTCAAGATACATAATATTGGAAATTTCTTATTAGTTCTCTTGGTTAGAGCGTGTTCCATTGGAAGGGAATGACCTTTCGAGTCCTGGCGGGGTCAAGAACTCTAGAAAAAAATGAATGGTGTTTGAGCGAAAAATAAAACGCCGAAAAAGAAAGGCTTTTCGGCGAAAAATGTTAAAATGGTATTATCTGCCAGTAATGGATGTGCAATCAGTGTGTACCACCATTAAGTTAATGAAAAAAGCTTTGGGGATTTTGGGCGAAAAAAAGAAACGCCGAAAAAGAAAATGTCGAGGGTTTTCGGCAAAAAATGTCAAAATGGTATTATCTGGCAGTGATGGATCCGCAATCATCACAAAAAGTGTGTACCACTATTAAGTTAATGGAAAAAAAATATTACGTGACACTGTTGCACAATCATTACGTAAGGTGTTTGCTACAAGCGCAGATTCCCCCATGGGTTCCTTAGGGTTACGCAAAATTGCGTCAAGCATATTAGACCTGTCTGTTTGAAATGGGGTAAATCGTATGACGTCATTGGAGTCCAGAGGGGTGCGTCATGGAGTCTTGCTATTCCCTTTAATAGAAAAGATAACTCCACTCTGCAGATGCGAGGGGCTGGTAGCTCCACTTATCTGGGTCCTTCAAGGACAATAGGTGTGTCGCGTGGTGGAACATGCGCTAGAAACAGGGGTAAGGGGCTAGGAGGTTATTATTAAAACTTATGTATTATACGGACCACATTCCAAGTAAATATCTCTGGGAAACATGCCAGGGCTGTCATAGAAAAACAAGTAACCTGACTTAACCTTTGAACTCTTGCCAAGGGCGGGAATGTCACCTAGAAACATCTGGCCGCATTGTACAGGTGTGGCGCGTGACGTCAGAGGGCATGTGCTTGAATTCTATGGGAAAAGGGATAGGGATGACTTTAAAACTCCATGTTAATTTCCCTAGGGATGACTTTGAAATCTCTATGGCCCCACTACTCAAAATTTTGATTGGATGTGTTTGGAAAAGTGATTGACGTGGGGGAGAGGGAGCTGGCCACCCTCCATGAGCTCTTTTGAAGTTCCTATGACATTTCTTTCTATAAGAAGTGCCCTGGTCTAAAAAAAAATATTATATTGTGCCACATCGCTCTTTATTTATACAGCGCTATCGCGCTGCCCATGATATTTTGTGGTGAGGTTTTAATTATGCAGCACTTGAAGTGCTGATTAGACCAGGTAAGCCCCCCTAAAATTCTGTCTATGGGCGCCCATGTTCCTTCCTCGCTGAGAATCCCCCCCTCTCTGTAAAATTGCTTGTGGACGATTCACGCTGAAAAATTCTCTTGAGTATTTTTTCATTGGAATAAGACTTTAATCTCTAATTGGTTTCTCGATCACTCCAGAAATGCCCCCTTCAGTGGAAATTATTTCCCGGAAAACAAAACGCGCGGAAAAACGCCCCCGGATAATTTCCCCAGAACATCTCCATATAGAAAAATTGGCAAAGAGAATGTAAGACAATTAAAAAGAATTTCTTATAGTAATTGTGTCAAAACCCCCCGGTGTAGCATTTCCCCTAAAATATTCACTCATCAGAAATTTCCCTCCTAAAGGAAGATTCTCCCCTTTGAAATCCAGTCCAAGCACCTTCCCCCCCCCCCAAAAAAAAAAAAATGGGTGTATACTTCCCAATAAACAAATACTATGTGTAAATAATGAGCAAAGTTCACAACTTGCAGCCCTTCCCCCGGGGACTGTGGCGGGTCATTTTACACCTATAGACATAGTTACTAGATTTTTCGACTATGCTGAACAAAATGGCTATCACAAAATTTTGATCCGGTAACTTTGGGAAAAACATGAGCGTGGGAGGGGGTCTAGTTGCCCGCCAATTTTTTTTTGGTGATTTAAAAAAGGGCACTAGAATCTTTTTGATTTCCGTTTGAATAAGACCTCTTGCGATATTTTAGGACCAGTGGGTGGATAAGATCGCTCCTGGGAAGAAACAAAAACAAACAAATTAACACGCATCCGTGATATTTCTTTTGGCAGAAAAAAAAAATACAAAATTACACATGTTTGCATATAGGAGCTTTAAATCTCTACAATGGAGTTGCCTGATACGCTGCATCTGATGGTGTGATTTTCAGTAAGATTCTATGACTCTTAGGGGGTGTTTCCCCCCTTTTTGAAAATAAGGCAAATATTCTCAGGCTAGTAACTTTTGATGGGTAATACTAAACTTGGTGAAATTTCTATATTTCAAATCAGCATAAAAATCCGATTCTTTTGATGTAACTATTGGTAATAAAATTGGTATCCGTTTTTTAGAGTTTCGGGTACTATTGAGCCGGGTCGCTCATTATTTACAGTTTGTTACCACGAACTGTTTGATGAGATTAAATCATTTCGAATGCAGTTTTTCAATTGCTACAAGATTCTTACATGATTCGTAGTCAAGAACTTTATTTTTAAGTTGAACGGAGCGCATACAGTATACAGGTTCAGTTGGATTTTGAAATTGATAGTCAATAGATTGTTGCGACAGTTGAATCGTAAGTTTTAGAATTTAGTATTCTTTCGCTATTTTTAGATACATTTTCTTAATGTTTAATAAACAATTATTGAACGCCTGATATATTAAAGAAAATACAATCTTGTTTCTGAAAATTCCCCCTCCCCCCCCAAAAAAAAAAAAACAACCTTCTATTGAGACAAAATTTAGCTATAGACTATGTACAAGGTTGGGGAATTGAAGATTGAAACGGAAGTGACCCTAAAACTATGATTCATAAAAAAATTGTATATTATTGCCCATGGGGGGGGGGAATAGGGGGCTATCATTTTTAAATGAGAATGCCTCAATTTTTTTTTTATTGAAAGCAGGGACGCCAAAAACCTAATTATTTTTTTCATTTAAAGCAGAGACGGAAGAAAATGATAACAAATTCCCTGGGAAACCATAGAAATATTTTGATCGATCCAGGGCCCCCCATTGGGACTTTTTAATTGTCTTGTGTGTTTTTGGATTTCTCATAGGCTACTGATCTAATTTGACTTTTGTGTGTGCTCCCTTTTGATTAGATTCCTTGGATCTTATTGAATGCTACAGCGAATCTACTATCTATTATTATAACTACTATGCAAGGGTTCTGAAACGCCACAGACATTTCGTTTCTACCAAATTTCTACTTCTCTCGATGAATAAAAAAGAAGGCCAGCGTCCATCCAGCGACTTGCGAAGTTTTTATCTCATTAATAGGCCCGAATCGGTTGTAAATTCAAGCTGGGATTTGAGAAAGTCTGATGAAAATATTATTTTGCGGTCAACATTGACCGCGCCGGCGGTGTGCCGCCGACATCTTACCGGTTGCGGCGTGAAAAAAACATCGGCGGCGCGCCGGCAGCACGCCACCACTGCTAGTTTTGGCCCCGCCACCGCCTTCCCTTATCGGCGCAGCGCCGGGGTCTAATCCTAATGCTATGAAACCAAAAAGAAAAGAAGGGATTATTGCCCTATTGGAATGTGGGACTAGAACTGGTAGAGATTATGGATCGATTTAGGAGCAGAGTGGACGACCAGCAAATCAGGATTTAGATTCAGACAGCATGGAGGTCATAGACGGTAAAGCTTTATGCCCTGGTTAAATAAGTTTTGGGTTGAACTGTTATCTTAAATTACATTTACCGGCCGAGATATTAGTGACCTAGTTTCGAAGTAAAACAAATTCTCAACCCCCTAAAGAATAGAAAAAGGGTATTTGAAAGAAAATGGCTAGCCTTAGATGCGGAACAATCTTGTACCCAGGGCTTCTTCCACTATCCCCGAATTTTCGGGGATTTCCCCGAAAATCTATGTGCCTCCCCGAAAAAAAAATATTTTTCCCCGAATCCCCGAGATTTCCCCGAAAATCGCTCAACCACGGTTTGACCCCTAGTGACTATCCCTAGCAAACATTACTTTACATGCCATAATTTTTCACTACTCTCTTGTTCGTTAATTTTCGTCTCCTGTGTTGCTTTGCATAAGAACCAGACTGATACAATTTAATTATATACGGTTCTTTACATGTTCACAAAAGTATTACTTTCTTTTATTTAGATTTAATAATTTCGAATTCAGTATTCCAAATGGTATAAGATTCTTACATTCATATCATTCGTGGTCAAGTATCTTGACAAAATTAGCCAAGAATTATACTTAAAGTTGTTTAACGGAACGCTCAGTTAGATTCTGGATTTTGACATTGAACTTTTAAAGAAAGAGAATTGTTTTGAAAACCGAATCATAAGTTTAAATTTGGTTTTCTTTTGCTGTTTTCAGTTTTGGACATACTGTATTAATGTTTAATACTTAATAGTTGACCGCATAATACATTGAAGAAATTGATCTTTTTGCCAGGAATTCTTACCATTTAAATTTTTGTTTCATTCGGTGTGTAAAATTTAAGTTCTTTTCTTTTTATCTGAGAATGGTATTTGTCATACCACCCTTTATCCTCAAACGTATTCACCCAGCACTCCCCTCACAATTATTATTCTGGTCCCTTCACCCGTGTAATATTTTCAGTGACGTAATATTTTAAACTGCAGTTTTAGGAACCTTTTACGGTCTTGCAAACCTGTTAGTTAGGCAAAGGAAATTTTACGGAAAATATATTCTGCTCAAATTCGGGATAGCCAAGTAAATTTGTTTAAATATCTAAGGCCTACCTTTACAACTTCTAATGCTTTAACAATTAATAACCCTGTATGAAGGCTAATTCTGAAATAAAATGTGGTATAATTTATTTCTTCCGCCCTAAATACGATCTTCTTACCATAAAAAATACACAACTCCCTCCCCCTCCTAATGAGGCAAAATTTAGCTACAGACTATGTAAAAGATCGGGGAATAGAGGATTCAAACGGAAGTAACCCCAAAAATATTATCCATAAAAAAAATTACAATACAGCTTAAAGTAAAATTTGGGTATTAGGCTCATATTGTTTTCTTGTCAAGTTTTAAATATTTTCGACTTATTTATCACAAACAGTTGGTTAATAATGCCAAATAATGTTAGTGCGAAGTAAAAGAATTAGTAAATTTTATAGGATTTGTAGCCTACAGCTATCATGTCCAGGCATTAGATGGGCTGATATAAAAATGAGACTGCAGTAAGTATTATATTTGGAATATGGATGGTCACAGGGTTGGTGGGAGGGTTGGGGGTTAATCGGTGACTATATAGTAATTACGAGGTAACCAAAACAAAGAATAGCATAGTAGAAACAAACAATGAAAAACATGTATGTTCGGGGGGGGGGTATTTTCCGCACGGGGGTGGGTATTTTCCGAGGGTATTTTCGCAGGGGATATTTTCCGCAGGGGTACTTTCCGTGGGGAGTATTTTCAGCAGGGGAGAATTTTCTGCGGGGTATATTTTTGTGAGGAGGGGGGAGGTCCGTTTTTCCGTTGGAGGATTTTTTCTGAGGGGGGGGGGGGTAAACACCTAAGTCCTTAGAAGCAGCATGAAAAACCAATAATGTCTCAATTGTCGTAAAAATTCCCTTTTTAATTTAAGTTTAAATTTACTTGTTAAGTTTAGTTCTTGTTTGTTTTAAGTTTTAATATTACCCCGTACTTATAGGTTGAATTTGTCTATTTAATTTACTTAACTAGAAACCGCAAACAATATTTGTTTTTGTTTTGAAATATTATAATGAATTTCTGAGATTAATGACTTAATAAAGAATTGCTACTGGTATTTACAGTTCACATGTGTTCACTATTTTTCTTTTCTTTTTGAAAGCAATTTTCAAGTCTTTGCCGCAATATCAGCAATGAGTGTTTTCAAGGGCTCAGGCTCTAAAACCTATTTTGTAAAAGGCTTGATTTACTACGCAGATACAAGCCCTACTTGAGCCTGAAAACGAAGCTCAAACCAATTTTGGCTCCCAAATTTTTGCGACGAAATTCCATTTTGTTTTTTCCCCGAAAAATCCCCGAAACGTGAAGACTTGTCCCCGAAAACTCCCCGAATTTTTAAGACTTGTCTCCGAATTTTAATTTTCGAGAGTGGAAGCCCTGCTTGTACCAGATATAATTTAGGTGTTGAGTATGTGACCCACATTCTAGCAGGGTGCCAACAGCTTTCTTATTTAAGCAGTAATATTTGTTTTTTGGTGTGTGTGGGGAGAGGGGTGTGGGGTATATTTGAGTTCCTTGGGATTCTGCAAACGGTTTTCAAAAGAACAATCGTTCAGTTTTGTAAATATGTTAATGAAGTAGTAAAGAGAGGGTAGCAACTACCCAGATATTAACTGACATGTCAGAGTAAGGCAAGAAAGGACAGTAAAAAAAAAAAAAAAAAAAAAAAAAAAAAAACAGATTAAACATCAATTTAGATTCCATAGAGAAATATCTTAGCTTGCTTCTATTTTTTTGGTTGGAGCTTTCTGTAAAGGTACAATTCCAGAAATATCGTATTGTAATTTCAAATAATAGACACTTACAACTTTATACATATGTGAAACTGTTATATCGTATTCTAGCAGGGTGTCAACTGCTTTCTTATTTAAGTAGTAATTTTTTTTGGTGTGTGTGTGTGGGGGGGGGTATATTTGATTTCCTTGGGAATCTGCAAACGGTTTTCAAAAGAAGAATCGTTCAGTTTTGTAAATAACTTTCTGTAAGATATAATGAGAGCTTTCTGTAAAGGTACAATTCCAGAAATATCGTATTGTAATTTCAAATAATAGACACATACAACTTTATACATCTGTGAAACCGTCATATCGTATCGTATTTTTGATGTATTAAAATTTTCAACCTGAAGTTTAATGTTATTTGGGTTAAATGTAAGTCTAAAATTTCTTATCTTTTGTAGATTTGGTGTTTCAATGAAGCTGAAACTCCTTTAATTTCCTGTTTTAGTGCAAAATAGCTTGTCACGAATATTTTGTTAGCTTTGAATTTGTTCTTTTTGCAGGTTAAATGTTTTTACTAAAACTAGAATTCCTCAAGTTTCATAATGTACTTTCCAGCAAATTAAATATAACATAATAGATATGGCGTGTTACCACTGTTGCAGATTTTGATTTCATTTTTGCGTAGGAAAAGTGGATCCTGCACAGCTATAATTTCATTTCGTGGGTGGGAGCCTTTCTGTTAGGCTGGATTCATTCGAATTCCACAAAGAATAATTTAACATAAAAGGTTTGGCACTGATTTATGATTATTATTTCTTTTCACAATTTTTCCTGCAAATCAAAATTTCATTCGAGTGGTAAACCTAAGCTTTATAAAATGTATGCACATATTCAAAGATGTGCCATCTCTAAGCGGTTTCTCTATTTCTGTGTCACCAAGTTACAAAAATACAGGAGGGATAAATGTTTTATTCGAAATCTAGGGGAGGGGGGACAATTTTTTTGCGATTTTTCAATGAAATACCAAAAATATAATGTTGAAAATCTTGGGGGCATATGCCCCCATTGGTGCCACTGTTCTATTTATAAATACAAGAAAAATATTCTTACGCAACGAAGTACAAGTGTAATGTTTCGAAAAGAATATTTCAAAAATTTTATCTGGTATAAAGTTTTACAGAACTTAAAAAAAAAAGAAAACACATAATGTTTAGAAAATCACAAATGCAATTTTGTAGTTTTTTATTTCCCAAAGAAAATACCAAGAAAAAGACATTATTTAAGTCCTTGGAGGGAGGGGGGACATACGCTCACTCCCAAAAGGAGTAACAGCTCTATTTAGAAACAGACGGAAAGATTTGCTGGCAACACTGAGCACAAACGATAAAAATGTAACGTCTCAAAACCAATATTTCACGAACGTTTTCTGAGGTAAAGTTTTACAGAACTTTTTTAATAAGAAAAAAATATGTATTATCTAGGGAATCGCAAGATTTTGTTAAGTTTTATAGTCAGGTGTTTTCCTGAGTAAAACTGCTTTTTGTCATCCTTTCTTCGCCATCTGTTAGCTTATGTTTTTTTAAACCGTGACTCTTAATATGCTAAATTCATAAACTTCCAAATGAAATATCACAACTATAATAGTCATGAAATTTTAAATGGCTTTCTTTCATTGTAGAAGACTGCAAACTGGCTAAACAGAACTTAAATCGCTGGGTATCGAAACATTGATATGCGTCTCAAAGTATTGATCCGTTGGTATAAATACCAATTATTATGCAGTTCTAATATAGAAGCCGTAGAAGAAGTCATTTTATCAGAAAGAAACACGCTTAAGAGGAGCGTCTAACCTTTAAAAAGAATCCATAGAAAAACTTAGCACTTGTTTTTTTTTTTTTTTTTTTTTTTTTTTTTTTTTTTTTTTTTTTTTTTTTTTTTTTTTTTTTTTTTTTTAACAGTGCACTAATGCAACAATAACATTGCTTATCCAAAATTTTTATAGTTGGATAATTGATAGTTGCATGCCCCCCCCCACTAGAAATTTAGGAATAAAGTAATTAAGGAATTATAAAGTAATTATAAAGGAAACCAAAAGTAAGAGAGCAGAATAGGAAAAAGACCATAAAAAATTTGTGTTGCTCCATTGTTACCTGTGTTTAAAAGTAAACATTACATTTACTTTATACTGGATTTTTGTTTTCTTTTTAGTTAACAAAATTTCCAGATATCTCGCTGTTCTCCTGTAATTTCTTAAGGGCCACATACCTAGAAATAATTGTTTTCTGACTTCAAACTGGCCAAATACTTTCCCCCGATAAATATCGCCCGGAAAATACCCCCCCCCTCCCGTGGAAAAGAAGGCTTTCCAAATTTGAGAATTTTTTTGAGGTTTATTTTTTTATTTTTTGTAGGTGGAAGGAATTTTGATACTTGTGTATTATGGGTAACTCACTCAAGTTTACGCTGCGTAAAACTCGAGAACAAACCGGTTTCTTCGTTAGCTTTTT
Source organism: Artemia sinica (assembly GCA_027921565.1). Taxonomy (NCBI): domain Eukaryota; kingdom Metazoa; phylum Arthropoda; class Branchiopoda; order Anostraca; family Artemiidae; genus Artemia; species Artemia sinica. The sequence goes on along the minus strand of JAPEVW010000045.1, from coordinate 1,635,586 downwards.
TCAGCTTAGCGCGAGACAAGACAAAGACAAGCTACAGAATAAATGGGAAATATATAATTTGGGCTATATATTTGCATATAAGGGGGTAAAGTATTTGGATAGTTTGAGTTAAGAAAATAATTCTTTCTAGGTATATGGCCACTAAAAAATTACAGAAGAATAGCGAGATATCTGGAAATTTTGTTAACTAAAAAAAAAAAAAAAAAAAAAAAAATCCCATTATAAAGTAAATATAATGTTTCATTTAAGTGTTTTTTCCAAGTGTTATTTTTTTTTTTCAATGATCGCTTTTCCAAGTATTAAGTACTATTATTAGGTTAATATAGTGTTTCATTTAAGTGTTTTATGATGATCGCTGATCAAAGTTTATGTTATTTGTGCCCTTCATTTATGTTATTTTACTATGTGTATGGCCATATATTTGGCTTTAAAACACACTTATCTATCTATCTATCTAATATGCGGAATAATTGTACGAAACACATTTGCATGCAGACCCGCTATACTTTACCCCCTCCCCCTAATGTGCAAATCTGTAGCCCAATTTTTTTTTCGAAAGTAACGAAGAAACTAACGAAGAAACCGGTGTGTTCTCGAATTTTACACAGCGTAAACTTGAGTGAGTGGCGCATAATACACAAGTACCAAAATTCCTTCCCCCTACGGAAATTAAAAAAATAAAACTCAAATAAGATTCTCAAATTTGGAAAGCCTTATTTTCCACTGGATGGGGGGGTATTCTCTGGGGGGGGATATTTTCCGCGGGGCGTATTTCCGTGGGGGTATTTTCCGGGGGATATTTTCTGGAAGGCATTTTCTGGGGGGAGGGGGGGGGTATTTTCCAGGGGTTATCTTTCGCGGGGGGTATTTTTGGGGGTATTTTACAGGGTGTTAAACGCCTAGAACCATTTAGAATCAGCATAAAAAACCAATGCTGCCGGTGTAGCAATTGTCACGATAATTCCATTTTTTAGTTTTGGTGAATATTGGCCAAATTCACTTTTTGCTTCCAGTTTTTTTATCACAAACTTTTTGATAGGATTCGCTTGTGACGAAAACGTTTCTGAACCTGTTCATTTAATTTAATTGAATAAGGCAATAAAAAGAAAGAGGGTCAATTTGACAGCTGGATATTTAAGTTGAAATTTTGTTTTTCTTTCGCTATTCTATCTTTTTTTTTATTTCTGAATATATAAGGGATTCAAGTTCGAGGGGAGAATTGTCCTGTTATGTAAGAGGTACATTTTAACATTTTACATGGCCGTTATAAAATAAAAACGTGGTATTTATACAGGCAGGATTATTTTTGAGTATCTCTACTGCTTCTGTAAATTATTATAAGGTGAGGAAATTGCATAAAGACAATTCTACATCTGTTATAATCTACAAAAGCAATAAATCTTTCTGTAACTTCGGTTTGAGTTTGTTTTTCTTTTAAGATTAAATGCATAATAATAATTAAATAAATTGATCCCTTTGCCAGGAATCCTTGTCGAATAAAGTTTAATGTATTTTATTTCATTTTGCAAGCAATTTAATTGCTCTTTTTATTTGAGAGTTTTTTCCTTTAATTTTAAAAATAAACTTATTCCTACGAAAAAATATCCTGAAATATATTCCTTGTCACCTAACCACCACTGCTATTTTGGCGTCTGGCCCCCGCCTGGAAAAATTTTCTACCGTCACCCTCGTCTGACATGGAGATAAAAAAGCTGTGTTCGAACAAATGTTAGTAGTCGCGGTCATCTGAGGGTTTGAAGTTTTCCTTCAATTTAATTTTAGAGATCCAACCGCAAAGGTGCACATTTTTTTCTTGGGGGGGGGGGGGGGGGGGGGGGGGTGGGGGGGGATTAAAGCCTTGAATATCGAAACATTTCCAAAGGCGCTGGGAGCTCTAGTAGTCTACTTAGCGTAGATGCATGACTTAAGCCATGCAGTCTGGTATTATTAAAACTGAACTCAAAGAATGAAAAATTATCTTAAGCTGTACAGAGTTTAACAAACCTTGGGGAAAACATACTTTACGCCAAATACATTTTACCTTTGACGTCAACCTTTCCTTAATATTAGAAGATCTACATGGCTTATTATAGGCATTAGGTAATTTAAAAGTATTCCTTTTCAAAGCAAAAAAGCCCATTTTCCTAATCATTGTCAATAACTATAACTAAAAATGCTTCTTCTTGAAAATTGACAACTGGTTTTGAGTCAAGCATGAGGTACTTTTTGTTTCCCAAATTTGTCCGGCATTCTGTGGATTAATTCTATATCATTAGGTATCGTGGTAGCTGTATTTCCCCTGAAAGGTCTAGTCATATCATTTGCATTAGCACACGAGAGGGAGTATTTGCAGAAACACTAATCTTGATGAAAAGCAAGTTCTGAAGTGAACCGCCATTTCAAGTTTTTTCTAAGGCAAAGGATACCATCTTTTTGGATCACTCTTGTTTCAGATACTTGGGTAGTTTGCATAGTCTGCTTGTTCCTGAAATCCGAGAATTATCATCAAACCTTTTTCTGATTCGCTTAACTTGCATCAGGGCAGTAACCGAGTATGCTTAGGCCGTTTTTGGTGGGTCGCTAAAGAACCATATTAATATAACGAATAAAACTTATAAGATGACACAATGGTTGGATTATTGTTACTCTTTACGTGTATCTTACACCTTACCTACCCCCCCCTAGACTCAGAGATTTTGATGTTTTTCCCGTCAATACTTGTCTATTAAGAATTTGGTTATTTCCGTGTTTATTCTACGCTTCAAACATAAGATTGGTTGATTGCAAAACCGAATATAATTAATATGGATTATTGGTCCCTCCAGATAGCTATAGGACACAGTAGACTAAAGCATGCCTGAAACTATGGAAAGAGCTGTTTCTCTCCTTTTTGGGGTTATCTTTAACTAGATATTAGAATTAGTATGAAGACAAAATTCCATAACTTTATCCTGATCACTTGAAAGCTGTTATATGACAGAAAGTTTTAATAATATCTAAATTCTTTAATATTGTAAGGTAATCTTCATTGTTCCTTGTTTGTTTTTTTTTTTTTTTTTTTTACGTCGATTCGTTTTTCGCCAAAAATAAGTATTGCATGGAACACACTGGCTGAACATAGATGTAAACATTTTCTATACTCGGGCACAAAAAAGACAGAACCTGTATATTTTTTTTCACTAGGTAACTGATGCGTCATGAATGTAGCGAGAATTGTAGCTGCAACCCAGTAAAGAGCAAACCACGGCCCGTAGTAGCGAAATAGACAAAAAAAAGGCTTTTAAAGAAACCATCTAGTGGTGAATATTCTTTTGACCCTAAAAGATAGTAATTTTCATTCAGATTTAACTAAACAGTCTTTAATAATTACGAGAATAATGTTTTAAGAATTTCCGAAAAGAGCCAAAAACTCTTTAAAAAGGAAGCTCAAATGAAAGAAAAAAGATACACTTCTGAGATCATCATCGTCCAAACCGTTCACTGGAGGTCTATAATTTCTACCTTGAACAACAAGGAAAATGAAATTTTTGGATATGTAGAACTCAAGTGTCTCCTATTTGTCTTTTAATTAAAACTGGCACTCAATCATCGTTTTGGATTTCCCCTAATTTTTTTTTTCACGGATTTGTTAATGTAAACTAGAGTAAAAACTATACGTATTTTATGAGGACGATGCTAATTTGCGGTAGTTTTACGCTTGGAAGGTTATTTGACTTTATTTCTGCTCATTTTGGCTTAATTTACTTTTCTTTGAATTAATCCACAAGAGAGGACTTCTTGTCAGTAAATTAATTAAAAAGTAGAAATTTCCAAAACTTTTGTACAGACAGAAATAATTTACCCTCCAAATAATTAGATATTGAATTACTTATATACAAAGAAAAAAAAATATTCTAACCATTGATATATTTAATAAAAATGTAACAACTAGAAGCTGCTAGGGTAATTAATTACTATATATATCATATATATATATATATATCTATATATATATATATATATATGTATATATATATATATAATATATATATATGTAATGTATTTCGGGAATTTAGGAATTCGTCATTAGTTTACTGTTTACGCACAGAACCTCTTGTCTCGTGGAACTAACGCAGGAAATGTTTAATATTGTATTAATTACCAGCTAAACGGCCTGTCCGACAACATATATAAAAATAGAAAAACATATACTTACTTGTGAACATCAGAAACCAACTGACTCTGATTGTGCAATGGAGAAATATCTCTAGGAGATTTCTAAGGAGAGATATCTCTAAAGGAGAGGATCTCTCCTTTACAGGTCGTAGAGTCTTTTTGGGGATCGGGGCATTATATTTATCTGAAGATTTTTGATGTGTTGTGGAAAATACATTTTAAGTGCTCGCTTCAGGTGTAGTTACCCGTTTCGTATTGTTGCATCATTGTTTCCAGATTCGTAATTGGTTAGGAATTACAGACGCTTACTAATTTAAAGAATCCTCAGCTCGTACATACCTATATTCATGAAAACAATAAAATAGAAGTTGGAGACAATTTTGTTGTTTTATCGATTTTTGTTTTAGTGAAAATGCAAAAAAAATATATTTATCCAATTGCCTTTGCCTGCCGCCGACCATCCCTCTCCTTCCTCAACTGAACTAACTGCCTCATTTTCAAACTTGCCTCAGACATCCTTCGGATCAATAAAGGAGGGGCTTGCCTCCCAAATTCCTTTCATTTCAAGAAACATATCACGACTAAGCCAGCAATATGAGAGTTGAAGGGATAAAATCTTCCTTCTTATTCGGAAATATTCGCAGTATAAAATAAAATATTAAATTCCTACGCTTAAATACACGGAGGTGGAAAAAAAGGGGCCTCTCTTGAGAAGAATATTTTTTTCCAAAGAAACCATTCTCATACCAGAGGGGGGGTCAATATTTTGAAGAGGCAGTATTATTGATGGAGGCTGATGTGTCTTTTTACAAGACGGACGGTCAGAAGTCATTCTCTGGTTACCATTTTTTTTACTTCCCATGAGACGTCATTCGGATCAACATGGAGGAAGGAGTAAACACAAAAATTTAATCGTGGTGCCAGATATTTTGGGTACAGGTAATAATTTATTATCCAGAGATACCAATTCACAAGACTTGAGAAAGAAGGGTAAAAATATGTGTCAAAATCAAGAAGGGGGGCCATTCGGTTTTGCTCTTTTTTTCTTTCAAGTAAAATATCATAAAATGGTATTTTCAAGGGATGTACCAAAAAGGGTATTTCTCAACAAAAACAAAAAGGTATTTCTTAAAATCAGGGGGTAGGACGGGGGGCAGATACCCTAGCGGGTATCAAATTCTCTCCCAAGAAATAGAGGTGCTATATATATACTTAAAAGTTAAGGTTTCATGGAACTAAATATAATCAAACTTTTAATCTCCAAATGAAAACACACTGTCAGTAACACTTATCACACATGTTAAATTTTACAGGATTTTCTTATCCTAATCCTGAAAAAAAAAATATAACTGCCTTAAAATATTTTGAGAATCCATTTTTGCTCACCTCTAAAATGAAAAAAAAGTGGATTGGATCGCTTTAGGTCTAATGGTCCAGAAATAAATTAAACGAGACAAGACATTTGTCAGGATAAATGATGTATAACTCTTTTCTCATGACGGATGGATATTGTTCGGCTGAACTCTATTACAGCCTCTCTCTAAGTACTTTAGTGCTATAGGTTCCGATTTTATCATACGTGAATCTCTCGTAAAAATAGAGCTTCTTTAACAACCAAAACAATTTCCTAGATTGCATAAGTCCGCTCCCACTCTCAAAATGACAAAGGATGCGTCTGTTTCTTGGTCGATTTATTTATGTTATTGTTATCTTTCAGATTTGGACTTCCTCGAAGACGTGAGAAATCAAATCCCATTCATCAAACAGAAAAGGTTGAATATGTATGAAACTGTTGAAAAGACCAAGTAGTAGGCTGAAGCTAATTCTAAGTCCAGGGTATACCCTCAGTGCCAATCTGTCCCCAGTGTACAATACCTTTGTGCTCCTACTGTATATTTTGTTTTATTCTCAAATAAATGTTAACTTTTAAAAATACCGTAATATTAAATGAGGCAAGAAACTTGCCAAAATAGTTAAATCTTGTTTTTTAACATTTAACTTTCAGTCTTTCCAATAATGTATCCAGGGGGGCTCCTGTTTGAACCCCCAAAATTTTGTCCAGCTCGTAGAAAAGTAACCAAAATTCAAATAAATAAAGTTTTATTGTTTTTTAAAGTTACAAAAAGCCAGGCCCCCCCTGAGTATATCGCCCTTGATTTCATTGATTTGATTTCATCGTCACACTCTTACTACAGAAGCAAAAAATTGAAACAGCAAGAAATTGATTTGAATTGATTTGCCTACATGGGCTTAATTTGCTTTGGGGTAGTGGGGAAGAACTGGCCCCCAGGCCTCCAGGACCCCAGTTCACGCCCCAGCTTAAATTTATTATTTTCAAAATCTTATCGAAACTCAGGTAGGCCTACATAATTAAAGTATCTATAGAAACAGATCAGTTTTCTTTAGTTCACTTTTGCCTTTCTGGCAATATGGCAATATGGCTCATTTTTCCTTTTCCACTTTGTCATTTTTACTTGACTTAAGAAAATTGGCTCCAAATCCCCCTACCCCCAACCCCCCCCCCCCCAAAAAAAAAAAACAACAACTTGTTTTTCAAGATTCTCTCTTTTCAAATTTCTAAAAGATTTGCCTTAAGCTTTTTCTCTGATAGGTCAATCATAAAATACACTTGAAAGTTAGTCAATATAAAATATTTTTGTTGCTGTAGTCTTGAGTAATTTGAACTTCATCCACCGGTATGACTAAAATATAGTCCAGGCATAACAAGTCATGTGCGCCATCTTTGTTTTGATTGCATTTATTAGGGTAACTAATTCACTGATCGTACCGGACAAGAGATCCCTTTGGCATGGGAATACAGGGACTAGAATAAGCGCTAACCAATACTAAGAACGGTACAAAAAAAAAACAGACTAAGCTAGAACGCTTACTAAACAGGCAGGGTGAAAATGAAAGCACATGGAAAATTACAAGCTTCTAACTGGTCAACTAGAATGCAGGATTGCCATAACAAAGTTCAGAATTAAGACCAGCAAAACAGGTATGAATAAAAAACAACAGTGCAGGCTCCTTAATTGTAAATACTGTTCTTGTTACTTAACTTAAATTCTTAAAAAAAGGAAAGAAAAAAAAAATTTTCTTCATGGGTCTCTCTTTTGACGAGAACTTCTAGTTATATTCTGTGAGTAGGTCTGTATAAGAGAGAAGATGCTTTAAGCCAACCTCCACCTTCCTCAAAATGTCGATATTTCTGTGTTTTTCGTGTACTTGGGAAAGTAGGAAAGTGTCGAGTAACATTAAATGGGTTTCTTTTTTTCCATTTAATTGTTTAATCTTTTTTTTTTCATTCAAAATTAAAGCCGAAAATTGTTTGGCTATTCCTATCCTGAAGCGTCATAATTAGATATTAACTTTTTAGTTTTGGATGGAGTTAGAGTCCAGTTGTGCCAATTCACGGAAATATTGGGAGTGGGTTGTTAATGTATATTTCAAAATTAAGGGCGGTGGTTATTTTCTCCATGAAAGTAAAAAAAAATAGGGATGTATTTTAAATTAAAACGCTCAAACAGTATTTTTCAAAATATAGGGTAGAAAACAAAAGATCTTCCCAGGCAACACTGCTGGAGTCTTTTAAGAATGCAGAACTCCTTTAAAAATCGAAAAATGTTTGGTCAAAAGTACACTTTTTTATACTTTATACCATAAAATAACTAGACCGTAAAAAAAGACTTTAAAAACAATGGTGAGTCACAGGGAACAAAATCTTACACCTATAAAATAATTACTGTGCCTTTCCTTGAAACGGAAAAGGAGGCAAAACTTATGAAATGGGCTTCTATGATTTTGGAATAATATAAAATAAAAATCATTTTAAAAACTTGATATTTTTTTATGTTTACAATCATGCAATGCTCTTCAAACTTACTTTTTTGGTTCTTCTTCTGCTGAAGATGGTCATTGAAAATTCGACATAAACAGTCGGATAGTCAAAAGTCAATATATCTTATTTTCCCCTTTTTTTATTTTAAAATCATCAAGTTTTGTCCAGCGGCGTCAATTGAAGGGGGTGGCATTCCCCCTTAAGTCTTAAGATTCCTTTTTTGGTATTTTCGTTGGAAAATGGTCTTATTTGAATTTTAAATAATGCCATTAGAAAGTGACAGAATTACTCCCATAATTTTAAAAATTACAGCTATACTTCTCATACTTAGCAATGAATTCACGCCACTGGTTTTGTCAAGGGTTCATAAATATAATCAGGATCTATTAGAAGCTAATTCTCATGAGGGATAAAATATCCCTCAAAGAAAACTAGCACTAACTTATAAAAACGCAGAAATTTTGTCCCCTTTGTCACTCTTTCCACATTAGAGTCGAAATACCTCTTTAATATTAATACAACACATCGTCTTTTAACACTCATCAAGTTTCGAAGTCCTATTTCGCTGACATCAATTTCAAAAATAATCTGGCAAATACTTTGGATGCTCGTCCCTTTCCTTGTAGAGTCATACTTATCTTATCGCTTCTAAATTTTGCTGTATGACTTTGCTGAAACACTATCATGAAGTCAAGAGCCAACTGATGACAAAGTTTTCTATATAAAGTTAGTTTGGTTTCAAAATGTGACAACTTTTTAAAAGTATCTAGTTGACTTTAAAATTCTGAATTGGTGTTTTGTTATATCCTGGTCTTTTTTTTTTATTTAAAAAATATTGTTTTATATCCTTGCTAGTCCCTGACTAATGTTTTCAGATGGTATTCTGGCCTACCGAAGAACCAATGAATAGAGGCAATAGTCACTTTTAAATAAAAAAAAAAAAATTGACTTATAACCAGCAAACCCGTTCATGCATTGCACTATGTTTGTTGACTATTAACCAATATCATAGCTAGAAATTTCATTTCCGTAAAAAAAAGTGTCTTTATTTTCTTATTTCATGGCCCACAACTAAGAGCGCTGCAATCAATAATGCGTAATTACAATCGACATTAGCTGATTCTTTTAGCGTTCTATCTGCAAAGCGCTAAGTTATAAAACAGAAGTAAGTGCTGAATTATAAAACAGAATTATACTTTAAAATTATGAATCATAATAATATAAATTATAAAAATTATAAAACAGAATTAACAGAACTAAATCGAATCGCCGCTCACAGTTCTTCGCTTTCATTCTCGTAGAAGAAAGGAATAATTTTGAACATACTCCTCTGATGATTTGTTGGCCTGTGGTACCCATGTTTTTTAAATAGTTCTTGCTTTTGTTTAATCCACATAATGAGCTCCAAGGGAGATATGGACAAAAGAGGTAGGTTATATATTGAGTGGATTTTTGTACCAAATATTAGTTTGTTGTAGGCTAGGCTAAAGTTTTTAATTTTAGGCTATTATTACCTTAAATTGCACTTGCCAGCGATAGGATGATCCTGTATTTACTGTTTAGTGAAGATTGTGTGCTGAATGATCAGGTGAGTCCCAAAATAATTGCCATGGCTTGTTACATGTTACACCACTCCTTGTCAACTGATGATTTGAATGGCTCAGTAGGGTAAAAAAACCAGTATCCAATTGAGCAAAATTATGTAAAACTAAAACCCTCACATCTTGTTACCAAAGAGGAATTGAGAAGGATTGGGTATATTAATGAATAGCTAAAAGTCTAAGCTATGCATCAATATGGTTGTTATTCAGATTATTTAAGATCAGAGACTTGAAATTCTTAGTTTATTGACTTACCTGCAGGGACCTCTTTTTGGAAATACCAATTATCCTATTTTGATGTATATATCCTTTTAGTGTTTCAGTTTTATTCATATATTAACAGAAAGCTGATTTTCTTCTGATTCTAGAAATGTAGCTTTTGTTGCTTGATATTTATTCTATAAATCACAAATATTTAAATATAATTTTTCTTTTCAATTGCTTTTTGAAACAGAGACCATGTTTTCAATTTATGCTGACAAATCATTGGTGAAAATTTGACCAAGAAGGCGGGGTTCTTGTTACTGCCCTCACATTGCTTCATGTTGTAGTAAAAAGGGGTGGTCCAAAAACCCATTGCTATTTTTCCGAAATGCCAAAGAAAAGTGGTCTTTCCCAAAAAGAGGTCTTTTACCCTACTGGTAGAAGAGACATTTACCTGGTCTAACAAGATCCATAGATTGACCAGCAGATTAGAAAAGAATTTGCTACATAACCTTGAGTTGACATGCTTCTTGAAAAGTTTTTGATCATGTCCACTTGTCCTTGAAGAGACAGCTGTTGAAAGACATTTGGGATAGGCCTAAGTTCTTTAGCATATGGTTAAGCAGCTTGAATGCCATAATCATATCTCCTCTCTGGCATTAAGTGAGTAAGGGTAAATTTAGTTTTTCAAGCTGGGAGAGGCAGAGAATGTTATAGAAACTGGATGCCTTTGGTTGGATATCCACTCTTTGACTATTAGATAAAAAATAGTTTATAAGCTTATATTAAATGGTACTATCCAATCTCTTTATAATTAAAAATATTTTTGGCATCTAGTTTGAAAATTTTCCCCATCCCTATAGGAGAAATCTATAGGCCTATTTGCCAACTAGTTGACAAGAAACTTTCCCCAGCAAAACTTTTATTTTCCAACCAGTTGACTAATAACTTCAGTAAATTTTTACCAAATCATATTATTGAGTTAGGAATAAAGTGAATACACCATTCTATGCCTTTTTTTATGCTGATTACAAATATAATAATCATTTCTATTGGAAATGAATTTTACCCCCCCCCCCCTATATATGCCAATTCAAGGTATATATATCTACATTAGGGGGGGGGGGTGGGGGTAAAGTTTAAACTTACCTCCCATTTACATCAGAAATAAAGTTTGCTTCCTCCCCTAATGTAGAAATATATACCCTGAATTTTCATATATGGGGGGGGGGAGCTAAGATTCATTTCTGATAGAAATGATTGTTATATTTGTAATCAGCATAAAAAAAGGCATTGAATGGTATATTCACTTTATTTGAAACTCAATAATGTGATTTATAAAAATTTACCATAACTTCTCCCCAGCAACACTTGATTTTGCCAACTAGCTAGAAACAAACATTGCCCCAGAAAACAATTCATTTTCCAACTAGTTGACTAGCAGGATACCACCAGATGGCTAATTTGACAGTGTATATATATATACAAATCTTTAAATTAGCCAACTGGCCAACCAGTATTTTAAGCCTAAAAGTCCATCTGGGCATAAGGAAACATATTGAGAAAAAAATTAGTGCTCCATAATATGCAGAATAATCCTAGTTAGCACATTTTGCTGGGGTAGAGCCTTTATCTTCACTCTTTTCCTTGTTTTCTCAGTTTTTCTAAGAAATTCATGAATTTCTTAGAACCTATATATTTGCAGAATATATACCCCCCCCCCCTAATGTGCAAATATATACCTAGAATTGCATCCTTAATCTAAATATAACATCCATTTGCATCACAAATGAACTTTACTCCCATATTAGCCATGTGGTGGATGTCTGTTGACTAGCAACTTCTCCCTAACAAAACTTTATTTTTTCAATAGGCTTTCACCCTGGCCTATTTATCATAGGCTAGGCTACCTTGAAACTTTGAGTGCACACATCTCTAAGAATAGAAGGGTAAATTAGTCAAATTTCAAAATAATAGTAAAATTTCAGTTTAGCAGCACTTCTCAAAATACATGGTAGGCTAATAAAATAAAAATAACAATGTTCTTATTTCATGCTCTTTTTCAGTATATTAGTTGTTATCCTACAACAAAGCAACCCTCCCTCCCTAATGATCCCATCAATATATACAAACTAAAAGAAAATTCCAAAAAGTGGATGACAATTTGCTAAATGTTTTCCATAGAAATTGCCTACAGATTGTTCTAGGTACCAGGATGACTGACCATATTTCAAATATTAGGCTGTATAAAAAATGTGGTTCAATCCTGCTTTCCAGGGCTATAATGAAAGAAAGGTTGAGATGGCTAGGGCACATTCTGCAGATGAAGGATGACAAATTGCCAAAGACTTGCCTTTTGGCCAACTGTCTAGGGCTAAAAGGAAAGCAGTTTGTCCTTGTCTGGGGCAAGAGGATGTCATAAAGAAAGATTTAAAGGAAATGGGAACTTTCTGCAAAGGGAAAAGTTACTAGTTGGAAAATGAATTGTTTTCTGGGGCAATGTTTGTTTCCAGCTAGTTGGCAAAATTAAGTTTTGCTGGGGAGAAGTTATTAGTCAACTAGCTGGAAAAAAATTAAGTTTTGCTGGGGAATAGTTATTATTCAGCTAGTTGGGAAATGAAAGTTTCACTAGGGAAACATTTATTGTCAACTAGTTGACAAATTTAAGTGTTGCTGGGGAGAAGTTATTTGTCAAATAGTTGGAAAAATTAAGTTTTGCTGGGGAGAAGTTATTAGTCTAACAAACAATGTATGATTTGAAGTTATCAAGTATTTTGCAGGTTGCATCAAGATATGGCTGATTGTTGACAGAGAAAAGCCAAGACAGATAGTCCAAGTAATTGAGAGGCAAATGTTTAAATGGCTGGGGCATGGGTAAATGGTGGGAGTATGCATGACTATTGTTGGACACATACTTGTTTGTTAGGTTTTGGAAAGGCATGCCTGCCTAGAGTCTCAGGCATGCTGCCCAAGAATTTAAAATTGACATAAGACCATTAGATTGCCTGTAATGAGAGGCAAACAAGGCATGCCTGCCTATGGTTTAAGAAGGTTGACCCTAGAAAATTAGAATTGACATAGGACCATTAATTTGCTTGAAATAAAAGGCAAACAATTGTTCAAAGCCATCTTTATCTTTCAAATAGTACCTATTTGTTGCCTAAGCTCAGCCCCACATTCTGAGAAAATTTCAATTTTTCATAAATTTTTCAAATTTAGAAATTTAGTCAACTAGTTGGAAAATGAAAGTTTTGCTGGGACACCATTTATTGTCAACTACTTGACAAATTCAATTGTTGCTGGGGGAAGTTATTAATCAACTAGTTGGAAAAATTAAGTTTTTCTGGGGAGAAGTTATTAGTCAACTAGTTGGAAAAGGAAAGTTTTACTGGGGTAACATTTATTGTCAACTAGTTGCAAATATAGATTTCTCCTATACAGATTGGCCAATTTTTCCAACTAGATGACTAAAATGTTTTTAATTATAAGGAGATTGGATAGTACCATTCTATATAAGCTTATAAAGTAATTTTTTCCAATGGTCAAAGGGTGGAGTCCCCTTTTAGCTGTACACCTCTGAACTGCTTCTAGATTTTCTTGGTCAGATTTATTAATTGGGTTGGCAATGCACTTGCCAAACTCTAGCTTAGGTTGAATTAAACCTTTATAGAGCTTTGGAATAACTGTAAATTTCAAGTGAGCCACATAATTTAGCTAAGATGAAAGTGAACACATCATTTAATGCCTTATTTTATGCTTTTTCATAATTCAAGAATTTCTTCTGGGGCTAGTTGCATCTTGAGCTCTTAAAGGGGCCCCACAGTATTTTATTTTTGAAACCACACAAAGAAGTTATCAATACTAGTTAAGTATGGTAATTGGAAAGTGGATAAAATGGATATCCACCCTTTGACTATTGGAAAAAATTAGTTTATAAGCTTATATAAAATGGTACTATCCAATCTCCTTATAATTAAAAATATTTTTGCCATCTAGTTGGAAAATTTTGCCCATCCCTTTATAAGAAATATATATTTGCCAATTAGTTGACAAGAAACGTTTCCCTACGAACACTTTTATTTTCCAACCAGTTGACTAATAACTTCTCCCCAACTGCACTTAATTTTGCCAACTAGCTGGAACAAAACATTGTCCCAGAAAACAATTCATTTTCCAACTTGTCCACTAATAATTTATCTCCAGCAATACTTAATTTTGCCAACTAGCTGGAAACAAACATTGCCTGAGACTCTAGGCAAGCATGGCTTTCCAAAACCAACAAACAAGTATGTGTCCAATAAGAGAGTCATGCATACTCCCACCATTTACCCATGCCCAAGCCATTTAAACATTTGCCTCTCAATTTCTTGGACTATTTGTCTTGGCTTTTCTCTGTCTACAATAAGCCATGTCTTGATGCAACCTAGAAAATACTTGATAACTTCAATTCAAAATCAATGGACTTGGTCATTTTCCAACTAGTTGACTAATAACTTCTCTCCAGCAAAACTTAATTTTTCCAACTAGTTGACTAATAACTTCTCTGCAGCAACACTTAAATATGCCAACTAGTTAACAATAAATTTTGCCCCAGCAAAACTTTCATTTTCCAACTAGTTGACTAATAACTTCTCCCCAGCAAAACTTAATTTTTCCAACTAGTTGACTAATAATTTCTCCCCAGAAACACTAAAATTTGCCAACTAGTTGACAATAAATTTTGCCCCAGCAAAACTCAATTTTGCCAACTAGCTGGAAACAAACATTGTCCCAGAAAACAATTCATTTCCAACTAGTAACTTCTCCCCTCCTAGGAAGTTCCCATTTCCTTTAAATCTTTCTTTATGACATACTCTCATCCCAGACAAGGACAACCTGCTTTCCTTTTAGCCCTAGACAGTTGGTCAAAAAGGAAATTTTTTGGCAATTTGTCATCCTTCATCTGCTGAATGTGCCCTAACCATCTCAATCTTTCATTCATTATAGCCCTAGAAAGCAGGATTGAACCACATTTTTTTACAGCCTACTATTTGAAATATGGTCGGTCAGCCAGGTACCCAGAACAATCTGTAGGCAATTTCTGTGGAAAACATCTAGCAAATTGTCATCCACTTTTTGGAATTTTCTTTTAGTTTTGTATATCTTGATGGGATCATGAGGGAGGGAGGGTTGCTTTGTTGTCAGGATAACAACTAATATATTGAAAAAGAGCATAAAATAAGAACATTGTTATTTTTATTTTTTTAGCCTACCATGTTTTTTGAGAAGTGCTGCTAAACTGAAATTTTACCATTATTTGGAAATTTGACTAATTTACCATTCTATTCTTAGAGATGTGTGCACTCACAGTTTCAAGTAGTCCAGCCTATAATAAATAGGCCAAGGTGAAAGCCTATTGAAAAAGAGGATTCCACCCTTTGACTATTCTAAAAAAAATACTTTGTAACCTTATATAGAATGTTACTATCCAATCTCCTTCTAACATCATTTTTATACAATCCTAAAAAAGGCTTATCCCAGATTTCCCTCTCAATCACTTGGACTATCTGTCTTGGCTTTTTCTACAATTAGCTTTTCTACAATTAGCCATGTCTTGATGCCTACTGCAAAATACTTGATTTTCAATTCATTTGTTGCTGGAAACAACATTGCTCCAGAAAACAATTCATTTTCCAACTAGTTGACTAATAACTTCTCCCCAGCAACACTTTAATTTGCCAACTAGTTGACAATAAATGTTGCCCCAACAAAACTTTCATTTTCCAACTAGTTTACTAATAACTTCTCTCCAGCAAAACTTAATTTTTCCAACCTAGTTGACTAATAACTTCTCCCCAGCAAAACTGAATTTTGCCAAATAGCTGGAAACAAACATTATCCCAGAAAACAATTCATTTTCAAAGTAGTAACTTCTCCTCTCCCAGGAAGTTCCCATTTCCTTTAAATCTTTCTTTATGACATCCTCTCACCCCAAGCAAGGACAACTTGCTTTTCTTTTAGCCCTAGACAGTTGGCCAAGAAAAAAAACCTTTGGCAATTTGTCATCCTTCATCTGCAGAATGTACCCTATCCATCTCAACCTTTCTTTCATTATAGCCCTAGAAAAAAGGATTGAACCACATTTTTTATACAGCCTACCGTTTGTGGGCACAATCTGCAGATGAAGGATGACAAATTGCCAAAAAATTTCCTTTTTGACCAACTGTCCAGGTTTAAAAGGAAAGCAGGTTGTCCTTGTCTGGGATGAGAGTATGTCATAAAGAAAGATTTAAAGGAAATGGGAACTTCCTAGGAGGGGAGAAGTTACTAGTTGGAAAGTGAATTGTTTTCTGGAACAATGTTTGTTTCCAGCTAGTTGGCAAAATTAAGTTTTGCTGGGGAGAAGTTATTAGTCAACTAGTTGGAAAATAAAAGTTTTGCTGGGGCAAAATTTATTGTCAACTAGTGTTTCTAAGGAGAAGTTATTAGTCAACTTGTTGGAAAAATTAAGTTTTGCTGGGGAGAAGTTATTAGTCAACTAGTTGGAAAAGGAAAGTTTTGCTGGGGCAACATTTATTGTCAACTAGTTGACAAATATAGATTTCTCCTATATGGATGTTCCAAATTTCCAACTAGATTGCTAAAATGTTTTTGATTATAAGGAGATTGGTTTCCAATAGTCAAAGGGTGGAGTCCTGTTAAAAACATATTACTAGTTTATAAATAAGTTGTTCAAGAGTAACATATTCCAAAAATACTTATTAAGGCTATAACATTTCAAACCTCATTTATTTAGCAACTCAAATATAAACCATTTTTGGTACTTTCCCATTATGTGGACACCTCTAAAAAGTCAAGTTTTGTTAATGCTAATGAAATAAAACAAAATAGGATGAATATATTATAGTTTATAAACAAATTTGGGCTATATATTTGCACATTAGGGGGGGGGGTAAACATTGCATATATTAAATATGTTTAATACATATATTAAACCAGAGACAGATACCCAGTTGTAATGGTTTATTAACAAAATTACAAGAATTACGTGTTGCAAACATCCCAAATTGTAATTTTAATACTCATATTAGATCACCCATTACACTCAATTCTACTGTAACAACTGTTTTAGTACCAGGTCGATTTCTGTCTCACCTGTTTCACTGTTAGCATTAACCAAACTTAACATTTTAGAAGTGTCCACATAATGGGGAAAGTACCCAATTTTGAATGCCATCAAGGCTGTACCCAGGAATTTTTTTTTTTTGGGGGGGGGTGTTTACTCAAAGGTTTTTTTTTTAGGGGGGGGGTACACAGAAAAACGCCTACAAGTTTGTTTACATTCATTTTGTTACGTTTTTACATGTCAGAAAAGCAGCTTTTTGTTGGGGGGGGGGTTCTCCCCATTTGGGGGAGATCTGGAAGTGGAGCACTGTCAACAGGAGTAAAGATAGAGGCAAATTGAAAACTAAGGGAATTTGCTATTGCTTAGATTGTCAATTGTACATCCATTATGTGCCAGCTGGGTAACTGAATGTATTCCAGGCTTTTTATCTGAGTCATAATTCCAAAACTTTGTAGGAACTATTATAACTATTAAACACTTCTTGTTTCATCATTATAAATGTACTAAAACAATGTTCTGAAGTTTTGGTAAATATCTAGTGCATAACTGCATCTAAAGAAAACGTTTTAATAAAACAAAATGAGTAGGCCTAGCCTTCCATTTGATTCCTTATTTTTTTTGCTGTTTCTAAATACAACAGGCACTTTTCTGACAACCCCTCCCCCCTGATGCTCCTGGAGCTAGCCATAAATTTTAGGTCTGAGTTTACAATTACTCTTCCTTAGAAGAAAACACTATAAAATTCTGAACACAACCAGCATAAAATAAAAATTTGATGTCCCTAGTCTAAAATATTCATTTAAGTCACTTCTAAAAGTACTATAGTTTAGGCCACTTGTGTAGTAATTTGGATAACCCTGAATATTTTAGAGGAGTTACAACATAGGCTACTGCAGTACTGGGCTAAAAGCTATCTTGGAAAGGGGTTAGGTTTGGAAAATGAAACTTTCAGGGATGGGTCTACAGACTTAAGCATGTCCCAGGAAGGTATTTTTAACATGCTTTATTATAAGTTGAAAGCAGGAGTTATTATTCTTGATGTTGATGTTTTCAAACTGGGTGTCCACTATTGCAGAAATTGCAACCTGACGTTTCAAAATACTTGAAAAGTCAGTTTTTTTAATGTCATCAACTGAAAATCCCAGTATCATTTGATGCCCTTGTCATCTGTTCCCTATTCCCCAATTGGAAGCAAAACTGTATAGGTTACTGATAAAAACCTGTAAAAATGTCATCATTAGTGCATCATATTCTTCATGCTTGCAGATATCCCCTTTGATCTAGGAGTTATTATTGATAATGAAGTGAAATTTCATAGCCATGTCCAAGCATAGGCTGCTAAAGCTAACTGAGCCCTTGGGCTTATTTGTTAGCCCTTGTGTTTATCACAACAAAACCATGTGTGGTTTTCTTGTGATAAACATGTCCTTAAATAAGAAATTATAGAGCCTTTGTCTGCCCTCACCTTGAGTTTGGCATAGTATTAGCACCCATGCAACACAAAATGGAGGCTAGGGCTGTAGAGAAAGTACAGAGAAGAGTAACAAAACTTGTCCTCATCCTGCATTATACTCTGTATGGAACAAGTATTTGCGCCTCCTCTCCTGTGTTGCACTAAAGGGCACAGCAAAAACTCCATTTTCCCTGGTCTTGAAGAAGAGAACAGCAAAACTTTAAGTGTTAGAGCAATGCCGCTGAAGAATGGGTTGACAGAAAAGACAGAGCAATTACAAGGATTTTCATGTCAAACAATCATGTTTGAAAATTTTCAAAAAAATTTAAGGTTGTGTGTAGCCCTCTTTAACCTCTGGTTTTTTATGCTAGAGTTTAACTTTTGCAAAACAATGCTGGTTTATTGAACCTGAAAAGTGTCTTCCCTAAGACTTTCTTTTGGTGGGAGAGGGGGTTTGAAATGCCAAAAAATGTCCTTCAGGTCATGACACCTAAATGATTCAAGGGGTGATACATTTGTCAATTGTCATTTTTATGAGAGGGTCTCCACTTCTTCTTGAATTTGAATTGAAAGTCAATAAGTATTTTGCAGTAGGCTTCATCAAGACATGGCTAATTGTAGAAAGAAAAAGCTGCTAAGACAGATTGTCACAATAATTGAGAGGCAAATGTTTAAATGGCTGCATGGGTAAATGGCGGGAGTAAGTATGACTCTCTTATTGGACAAATACTTATTTGTTAGTTTTTGGAAAGGCATGCCAGCCTGCATAGAGTCTCAGACATGTTGACCAAGGTGAGGATATGCCTGGGGTCTTTTGTTTCATACTAAAATATTTCTGGAATAACAGGTGAGGCATTCCAACTATGCGCACTTTCTTCCAAGTAGTGGGATGATAAGGGAAAAAATGTTCCTTTTATTGATTCTAAAGGACTTCCCACAATAATTTAGAAAATTAACTCTAAAATTCCCTTTTCGAGGTTTCTTGTAATCCCCCATAAAAGAACCACTGGTCACTTACCACCAAATTCATGTTGTTCACCTATGAATTATTTTATCATCATAAGTGATTGTGTGTATATACTATAGATAAAAACCATTCATTCTGCATCAACTCTAGTAAATGTTTAGGAACGAGTGTTCCATAGCAAGGAAGAATGACCTTTGAGCTAGCAAAATTGCTTTGTGTAGCCTTCCTACAGTTCTAAACCAATTTGCTCACGAGTTTTACTTGAGAGAATTTTGATCCTAATTTAGCAAAATTTTCCTAATGAGGCACAAAATGGTAGACATTAGCACTTTCCTATGGTGCAGTCTGAAAATGGTAAGTTATGTGTTCAGTCTTCCAACAGAATCTTCACTAAATAGTATTTTGATCCTAGTTGGGTGACAATTTTGGCTCTGTGCACAAAAAGACACAAACCAGCATTTTTGTGTGGAATGCTTTTTTGTTGTTACTAAAAGGCCTCCAAATCTTTGACTTTTTGTTTCAATGAGCTCTCCGTAAGTTCATATGAGGAAAACAAACACGGTATACAAAAAATTTCCATGTCAAACAATCAAGTCTAGAAATTACTTTTGAAAATAGCAATGTCATATTTCATTTTCCAATTCAATCATCTAAATGGTTTGAATGCAAATTTAGCTTTTTGAAAAAAAACAGGGGTTTCTCTCTCCATGAACAGCATTACTGGATAGTCTAAACTTTAGTTTCTGGGGCTGAGTGGCCATTTGAAGGATTATAGCAACTATTTTCTTGTTAACAATCCCTTTATATACAGAAAGAGTTATGTCCATTCTGAGTTGTAATGTTGCTTCTTGCTTTCAATTGTAAAAACTTGTTTTGTTTATTAAATTTTTCTGAAGGCCCGAAAAACTAGGCAACAAAAATATACATATTGAGGCCTCTACCTAACCCTCTATGTGAGCCTTCTTTTGATCTTCTAGGACCACTGGGCTGATACAATCATTTCTGGAAAAAATTAAATAAAATGCCAAACAATAAACACACACTAACCCTCTATGTGAGCCTTCTTTTGATCTTCTAGGACCACTGGGCTGATACAATCATTTCTGGAAAAAATTAAATAAAATACCAAACAATAAACACACACTGACCCTCTATGTGAGCCTTTTTTGATCTTCTAGGACCACTGGGCTGATACAGTCATTTTTGGAAAAAATTAAATAAAATGCAAAACAATAAACACACACTTATAATCAAACGCTAACCCTCTACGTGAACCTCCTTTTGATTTTCTAGGACCACTGGGCTGATACAATCATTTCTGGAAAAAAAAAAATAAAATGCCAAACAATAAACACACACTTATAATCACACACTAACCCTCTATGTGAGCCTTCTTTTGATCTTCTAGGACCACTGGGCTGATACAATCATTTCTGGAAAAAATTAAATAAAATGCCAAACAATAAACACACACTAATAATCTTTCTTTCTATAATTTCTTATAAACTGGATCTGATGTTGTGATTTTTTATAAGTGTTTTTTCCATTCTAAAAATCAGTAATATGTCCTGAAAGCTATACTTTTTTCTTGAAAACTGCTCTATATGTACATATATATATATATTTTTAAGTTTTAGAAAATTTGTAAAGAGAATTAATCTAGAAAGAAAAATAATGTGAGTGGTAGCATATTTATTAGCACATTTCAACAGTGTAAATTATGCAATCCCCCCCCCTCTCCCAGGAGTGGTTGTATTGTTTTTAGTATCTATGATGCATGCAAAATTTCAAAATACAATTTAGCATACAATTGCAAATTGCCTCTGAACAACTAAAATAAAAGGTATAGACAGAAGGTACACCTTCCTGCATACCTCCCCAGATCTCTTTAGGTACCCGTTACTCTGATTAGGCACTCTTTTGGCTAACCAGGATGTCTGGGTCGACTCAGGCTGAGCTTACAGAGTCACGCTACTGACCCCCATTTAATCCAAATAACCAGCTACCTTAGGATTTGCAACCCTGTCCTTGAGGACAGGGTTGCAATTCTCAATTCTAATGCAACTAGCCACTTGGCTAGGACGGCTCTCTTTGAGACACGTGCTAAGCTACTCAAGATGACAAATTACTCATAACTGGTAAAGGAAAAGGCAAGGAACAAGAAACAGTAAAAGTCACTTCGAATTGATAATGAAAACGCAATTCAAAACTAAAGAATAAAACGATAACTATGCTATTGCGTAATTTAGAGAATAGTTTTGTTACAATCAACTGTTAATGATTCAGTTGAAACTGAGAGATAAAGTCTAACCAAAATTGGGGTCAAGTTTTTTGGGCCACCATGTATATATAAAATTCTGCCTTAAGATAATAGCAAGCTAAAATATTTTACTTTCTTATCCTGAGAAACAACAACAATCAGACTATAGGAAATACGTGGTCGAAAAAGAACCCTCAAATTGGTTGTGTATAGGCAATGGTGTATCAAGGATTTTTGTTCGTGGGGGGGGGGTTATGAAAAAACTTAAAAAATGTATCAACCTTTATTTCATACATTTTTGTTATGTTTCTACGAGTCAGATTTTTTTTTTGTTTGGGGAGGGGGTTCAAATCCTATAAATTGGTAAGTTGTATTCAGTTCTTGTGGGCTGAGATAAATAGATTGTAGGTTGAAATATTTTTTCTTTAATACAGAATATAAGATGTATTTTGGATGGACCCTTTGAGATCATAATATGTAGATTCACATCTAAACCTGTGGTTAAACTGGCTGAAGAGTTGAGTGGACAAAGCTACCGTTATGGTCTTAATCCAAAGGTGGTCTCACATATCATTATCAACATCACCTTTTGCATAGGTATTATCATTTTTAAACCCCCTGGAAGAATTGTATAAAAATTAGTTCTCATTTCCCACGAAGTTTAACCAATACCCAACAGCCCATGCTGGTAGATGATTTTATTATGATAATTGGCCCCTTAGACCCTCACTTCTCATATTGCACTTAGAGTTAATATTGACCTGGATCCCAAAAAGATGCTAAAAGTAAAACACTATCTTTTCTTTTCCTCCAAGTTTTGTTCACAGTTGAAAACCTATTTTGTGGATGTCATGATAACAAGAATAGATGTACCACATTCTTCACTAAGTTTAGATTAGGTATGGATCTCCAAAAAGCCAAACCAGTACAATTAGCATACTTTCACTTTGGTATTGGCCTACTCTTGCCTATTTACTCTAGCTTAATATCTAATCCTATGTCTCCCTGCAAATTCCATAGCTTGGACTTGGATTGTTTCACACAAAGTTAACTATAGCTAGCTTCAGTATTGAGTGTTGACTCAACTCCCTTTTCTACTGAGTTAGAACTTGGCTTGCTTCTCTACATAGCCTGAACTTAGTTAGTTTTTGCTCAGAATGTGGGCTTGGCTTATTTTTGCAACAAGTCAGTCTGTAGTTTGGACTTAGCTCGTTTTTGCACTGTTTTGGCGAAATTCTAAAGCTTGGGGTTGGAGTGTTTTTACACCAAGCATGGATTTTGCTCAGTTTTGTGCCAAGCCAAGACTTAGCTTGATTTTATACAGAATCAGTACTTTTCCCATTTTTATACAAAATGAGGAGTTTAATTAGGATTTTCCTGGTTTTTGTACTTTCAAATCAAATTCAAATTAATTTATTTAACATAAAAAAATACAAACAAATTTACAGCGGCCATCTACAAAAACCCGAAGGTTTGTTTACGATGGCTGCAAATCCGTTATTATAAAGCTCTACATCCACATAAAAACTATCTCTTTACGGGGAAAAATCAGCACTTGAACTGAATCAACATAAAGAACATCTCCTACTCTAAAAGGATTACACTCTAGAAATCGCAAGTGAGAAATATCACATATCATCCTTAAAACATACACTCAAAAAAAAAGAAAAAAAAAAAAAAAAAAAAAAAAAAAAAAAAGAGATACATCTAACTAAATCAACTATGACAAAATCAATAAGTATCAGCTAGGCTATAGAGCCGACTCCGTGCGCTTTGGCTGGGTAATTTCGCGAAAATGCGACCATTATCTGTCCAAACAATTTTCATACCAAACTTTAATCAAATTCAAAAATCTAATCATTCAGATTATAACCCAAAAGGTAACGCTTCAATCTACTCTTGAGCTGGCTTACATTATCAACTTGTCTAATAGCATCCGGGAGGGAATTCCACACCCCCGGTCCCGCAAAACGAGGCAGAAACGCAGCACGTTGAGTATTCCGGAGCTCCGATGCAAGGTCATTCGCATTTCTAGTCTCATAACAGTGATAAGATGAGTTAGCTTTAAAAATTTCCCAAAATACCTCCAGTGAACACTTATTCAAACATTGATAAATAAAAATTGCTAACTGGTAATCCCGTAACTGATAAATATTTAAAATTTTCAAACTTGTAAAGCAATTCAACGTGCTATTTTCAAATTGAATATAATTACCTAAAATACGAACTATTCTATTCTGTAAAATTTGGACCTTTCTATAACTTGAAATAAAACTACTAGTCCATAGCATGCAACCATATGATAAATAAGGGCTAACAATAGAATGATAAAGTAAAAGTAAAACATTTGACGGTAGTTGATTTTTCAGTCTTCTTATCACACCCAACCCTCTTGAAATCTTAACTGCCACAAGATCACAATGTGATTTCCAACTTAAATTAAAATCAAGACTAAAGCCCAAATATTTAACACTATTTACATGCTTTAAAAAATCACCATTAAAAACAATTTTATTATCTAAAACACATGAAACTCCATTTCTACAAAATGTCACGAAATTTGTTTTTGAAATATTCACTACCAAATAACTAGAATTTGTAAAACTTATCAATTCAGCGAGGGCCTTATTTGTCTTCTCAATTAACTGGTTCAGACAAGTAGCTGTAATCGTAAACACCGTGTCATCAGCAAAAGACGTTATAAGTGCATCTGATATATAAAAACGCATGGTATCAACGTAAATTAGATAAAGAAGTGGGTCAAGCACTGAACCCTGAGGCACACCAGAATTAACGATAAAAGTTTTTGAAATAGAATTTTTAATAAAGACTCGAATAATACGCTGGTTAAGATAAGATTCAAACCATTTCAGAATAACCCCTTGGATCCCTAAACGGCTTAGCCTATTCAACAAAATTTTTATGAACCACCGTGTCAAAAGCCTTTCTAAAGTCTATAAATACTGAAAGTACCAGTACTCTTTTTTCGAGAGCAACATTGATGAAATCTGTTAGGTGCTGGACTGCATGTATTGCAGAGTGGTTTTTCCTGAATCCAAACTGGGTATCACTAAGAAAACCGTAAGTAGTCAGATGGTTATAAAGTCGTCGATGCATCCCTTTTTCATACAGCTTAGCAAATAGGGGCAATATTGAAATCGGCCTCCAATTAGACGGATCAGTTTTTGAACCCCCTTTGTGAAGCGGAATAACTTTAGCCTCTTTCAGACGACTAGGAAATTCACCTTTCTTCAAAGAAAGGTTAATCAAATAAACAATACAAGGCAACAAATATACCATAACATGCTTGAACGCTTTCAGATTAATTCCATCATTCCCTGGAGAACTTGATTTTACCAATCCTATTATCTGTTTTAATTCTTCAACGTTCGTTTCATCTGCAGACATTTCCAATCCAACTCCCCTTTCATCACTAAACGTCTCATTAATTTCATTATTTTCATCGTATGGATTCTCACTTATTGATTCACCAATCTTAGAAAAATATTCACCAAAGAAATTAGCCACCTCTTCATTTCCATCAACAAATTTACCATCAAAGATCAGACTAGTAGGAATCTCGGTCTCTTTCTTCTTATTTACGATTTCGTTTATAATATTCCAAGTCGTTTTCGTATTGCCTTTGTTTTCCTTAAATTTCTCTCCATAATATTCGCGGATGCATGACCGCCTTATCCGATTTACTTTATTACGGATTTGTTTAAATTCAGTTAGATCTTGACTATGGTTACTATTTAAGTAACTCAAATACAATGTATTTCTCCTTCTAATTAAGTCAAGTAGCTCCATAGTTACCCAAGGTTTCCGGGGTTCCTTTTTCCTCACCTTTATGCTCTGTACTGGGCAAGTTCTCTCAAATATTGGCTGCAATATGTCCATGAACTTATCGAATGCCGCAGAAGCACTTTCAGATTCTTCATAAACTGGTTTCCATGACACGATACTTAGTTCCTCTCTAAACTTCTGTAGGTTCTCTTTTTTTAGTTGCCTTCTTTTAACCTTTGTCCTGTTCTGCTTTATCGCATATTGATATGAAGTCACTGCTACTATAGGAAAGTGATCGGAAACCTCATTTACTATAACGTCAGCATAACAGCTATGTAATACCCGGGATCGCACGAAAATATTGTCAATAAGTGTAGCTGACTGTCCTGTAACACGAGTCGGAATCCCAACTAATGGATAAAAATCATAACTGGAGAAAAGGTTTAAAAAATCCAAATTATCATTGTATAAACTTAAAAGATCAAAATTAAAATCCCCCATGCAAATGCACTCCAGATTACTCAATTCTACTGCATCCATTAAACTACTAAAACCATTTTCAAACTCCTCCCAAACTGTACTCGGCGGCTTATAAACCTCAGTAATCAATATATTTTTTCCACCAACTTCCAGCTCAAGAGTAAGAGATTCCACCTTACCTTCTATCCAAACTGATAGGTCTTCCCTTATTCTAGCAACAAAATGATCCTTAACCAAAAATGCCAAACCTCCACGTCCCATTCTCTCTCTATTCCTTACAATAAGCCTGTATCCTGGAAAATTATATAACGACAGAACATGCTCAGAAGTTAAAAAAGTTTGACAAAGGCCAATTACATCAAATTTACTATTCACATTATCAATTAACTGGAGAATTTCATAATACGTTGAAGTTACATGGCAATTCCAATGACAGAGGCAAAACGATCTTGCATTCACCTCTAATCCTAAAGAAATCACATCCACATAACAACTATCTCTTTGCGGGGAAAAATCAGCATTTATACTTTCTGGAAGTAAATCATCATAAAGAACATCTCCCACTCTAAAAGGATTACTCTCTAGAAAACGCAAGTGAGAAATATCACCCATTATCCTTACAAAATCCACTCAAATCAACTATGAAAAATTCAGTAAGTATCAGCTAGGCTATAGAGCCGACGCGGTGCGCTTTGGCTGGATAATTTCGCGAAAATGCGACCTTTGTCTGTCCAAACATTTTTCACACCGAACTTGTCCCGTGCACTATTTAATATTGCCTTTCTACGTTTTGTAAGAAATTCACTAACATAAATTCCGGATCCAGCTAATTTTGATTTAGTTTTAAACACTTTGTACGCAAGTTCTTTTGATACCAACTTCACTAAAACTGGGGCCACAGGATCTGGATTTCTGCGGGCTAAATTTCGAGAATCTTCCGTAGAGTTGAGTCTGAAACGCTGAATCGACACAAAATGCTCCCTAGTAATAGTCGAAACTCCCATAGTTGACTTAACAAGGTTTAGGACAGTCATATCAAGATCTGAGCCAGGTGTCTGTCTTATTCCTGAGAATATCAGACAGTCTTGCATAGCTTCCTGTTCAAAATCATCAAGCTTGTTCTCCATTTTAAAAATACGATTTTCTAGTGCTTCAATTTGACTCTTTAGTCCTTTAAGTAAGTTTTCAATGCGCTCAAACCTCGGATTAAAATCTAGCACTATAGCATCATAAATTTCTGCAGTAATAATCTGACTATTTATCTGTACAGCACCAGAAGACCCAGTTCCAATGTTTTGCGCTATTTTTTCTGCAACACGTTTTTCTATATCTGCCACTAGCTTAGTCTTAGTTATGGTAACTTCTTCCTGGGTCGCAGCTAACTGTTGAAAAAGTCCAGAAATAGACGAACTAGAAGAATTTTCAGACGTCCCTGTTCAGTCCTCTGCCTAGTCTTTGCTCATTTTGTATTGGCTCAATTCTTTCCTTGATTTGCTGATGTCACTTATATTCCTTAGCCTAGACCTGGCCAGTTTATACTCCAAGTTAGGACTTTTACTGTATGGACCATCACTCTCCTCTCTCTATGTAGGTATGGATTCAAGTTGCTTGACAGAACAGTCCTTAATCTGGTATTCCTTAGTCCTTAGGCTTAATCTGAGCCTTCTTTTGATCTTCTAGGACGACTGGGCTGATGCAATCATTTCAGGAAAAAATTAAATAAAACGCTAAACAACAAACACACACTTATAATCTTTCTTTCTATAATCTCTTATAAACTGGATCTGATGTTGTGATTTTTTATAAGTGTTTTTTCCTTTCTAAAAGTCAGTAAAATGTCTTGAAAGCTATAATTTTTTCTTGAAAACAGCTCTATATTTACATATATATATATATATATATATATATATATATATATATATATATATATATATATATATATATATATATATATATATATATATATATATATATATATATATATATATATAATTTTAAATTGATATATTGGGATTATTTGGCACGAAAATTACTATCTAGTAAGTCATAAGTTCTAGAAAATTCGTAAAGATAATTAATCTAGAAAGCAAAATAATGTGAGTGGCAGCATATTTTCTAGCACATTTCAAGAGTGTAAATTACATCAGCCCCCCCCCCAGGAGTGGTTGTATCGTTTTTAGTATCTATGACGGATGCAAAAGTTCAATATACAATTTAGTATACAATTGCAAAAAAATGCAAATTGCCTCTGAACAACTAAAATAAAAGGTATAGACAGAAGGTACACCTTCCTGCATACGTCCCCAGATCTCTCTAGGTACCCGTTACTCTGGGTAGGCTCTCTTTTGGCTAACCAGGCTGTCTGGGTCGACTCAGGCTGAGCTTATAGAGTGATGCTACTGACCCCTGTTCAATCCAAATAACCAGCTACGTCAGGATTTGCAAGCCTGTCCTTGTGGACAGAAAGTCTCAATCCTAGCGCAAATAGCCACTTGGCTAGGACGGTTCTCTTTGAGACACGTGCTAAGCTACTCAAGATGAAAAAATACTCATAACTGGTAATGAAAAAGGCAAGAAATAGTAAAAGTCACTTTTAACTGGTAACGAAAATGCAATTCAAAACTAAAGAATAAAGCAATAACCATGTTATTGCATAATTTAGAGAATAGTTTTGTTACAATCAACTGTTAATGATTTAACACACTGGACTGCTTAAAACCAAAAGCTCCTGCAGTTGAAACTGAGAAATTGGGGTTAAACTTTTTGGCCCACCAAAAAACATATAAAATTCTACCCTGAGATAATACCAAGCTAAAACATTTACTTGCTTACCCTGAGAAACACCAAAAATCAGATTATAGGAAATACGTGGTCGAAAAAGAACCCTCATTGGTTGTGTACAGGCAATGGTGTATCCAGGATTTTTTTTTGTGGGTGGGGGGTGTTTACGAAAAAACTTAAAAAAATATATCAACCTTTATTTTCATGCATTTTGTTATGTTTTTACGAGTCAGATTTTTTGTTTGGGGAGGGGGGTTCAAATCCTGAAACCCTCAGCCCCCCTGGATATGGTCTTGTATTCAGGTTTAGTTTATTTTCATGCTAATTGTGGTGTCACCACAGATCATATAACAAATTTATGGTAATTGAATTTTATTTAGATTTTAGTTCCGTTTCCAAGTGAAAATTTGTTCAAGTGAACCTTCCTAGAGCCAAACTACCTGCCACCATTATCTAAGTACCAGTCGTTGTTAATAATTTTGATAGCAATTTTTGAGAGAGCCATATTAATCTCAGTTCTTTGTAGTAATGGCTATTCGTGCCAAAAAGAAAAGACAGAAACGTCGTCCGAACAAAGAAGGTCGAGAAAAAACAGGGGGGCATCCCCGAGATGGAACTGCCAGTAATCATGTCAGAGAAGAAGCCCCAAGCAAAGTAAAAAACTTGGAAAATAGAGATAGAAGGTAATCTATTCCTGTTTGATGTTTTAAAGAACTGATATATTTTCATTGTATGTAGAGTTTCTCACAACTAGTGGTTCAAAACCTAAACTCCTAGGAAGGACAGCTGAAAACTTTCGGGGATAGTGAGGTGTTAAATGCTTCAAAACGTTTAGCCTCAATAATTGACATTTTACTGCACCTTTCTCATCTTTTTAGGTTCTCTTCCACACCTCATTCAGTTTTTTTGGCAAATCCCGTTTAGTTTCTAGCTATTTAAGCTAGAAACTTGGATATTTTTTTGAACATTTTTAGAACACTCGCACATTAAAAAAAAAGTGTTTTTGGTGAAATTCCAAAAACAGCAAGTGACTGTTTAAGCTAAAAATGTGAATATTTTTAGAAAGAGTATTAACTAAAGTAATTTTTTACTGAAAGATCATAAAACAAATTTATTTCTTGATCATAACCAGCTTTTTATGAAGTAAATTCACCCCCTCCCATCAGAATCGATAATGGGATAAGTGATAAACATTATGTAAAATCAGTCGCATGCATATTTTATGTCAGTTTTTCTGTTGAATT
The DNA here is from genome assembly GCA_027921565.1 of Artemia sinica. Taxonomy (NCBI): domain Eukaryota; kingdom Metazoa; phylum Arthropoda; class Branchiopoda; order Anostraca; family Artemiidae; genus Artemia; species Artemia sinica. Next base: position 1,605,709 of record JAPEVW010000045.1, on the reverse strand, counting down.
GATAAATATAGTTTGTCTAACTAGTTTTAAAAAGAGATAAATTTAGTAATTTCTTAAAATTTGAAGTTTTGTGGTATGAGTATCAAATAGTATATTTTAGATATGTTGCATCATTCCTGTTCTTGTAATTTGATTTTCACTTTAAAAAAAAAGAAAGAAAAATGCTAACGAAAAATATCTGATTAAAGCAGAGAACTGTTTTAAGTTTCTTGGATTTATTGTGGCTATCATTGTTGGACCAGAAAAGCAATTACAAGCTATAATAATCTGTTTAGCAGTAATAAAGATACAAGTACATTACAAGAAACAATATCAAAACTACTATTCACTCTCCAGTAGAACTTCAATCTTTGTATTTCTCCTTTTGCTGCTCCTTTAAGGCAATATGACTCTTCAAATTGGACCACCAGGAGAAGATGTACCCGAGGAATCTTTTTGATTTTCTACATCACTTTGAAAATAGTGTGTCTTCCAATGCATTGTTGTCTTTCACAACACGTTCCATCTATGTTTTATAGGTCTCTTTTAAACGTACTGTATGTAGTTCTTGCCCTTAGATAAGGCAGCAAGTGCTCATAGTGGGGTAGATGAGTGTTTTTTTTAATATGGGGTTATGAAGTTAGGGGTATGAAGTGGCATGTTAATACATTGAGAGGGAATGGTCAATCTGGACTTGTCCCAGTTAAAGATAGGAAAGGGGCCACAATTAGTGATAAGGAAAGAGTTAAAAGAGATTGGCAGAACAATTTGAGAATGTGCTAAACCGAGATAAGAGTTAGAGAAAAGAATGAAAAGGTTTGTAAAACTTTTGATGTGAAGGAAGATCTATTTTGAGAGGAAGAATTAATGACAGTACTAAAATGATTAAAAATAATTACGCCCCAGATGCTGATGTTTGGTAAAAGAGTTTCTTAAATATGATGGTTACACAATTAAGGATAAGGTACTGAGGATTATGAAAATGATTTCTGAATAAAGGAGATGTACCTAGCGATTTTGGGAAAATTCTAATTAAACCCCTTAATAAGAAATGTGATAAGGAGTGTGGTAATTATAGGGACATTAGCCTGATTTACGTAGGAAACAAATTACTTAGTATGATGATACTTTTTAGACTTACAGATGCTGCAGATAAAGTATTGAGAGAAGAACAGTGTGATTTTAGGAAGGTTAGAGAATGTGTCGACCAAATATTCACTCTTAGTTTAATAATTGAGAAGTACTTGTACCATCAAACCTCTTTAGTTTTTTAGATTATGAGCAGGGGTTTGATTCAGGAAATGGAAGAGCTTTAACGAAGGTCCTATCCTTGTATGGTATACTATATAAATACATTAAAGTGATTAGTGCTATGTACCACAGTAATATTACTGCAGTAAAGCTAGGAAATGAGGTTAGAAGCTGGTTTCGATATTGATCGATCAAGCAGGCAGCTTCAGTTACCTAGTTAGTATTATCATTAAAGACGGTATGTGCCTTGAAGATATTACAAATAGAATTATTTTTTTTAAAGTATAGATTATTTTCTTAAATCGTTTTTTTTCAGTGCATCCTAAAAATGAATGCCTGCAAATTCAAGTAATGGTATGCTAGGTGATTTTGCTTTGGACATAATTTAATGGAAACTTTAAAAAACTTATGACAGCATATAGAGATAAGGATTTTTCAGCGAATTAGGTTTTCAGGGGATTTAAGGCATATTCTGATAATGGGAAATTCATTGAATATGAACGCTGCAGTGGAAGGTCTTCAACTGAGAAAATGACGAAAGAACCACCAATATTCAGGATCATGTCCTATCCGATTGTCGTCTGACGGCTGCAGTTATTGAGTGGCAATTAGGATTAATGCACTACTGATCATCAGAGTTTTATCAATGATTTAAGTATTTGGAAAATTTATGCTCATCTGACTTCAAAAATTATGTCGCAAAATCAAAAAGGTTAACAGGACAGTCTTCTCGAGATTAAGCAGATTGAAATTACCTTTCTTTCTTGGAAGGCGTCATTACTGTTGACGATTCTTAGGTTTTCGATGACAATCCAGAACAGAGCGCCTAATCACTTCGACTTCACTTGACTAAGACCGAATAAACAGGGCTGATCGAGTTAAAAAGCATGCTCAGTTGCTTCTTTGATAACCACAGAATCGTCCGCAAAGTGTTTGTCAGACTGAATAAAAGATTTTGAAAGACGGCTTAAAACGATCACATGTGGGAGAAAAAGTATCAAAAAACACGTATATGCTGTATCATGACAACGCGTCTTCACGATTATTTTGATTTGTTATTATTGTTTCGGCTGCCGAAAACATTCCTTTGTGTAAGCCTTTATAACTTACTGATTAAAGTCAAATCTACCCTAAAGGACGATATTTTGGGACACTTTCAGTATCTGGGTTTCAGAACTATTATATACAATGGCAACTTTGCCTCCAGTACATTAGGCATTCCCATGTTCTTTACTTTGAATGACTTAATGCACAGGAGTGATTTTAATTTAAAAAAATATCCCTATTTTACTTACAATCCTGTCACTTTATTTCACTTTTCATTCTGTGTCCATGACATACATTCCACGGCTGAATGATCTTAGCAAATACATCATTGCAAAAAAACAACCTTACTTTAGAATAATAAGGTACTGTGAAATTGGATAGCTGGCAGATCAGTGCTTCTGTATTCCTTTTTTGACGGAAGTATTTAGTGGCATTATTGTCCATTTTTTTTTGTGATGCCGGAAGTATCAGGGATGCGCTTGCTTCTAATTTAGATAGAATACTTCAGCATTTAAGTACTAAGGTCCGAATTGGAGGAGAGGGCCAGGAACAAACCATCTTCCATTTTCTAATGAAACAGAGGAAAATTACATTGTCAAGTTGTGAATAGAATAAAATTGTTATGCCAAATACAGTAGTGTCAGTTCGTGAAGATTTAAGAGGGAAGGTGTTAAATGTATTTTAAGAATCTATTGGGGGGAGGGGCTCAGTTTTCCTCAATGAAAATATAAAAAAGGCATTTTCAACAATGGTATTACCCCCCCCCCCTAAAGCAGGTATTTTTCAAAATCCAGGGGGTAGCACAAGATGACCTTATAGAATTTTTGAATCGACAAGAAGCAAGCTATTATATTGGATAATCTCTAAAGAGCTCTTTTCGTGACGCCATAAATGAAAATGACAAGTACTTTTAAGATTTTGATTGATTGCTAGTTATTCTGATAATGCGGGTTGTCGTTCCTTCTGAGGCGTACAAATGCTAGTTGTGTTTCGACCTATTTGATTATAATGTATACCTTAAAATTTTGACGCGGCTCCGTTTTTCGCCGTGATAGGCTCAAGGAGAAAACTTATGCAGGAGGGAGCTTGTGGCTTTCTAATCACTTCAGAGCTTTAAAAAGGGAGTCACAACTTACTATTGGCACGAACATGCATCTGTGACGTGGATTTTCGTAGTTATGGTTGAAAATTCTGTTTGGGGTTCGCATTCAAATTTGGAATAGAAATCAGTTCACTTCTGGGGAGAGTGTACTCTTTCACCTTTCTAAAACTGTGTTTTTACTACCGGTAATAAACTCATGGATTTGTTTTCTGGGGATATTTTCAAGGTACTTCGTGGGACCAATGATAAACAACCATGTGACTAACATTTTCCATGTGCAATAACCAGGCAGCCCAATCTTTCTATGAATACATTTGACGTTAGGTAAAACAAAACCTCGACATTTGCTAAGTCTTGCTGTTAGTTTCATCCCAGTATGAAAGAGCCATTACAGCAAAAAATCCACAAGCGTTGCATTTAATAAAAAGAAACCATCGAAACTTTGCAATTTTGATGTTTGTAAAATGTCTAATGCTTAGCTGGGAAAGCTGCGCTATCTACTGGCCTTATTGGGTTTCATAAATAGATGGCTAAGACGGAAAAAAGTCTTAAAAACTAGACGATGAAGAGGGACATTGAGGCAAAGCGCAAATATTACCAAAAGATTTGTCTTAAATTAGGTACTTGGGGGAGAGAGAAGAGGGGTGGGGGTGGGGGTGGTTGTGTGAGAAAATTGTATTTACTAAAAAAGTGCTTAATGTTATTTGGCTTGGCCTAAAGAGACTGCAACTTGTGATTGTCCCAAATTAGGTATGCATTTTATATACACTAATAATGAATATTGGGTACTGACATTTTTGTATTCAACAAAATATTCGACACATTTGCGGGATTTTACAAGCAAAAAATTGACCAGTAAAAGAAGTCAGGTGTTTGCTTGCTCTTGTCTTGGATTTGACTTTTTACTGGCTCTGATTTTAGAAGTACATTCAAATTTTGAGCAAATTTTAGGAAGTAACAACTTGGCAAAATTCAAGGATGCTATGGAACTTGTTTATTTTTTTAGACTTCGTATGAGTCGTTTTTGTATTTTTCTAATAACATTTCGAACATTGAATTTAACATTTCTAATAACACAGTTTCCATTCTCTATTTTGTATGAATGGATGACACACGTTTCTAATTACACAGTGCCTTGTTTATTTATTCGAGTTTGAACAAGCATAAAAAAGGGGTACTTGTTATTTAAACGAAATATACTCAAGAAGTGAAGTTCAAGTGAAGTGAACCTTCATATATCCTTTAGTTTATAATATATTACAATTTGGGCTTTACGTTTGCACATTAGGGGTGGGGGAGGGGGTGGTTAAAGTATATGGACAGCGCCCCTAACATAACATAACTTACTCCCCCTCCCTAATGTGCAAATATATAGTCCAAATTATACAAGTTCAATGCATTCTATCCAACACTTGTTTTTGTGGCTTTGAAATTGGTTTTCTGAGATCTAACCTAAGCGTAATTCTTGAGTTTCTTTCGTTTAATTAACAAGTACTAAAAAAAGGCAAATTGATCTTAACATGTATTTATTTCATTTACAGAAATATTATTGATAGTTGCAACTTTTATTAGATAGATCCTCTACAGATTGCATGCGGAATTGTGGCGTCATTGATTTTCCCACGACTATTCCTGGGAGTTGTCGATCAAGGTGCAAGTTTGTCTTAGTCACCCTCAGGTTGAAGCAAGGAGAATCGATTATTAGCTTTTTGACGCATTGAGAGATAGTTTGATGCCGCAGCTCTGCACAAACCTTTTCCTTTGTATTTCTCTGTGACGTTCCAGTTGTCTCTTGCTTCTCTGCGCGTGTAGTTTGGCACCCTTGGGTTTTTACTTGTGTTTTTATTATACAAGATGTTAGTATCTTTGTGTGCTGGCAAGGCTGTGGGTTTCAGTTCAGCTTTGATTGTTTCGTTACCTTCTTTTGGGTGGTCAATTACATTCCTATGCAGTGGTACTTCTTTGCCCTCTGCACCGACCCGTCTCTCAGTTTTTAAGCTGATCACCTGATTCAGAGAAGCTGCTGACCTGATCTGCCAATTTCCACTCATATTTGTTTTGCCTGTAGTAGTGGCAGTGTCTTTTTTTGGTGTTACTGTATCTTCAACATATGTGTAGTTTTTCTTAGATGGCTCTACACACGAATTACTTTGGTCTTGATTACTTTTTTGTACATCTCCTTTGGGCTTGTTTCTATCAGGATTATCTCCTGGTAAGAGGCTTCCGCTCGTCAAGTTTGCTTTTGAACCTTCAATTGGATTGTTCTTATCTTTATTATCTTTGCTGATGTTTTTTTCCGTCAACAAGATATTGCTACAATCCTCGCCTGAATCATTTCCTTCTAGAACTTTTTTCTTGGTGCTAATATTTGTCTCACTGATACTGTGATTTTTATCCCGGTGATGATTATCTTTGCTGAAAGCTATATTTGATTTATCGACTGTGTCTTTTTTAATGGGAAAATCTTTGCAAAAGCTGCTCCAACTATTGCTCTTCTGGTTGTTACTTGTTGTATCCTCAGTAGTGTCCTCAGTAAAACTTTTTCTGAAATTCTGTCCATTTCCCCAACCAGGGCTCTTATTTCTAATTGAATTGCCTGGGTCCTTGCAACATGCTTGCACATTCTTTTTAGGCTTAACCATTTCTTTAGTATCTTTGTCTTTGCTGGAGCTTTCTCTGCTCCCTAAGACTTCCCCGCTGAAATTATGTCCCCTACCCAAATTTTCGTCCATCTCACCAATACTCGTACCCTCAGTCAAATTTTTGCCTAGGCTTCTCCAGCTATTGCACTCAGCTGAATCACTTCCATCTGAAATACCTTTCTCCTTCCCTCTCTTCCACATACCACCTTTATCCTCGGGTGATTCTCTTCCGTATTGGACATTTTTGCTATGGGTGTTTCTCCCCCTCCTTGTGTCTGTGTCTTCAGTCAAATTGTCTCTATATGCATAATTTGACCTGACACTTTTTGGACTTCTCCATTCACTTTTATTGTGGTGAAACGGATTCCTTTGGCCATTGCTCGTATGCTCAGTCAAATTGTTACCTAGGCTTCTCCAGCTATTGCACTCAGCTGAATCACTTCCATCTGAAATACCTTTCTCCTTCCCTCTCTTCCACATACCACCTTTATCCTCGGGTGATTCTCTTCCGTATTGGACATTTTTGCTATGGGTGTTTCTTCCCCTCCTTGTGTCTGTGTCTTCAGTCAAATTGTCTCTATATGCATAATTTGACCTGACACTTTTTGGACTTCTCCATTCACTTTTATTGTGGTGAAACGGATTCCTCTGGCCATTACTCGTATGCTCAGTCAAATTGTTACCTAGGTTTCTCCTGTTAACGGTCTCAGTTGAATTATTCCTATCTGAGAAATGTTTTCCTCCCTCTGTCACGCCCCGTCTCCTCCAACTACCTTTATCCTCGGTCGATTCTCTTCTGTATTGGACATCTTCGGTATGGGTGTTTCTGACCGAGCTTGTGTTTGTGTCCTCAGTCAAATTGTCTCTATATACGTCATCTGTACCGGCACTGTTTTGGCTCCTCCATGTACTTCTCCCGTTCTGAGTCGGATTCCACCAGCCAGTACTCGTACCCTCATTCAAATTATTCCCTAGGTTTCTCCTGTTAAAGTTCTCAGTTGAATTGCCTCTATCTGAGAGATGTTTTCCTGTCTCTGTCATGTCCTTTCTCCTCCAACTACTACCTTTATCATCGCTCGATTCTCTTCTATATTCGACATCTTTGTTGTGGATGTTTCTCCCCTCGCCTGTGTATGTGTCCTTAGTCAAATTGTCTCTATATACCTCATCTGTACCGGCACTTTTTTGGCTTCTCCATGTACTTTTTCCGTCCTGAATTGGGTTTTTCCAATCAGTACTCGTACCCTCAGTCAAATTGTTACCTAGGTTTCTCCAGTTATTGTTCTCAATTGAATTGCTTCTATCGGAAAGATGTTTTCCTGTTTCTGTCCTGTTCTGTTTTCTCCAAATACCACCTTTATCCTCGCTGAATTCTCTTTCATATTCGTCATCTGGATCTCTTTGTTTTGAGAACCTTGGAATGCTGTTGTGTATTTGGAATTCCGTCGCACAGAAAACGGAAATGTCCACCGGTTTACCTTTGAGCTTATGATTTTTTGTCATGCTCAATTGATTAATATATAGTTGTTCAAGTCATCATATGCCATTCTAAAATATTATTGGAAATGTGCATCTAGTTCTTACTCTTGCTCATTTTTAGTCTTCTTTCTTTTTTGTATTTTTGGAACAATAAATCCCATCTTGACTTATTTGAATAGTTTTTGCGCTTGTACATTTATTGTTTTGTGCAGTTTAAAGCGATTTTTTGTTGCAATTATCACTTGGGTCCTAAGTGACGTCACTGGTGAAAGAGCATATTGGCGTGGTATGAAGGGGTGGAATTGACTTTTCCATGATTGATCCAAAGAATGCACCCAGACAAAGTTAAAAATTCTTGGTCTTGTATAACAGCATAAAGATATAGCAGTAAGTTTACCGCAGATAATTTCTGGCTCTTCATTCTCGGTGCGAACAAACAGCTCCTCCCACTTATTCTTGCATTAGCGCGTACAAACAGCTCCTCTCATTTGATCTGCCATCAGTGGTCCAATTACCCTGGAACACGTATTTTGGCAGAAACTTTCTCAAAATGCCTTTGAAACCAACTTGAGACTTCGAAACCTACTTTTAATTCCTAAAAACATCTTATAATAACATTGCACTACTAATTACCGATTTTCATATATGTATTAGAATAAATTAATATAAAATTAGTTTATTCAAAATTTAGTGTTCAAACATTGAAGCCAAGTTTCGCGTTCAAGAGAAATCTGACTTGTCTACCCGTGAAAAGATCTAATGTCGCTTATGTTTATACGTTCTCTGGAGCACTTGCACCTCGGTCCGGGTTTTTATAATGGGTGAGATAGGGAAAGACCATACTGCCTATAATTTATATACTGATTCTTGTATTCAGAAGACTTTTTTTTCGCGTTTAATTTTTTTTTTTTTTTTAGTAATTAGATTTTTTTGGCGCGAAGATAATCTGGGTTTTGTTTTCAGTATTGATGGAAAGATAGCCTTAGTTTATTTTTGATATCACCATAATCCATACCAGGTCTACTCATCATTGAGTGAGGAATAAATGGCAGTGAATAAGGAGCCATGAGCTGCTAAAATGGTAGAAAAAAAGACAGAAAATTACACCATGAACCTCAACATACCCAAAACGTTCTATAGTAAAAGAACGGATAAAATCTATGGCACAAAATTACTACTGATCGGGAATTCGACTGAATATTCACATTTTATCCAAAACTTAAATTGCAATCCAACATTTCAGTTCCTAAGCAGAAAAACTAAAAAAAGACTTTACGAATATTTCTAATATTAACCATGGTTCAATTATGTCACTTAAAAACGAGCAGAAATCAATTTAAAAATGTTCTGGTAATGAGCTAGACCCCAAGGTTCCCAACTGGTTTTGGGCAATGCCTCACCTAGACATTTCTCTAAAATCCTGATGCCCCCTTGCGATGTTTAAATTTTTTATTCAAAATTTTACCTGTATTCACCTAAAGGAAACTCAAAAGGTAATTAACTTTGTATCTATTTTTGGGTCGTCCTCAAGGTTTTCTTTATGCTAATAATGAAAAATACCTTGACCTCGTGTAACGGAACCCCCGTGCATCTGACCCCAGGTGCAACTGAACCCCTGTTTACTCAACTCCTGTTTAATTGAACCTTCGTGCAGCCGAACCCTCTAGCAAATCAACTCAATATCCTTGCAACTCAACCAAATGTAGGCGAAAAAGCATCAAAATTGATCTAAAACATATGGCTAAGAAGGTTAGTTCTCCTTTGAAAGCATAGTTGGCTTTGGGAACGAACAAATTCTTATTGTTTAAATTTTTACGGACGAAGAGAAGTCAAATTCGACGAGTTGGTTTTGCTTATCTTCCAAGCGTAAAACTCACCATCACAAATCACCATTAATTAATAAATGGAACCCAAAACGAACAGAAATGGCAATAAATAACCTAGTCAAACTCAGAAAAAGCAAAAACTAGCCGAAGTCCTCCCCCGGGCTCCCCCCTGTAGAAAAACCCCCCGCGAAAAATGTCCGTATGTTTCCCAGTAACAAATACTATCTGTAAGCAATGGACAAAAAACAAAACTTACAAAGACACTTACAAACTTTCACAATGAGGTTCTCTGATTGTATTTTAGTTAGTTAGGGAGGGAGGGAGATAAATCAAAGTGTACGTTTTAATGCCAAAACATTTTAGCTCTCATTGAGCTACTACTACTACTAACAACTCATCGCAGCACCAAGCCGCCTGAGGCCAACACAGCTACGCACGCTCCTCCTCCACCCCAATCTATTAAAAGCCTCCCTTTTTACACCCGCCCACGAAGTTCCCATTTCCTTTAAATCTTTCTTTATGACGTCCTCCCAACCCAGACGGGGACGACCTGCTTTCCGTTTAGCCCTAGATGGATGGCCGAAAAGAACAATCTTCGGCAATCTGTCATCCTTCATCCGAACAACATGCCCTAACCACCTCAACCTTTCTTTCATTATAGACCTAGAAAGCGGTATTGAACCACATTTTTCGTATAGCCTATTGTTTGAAATACGGTCAGTCAGCCGGGTACCCAGAACAATCCTTAAGCAATTTCTCTGGAAAACATCTAGCAAATCTTCATCCGCTTTTCGGAGCGTCCATGCTTCAGAGCCATATTTGACCACTGTCATCACTGTAGCTTCTAAGATTCTAATCTTGGTTTGCAGACTTATCTTCCTATTCTTCCAGACTTTTTTTAACTGTGAAAAAACACCCTGAGCCTTGGCTATTCTATTTTTAACATCTTCACTGCTCCCACCATCTTTACTAATAATACTACCAAGGTAAGTGAAACTGCCCACCTGATCAATCTTTTCATTACCCAACGTCACCTTTTCATCTTCACTTATTCCTAGCCTTAGTGACTTGGTCTTCCTAACATTAATTTTCAAACCAATACTAGCACCCTGAACTCGCAAAACCTCTAAAACTTCATTCATTTTGCTCACACTTTCATCTAGGATGCTTAAATCATCAGCATAATCCAAGTCCAGGAGACTTTTTCCTCCCCATTTGATTCCGTGGTCTCCCATTGCCTTTCCTGTGCTCCTTAAAACAAAGTCCATCAAAATAATCCATATAAAGGGGGATAGAACACAACCCTGCTTAACTCCTGATTTAATACAAAACCAGCTGCTAACCTCATTTCCTACCTTAACCGCAGCAGTGTTATTCTCGTACATAGCACTAATCACTTTAATGTATTTGTCTGGTATACCATACAAGGATAAAACCTTTACTAAAGCTCCTCTATCAACAGAATCGAACGCTTGCTCATAATCTATAAAACTGAGGACCAAAGGTGTTTGAAAACTTAGGCACTTCTCAATTATTAACCTAAGAGTGAAAATTTGGTCAACACATCCTCTACCTTTTCTAAAACCGCACTGCTCTTCTCTTAAAACTTTGTCTACGGCATCTCTCAGTCTAAAAAGTATCATATTACTAAGCAATTTGCTACCTACAGAGACCAGACTAATGCCTCGATAATTACCACACTCACTTTTATCACCTTTCTTATAAAGTGGCTTAATTAAGGTTTTCCTAAAATCATTAGGTACTTCCCCTTTTTCAAAAATCATATTCATAATCTCCAATAACTTATTTCTAACCTCAGAGCCACCATATTTAAGAAACTCATTTACTACCCTATCAGCACCTGGAGCCTTATTATTCTTTAATCCTTTTAGTACTGTTTCTAATTCCTCCTCACAAAACAAATCTTCCTTCACATCCAAGGTATCACAAACTTTTTCATTTTCCTCTATATTTTTTCCTGCAACTCTATCACGGTTAAGCAAATTCTCAAAATGTTCGGCCCATCTCGCTTTAGCTTTTGTCTTATCGCTAATTGCCACCCCATTCCTATCTTTAACTGGGACAAGTCCGGATTGACTACTACCTCTCAATTTGTTAACGTGCCAGTACAATATTTTACTATTATGCCGTCTAGCTGCATCTTCTAAATCCTCGGCAATTTTATCCATGGCCTCCACTTCACACCTCCTTAGTTCATATTTCAATGCTTTCTCCACTTTCTTTACATTTCTTTTGTTTTCATGTGATCTATCACTCAGATAATTCTTGTACAAGTCCTTTCTCCTTTCTATTAAACTTAAAGCTTTTTCACTAATATTCTTAGCTACAGTTCTAGCTTTCTTCCCTAATACACCTTCAGCAACTTCACAAATTATTTTTCTAAAATTATTCCAACCATCTTCCACATTATCAAATTTTAAACTCTCATTGAGCCTTCAGATAAATACGGAATTATTTCTAAGGGAAAGGCGAGGGAGGGTGGAGGCAGAAATTGATGAACAGTCGCCAAGGCCGTAACCAGGACTTTTGTTTGGAGGGGTTGTTTTTTAGGGGGAATGGTAGAAAAAACTTTAAAAAACGCATCAAAAATATGAAATTGATATTTAATCCCTCTTGATTTCTGGGAATGTTCCTGGTCTACGCTGTTATTATGAAAGTAAAGAGCAATATTAAACCCAAAAAAGAGCAGAATTTATTCTGTATAGAAAGGGGACTGTCCCTTCCTCTTCCATCTCTCCACCTCATGGTCGCAGAAACTTCGAAGGGTGCTTATTACATCTGAGATTAGGAGTTCTAGTCTTTTTTTTAATAAGTAGAAAGTGATTTGAGTCTAACCATCTGTGAGGGGTATTTTCCACGGGGGGGGGGAGGGTAAACGCCGTCCCCCACTCATTCATACTGAGAACAAACACAAATTAAAATGAATAATCACATCAAACGTAAAAGAAAACAAATGTTGTCAAAGGTAAGGTAAATATGTAAGGTAAATCTTTACTAATATTAAATAAAAAAAAGTTTTTTTTAAACTGAAAGAAAGGAGCGACATTAAAACTTAAAACGAACAGAAATTATTCCGCATTTGAAAGAGGCTGTCACCTCCTCAACACCTCGCTCTTTACGCCAACATTTGACTCTGTCTCACAACTTTATTTTTTTAAACAATAAAAAAAATAGCGTAAAGAGCGAGGTGTTGAGGAGGGGACGGCCCCTTTCAAATACGGAATAATTTCTGTTCGTTTTAAGTTTTAATGTCGCTCCTTACTTTCAGTTTAAAAAAACTTGTTTTTTATTTAAAATCTGAACGTTTTTGAAATAATGCAGATTTTGATTTTGGCTCACCGTATATGAATAATTAAAACGAAATTTGCATATTAATTTTACTTTTTTGTGGTTAAATGGCTTTCTCGAAAGTTGTTTAATTTTATTTACGAACTTTTTTATTAGTAATAAATATACGTAACTTACTACTTAACTGACGTAACGAACTTCTATATTCGTATGTTTTTATTACGTGTATTAGGGGATTCGCCCCCTAGTCAATATCTCACTCTTAATGCTAAAGTTCGAATTTTGTTCCAATTCTTTAAGAACGACCCCTTAATCAGAAAGGCAGTTATTTAGAATAAATAGCTCCTATGAAATGACTAAAAAACTTTAGCGTAAAGAGCGAGGTATTGACTAGGGGGTGAACCCAATCATATACGTAATGATTTCTGTTCGTTTTAAGTTTTGATGTCGCTCCTTACCTTCAGTTGAAAAACTTTTTTTTAATTTAATTTCTGTTCGTTTTTTTAAATAATGCTGGTAAATTTGGTGCCCCCTTCATAGCAGTGCCCCTTCCCCATGAAAACTTCCTCCATGTAAAGATCCTCCCTCGTAACCCCCGAACCCCCCACTGCCAGAAAAAATCCCCCCTGAAAACGTCTGTATAATTCCCAATAACCAATACTATATGTAAACATTGGGCAAAGTTCATAACTTGCAGCCGTTCTCCCGGAGATTAAATCATCCTCAAAGACATAGTTACTATATTTTCGGCCATGCTGAACAAAATGGATATCTCAAAATTTTGATAGGGTGACTTTGGGAAAAAATGAGCGTGGGAGGGGGCCTATTTGCCTTCCAAATTTTTTGGTCACTTAAAAAGGGCACTAGAACTTTCAATTTCCGTTCAAATGAGCCCTCCTGCGATATTCTAGGACCTTTGTGTTGATACCATCACCTCTGGGGAAAAGAAACAGTATTTTTCTGGCGAAAAATACAAAATTCCACATTTTTGCAGATTGGAGCTTGAAACCTCTACATCAGGGTTCTCTGATACGCTGAATCTGATGGTTTGATTTATATTAAGGTTATATGACTTTTAGGGGGTTCCCCCCTTTTTTCTGAAAATAAGGCACATTTTCTCAGGCGCGTTACTTTTAATGTCTAAGACTAAACTTGATTAGACTTATATATTTGAAATCAGCATAAAAATCTGATTCTTTTTATGTATCTATGGGTATCAAAATTCCGTTTTTTAAAGTTTTGGTTACTATTGAGCCGGGTCGCTCTATACTTAAAGCTCGTTACCACGAACTGTTTGAATACAACTAGTTACAAAAATTTCAACTTTTATTTTTTAACGATCACAAAAAATTAAATAGAAAAAAAACAACACTTTCGCACTGAAGAAAAACCTAGTCCACGTAGCAAATATTAACAAGCCCATTCTTCATCAGGCATTAATATTTAACTCTCCCTCCCCCACCCCGCTCTCTCAACCTCACCTTATCCTTCATGCCCACTCTTACCTCCCCATGCCACCATTCCTCCCCTAGCCACCCTACCACCCATTCAACAAATATCCCCCAAATAATAATCGTTTAAATTCTTTTTAACCTGAAGGTAATGACCAAGTCAAATTGAAAACGAATTGAAGTTACTACGGAATACAATTATTCACAGGTCCACTACGTTTTTTTTCTCACTATATAGTATTATCAATGCAAATAAATATTATCCTTCATACGAGTATTATTGGTTTTGGCGGTACTGTTTTACTTAATGGTACACACCGCTATAGACTCAATGGAGACCCGTAAAGCGGGTAATTGCTATCTAAATTGATTGCAAAGCGTGGTTTCTCATTGAATCTACAATATTTAAACTGTTGTTTTTTGGGGCTTAGGGGGGGGGAAGGTACCTAGGTTAGGTTAAGTAAGGTATTTAATATATGCTATGCTTTACCCCCCATCCCCCTAATGTGCAAATATATAGCCCAAACTTCTATATTCATCCTATTTTTTCTTTTTTTTTGATTAGCATAACCGGGTATCTGTCTCTCCTGTTTGACTAGTTTCCTTGATTGAGTCTATAGCGGGGTGTACCATTAAGTAAAACAGTACCCTTTTGACTGCTGAAAGCAAAGCATTGTTGGTTTTCAAACGGTATTTTGCCTAAATTTAATTTTACATAGGTTAAGTTTTGCAAAGCTTATTTTTTCTCTACAGAAAGAGGCATTTACATAGGAGTTTATTTAGGGACGAGGGAGTTTCGACAGCTAGATAATCTGAAAATGTATAAGATTGTTTGGGAGGACTTGGGCTTGAAGGCCCCTCTCCCCGTGTAGGATATAAGCATTGAACTTGGTGTTTGTTGGATTTTTGCTGGTATTTTTGTTTTTTTTCATGGGTTTAATTTTGCCGTGTGGATTGATCCGGTATAGGTTGAGTTTTACCAGGTGATTTTACGTGGTTTGAATTTCGCTTGAGATGAGTTCCGCCGGTTGGAATTGCACTTGGGTAGTTTTGTATGGGTTGACATTTGTCCAAGTCTTGCCGAAACGAATTTCACTGGGTTAGATTTTGAGTGAATTAAATTTAATCGTCTTTTTTTGCTTTTTGAACCCAACCCATGGCTAAGGTTTTTGGGTTTGGTTTTGCGCGCACCCTTTTTAGCAGAAGGAAGCTGTTAATTTTATTCAAATAATATTTGTAAAACACTGATGTACCATGGAAAGATAACTTAGTGCCTGCTAGGTCGTAAAAAGAGAATCAAGAATTGAGAATACTCAAGCACTTTTGATGGTAAAAAAGGGGAGAAGTTGCTATGTTAGAATTGGTCTTCTGAACGGCTTGTTATCAAGATCTAGTTTCTCTACTTTCGCTAGATTATGTTATTGATTAGAGAAATTCCCCGTTTGTCAAATTTTCACCATAGTAATAAGATAGTTTATTTTTTTGCTGAGTCCTGAAAGATCACGTAACAAAATCGAAAAGAACAGGTTCGCTAACCTGTTTCTGGTTTCCATGCCTCGCTCAAAGTGCATGGACTTTATGTTTCTATGAATTCATTAGTGGTATTCTAATTCAACTTCAGCGCCCATCAATTGAGTAAGTAATACTGCAAGATTCTTGTTGAAACTTTAGGTTACTATGTCATGGTTCTGGACTTATTGATTTTTTTTTAACTTAAAATAGTAGTACTGCCTTTTCATATTTTACTGAAGAAAGAACACTTGCAAACAAACAGGAGAATTCCTTTTCAAGATAGTTTTAACTCATTATTCAATATATGCGTAATTAAAGTGATGTATGTACACAAAGGAACAAAGGACTATCCTTTTTAAGACTGACTGGTTGGAACCCCTCCCACCGGGAAAAGTGAACAATTTTGGCCCGAAAAATTTTTTTTTCCACCTTCTCACAGGCATCGGTGGCACATAAGGGACTAAATGAACAATTTTATTAAAAAAAAAAAAAAAAAAAAAATATTCTCGTTGCTTGTATATGGACAGTGCCATATACAGAATTTTTGTTCGGGCAGGGGGTACAAACAACTCTTAAAACGCATTAAAAATTTGTTTATATGTATTTTCGTTACGTTTTTATAAATCGGACAAACAATTCGGGAGGTGGGGGTGGGGTCAAACCCCCTAACCTCCCTGGATACAGACTTGTATTGTTTTTAGCTGATGGGAGCTCCGAAGCATATTATATTTGTGGGCCAGAAATTTCTAGTTAATGCTGTTTTGGCTCTTTTAGGTCAACGCTGGGGAGTATATTACCCCCCCCCCCCCCTCTATCTGTATGGATGATCATGATTTCTTGCCAATTGCGAATATCACATTTTATTTTATTTGATCAAAGAAAAATCCCCCTTTTATATAAACCACGGTACAAGACTAAAGAGAAGACAGTTAAAAAGAGGTTGAAAACCTTTGTCCTATATTATTGGTAATTCTTTGTAATGCAATGAAAAAAAGACATAAGTTTGATTCTAATTTTCATATTAATGAGCCATGCTGTAGTAATCTAAAAAAAATGCTATTATATTTGATACAAAAGCTAATCACCTGACTGGCGCTAAAATTGGATTGGACTAGGGCTGATTGAGATCTTGTATAAAGTGGATATTGAATGGAACTGTATATGTTCAGTGAAAGTGGTCGTCTCAATGAGCCTTCATATTCAACATTTACCGTCCACATGGCTTCATCTGTTTCTTGTAATTTTAATCGGTTGCGTTATTCTATCTGTTATATTTCTTGTTGAATTTTTGGACGAGTATGCTGTGGATCATCGTCATAGTTGTCGTAGTTTATCTGCCAAGCGAGTGCATACGAAAACGATTTTGGTGTCTGAAGTGTTAGTTCATACTAGTAGAAAAGACCTTGGAAAGAGGAAGTGCTTGAAGGAACTGTTTCCTTTTAGTGAGCGATTTAAGCAGTGCCATGCATCTCACCAACAGAAAGTCAGGTATTATTCTTGAAAATAATCGCTTCATTGTGATCAGGTCTGCTGTTTCGGGTAAGCCAGTAGGGATATGCCCCTCCTCCTAAGACTTGAAAAGACAAGAAATATGTGTCACATATAAGGCTATGAAGCCGGTATAGTACGGTATTTAATTTTCTGAAGATTTATTAAAATAGCATCTCGCTGATCGCTTTGGGAGTTTATTTATTTCCACTAAATCTGACCCTCTAAGCGCTAGAGTACTAAATTGCCTAGGATCAGTAGAATAATAGTAATAGTAGTATATTAGTAGTTAGATGAGTCTAAGGATACTGAGTTATGTTTTTGTTACCAATGCAAGAGCCTTAGTGTGCGCCCGAGTTGCCAGTTATTATTAATTATAATTAATCATTGTCATTACTTTCACCTACAAATGGCTCATACTCGTTAATTCAGCCCAATTCTACCCCTTATTTGCTTTTAGTAAGTAAAAGAACCTAATATTGTAGTAATTTCCGCGCTTGTAATTTCAAGAATAGCCTAAATGTTTCAATCTACGGTATTTTGATTGCAAATGATAATGAATAATTGATTATAATTACGGATGATGCTTGCTAATTAAACGAAACATATCCAAGAAGTGAAGATAGGTTAATCATAATGAAATATAACCTTCATCTCACCTTTAGTTTATATAATGATATAATTTGGGCTATATATTTGCACACTAGGGGGTGGGGTGGGGGGTAAAGTATTTGGACAGTGCCCACAACCTAACCCCCCCCCCTAATTTGCCAATATATATTCCAAATTATACAAGTCCAATGCGTTTTGTCATTCGTCATTTGTCTTTGTGGCTATGAAACCGTTTTTCTCAAATCTTACATTCAGCAAACTTCTCGACTGTGTTTCGTTTAATTAACAAGTACCTTACGGAGAATTGTTCTGGAACTCACCCTTAGTTTCTAACAGTTCTTAACATTTTAGCAGTAAATTTTTAATAATCGCCTACCTCTGAAAAATCTGGTCAACAAGAGAAAAGTTTCTTTGAAAATGTGTAACCAATGGTACTCTGCATTTTTGACCTCAACAGAGAAGTTTTGGCCTCCCCTCTCCTCAGTTTGTCACAATAATCATGATTTTTAAAATATTAGATTTGATTGTCATGAGCAAGATAGTCAGGTTGTCTAGGATTATGAAACGAAAAAAATTGTAAAGAAGAGAAAAAGAGGATAATAACAGCCAATGAAATATAGGCGAGAGCTATGAAAATATTTCTATCGAAACCTTCGCTTGACCATCCTCAGTGCAGAATAAAAATCAAGATAAAAATCCGAAGGGCAATATAAAAATCAAATCTTAAAAACAAACACAAAAGCTTAAATAAGAAGACCCGTTCTAGGTAACAGTGAAAGTGTAACTCAAAACGGTTATCATTTGAGTTGGTTACCCGTTGAAAGGGTTAGCTGGTGAAAGGGTTATCCTTTCACCGTTACCTAGAAAGGGTCTTCTACCCATCAGCCCCATGCCGAATTCGTCTGCCAATGGTGATAATAATGTGGGTGTGCTATCTTTCCCCCAAACGCTACAGCGTCATCTGTGTTTTTCTGAAAAGATATGTACTTTGAACAGTGGGGTATTTATTTTCAAGTCATCGACAAAAAAAAGAAAAAGAAGAAGAACAAACACAATAGTAATCATAATTACTGGAAAGAACCAATGACAGTAGATTCATTGTTGGTTTCTCAATGATCTTAATTAGAAAAGAGACTGCTTAAAATATATATTGTTTTCAGTGAAGCGCAATTGAAGTTCTGGCCTTAGAAGATTTAGAGGGGTGGCAGCACCATCCTTATTTATAGTAGTTTCTGTTTGTTTTACGATTCATCTAATCGTCCATACCAGTATCCTTTTATCTTTATGTTTGATAAAATTATTCATCTGAATATCTGTAATATACTATTTCGATAACTCTATCGATATTTTGCTAGCTGTCTCAATGTATTATATGTTATTATGATGTGTCTTTCGATCCACTTCTCCCCCTTCCCCCGAGTCAAAATCTAAAATCCACTTAATCTCTCTCCCCCTCGCACCCAATACACTGAAAGTTTCAAATTAATCCTTCAAGTCTTTCCGTAGACATCGTGGAGAATTTGGAAACTAGGTTGCATATAGCATCTTTTGATTTATTCAGGTACTTTCTTCGTTTCCAGAGTATACCCTTGGGAAACTCAAGGGCTTCTAGCTGATTGGGCAACGAAGACCAAAAATGGCCGTCTGTACTACCAAAACTCATATTTGAACAGTAGCTACTTTATACAATTTTAGGGTTATTGTCCCTGGGGCTGCTGGAGTGATGTCGACCCCAGATGCATGCATTTAGACCTATGAATGTTTGTGAACAAAATCACTATCTCAAGGTTTTGATCCCGTAACGTGGGCA
This sequence comes from Artemia sinica, assembly GCA_027921565.1. Classification (NCBI taxonomy): domain Eukaryota; kingdom Metazoa; phylum Arthropoda; class Branchiopoda; order Anostraca; family Artemiidae; genus Artemia; species Artemia sinica. The sequence continues at coordinate 1,586,201 of JAPEVW010000045.1, read as the reverse complement.
TTAAGAGGGGAGGGGGGTAGCCAAAAATAACTTGGAAATGGAGTATGACCCTCCTTCAAAGACTGTCAGTCCTTGAAAAACGCAGTAGAAATTTAGATTTTGAACTGGCCCTAGGCCGGGCTAGTTTTTTCATTGGGGGGGGGGGGGCAATGGTTTCTATTTTTCCTCCTGCGTTGGGGTCCACTTCGCCCAGGGACTTAAGGATTTAAGTTTTGAGCCGATCAGTAAACCATTTTAACTCTTTTGTGGGCCCCATTTATTTCAGGCAAAAAACGATATTTGAGGTTCGTCGCCTATGCCTAATCAAAATAATTGAAACCTAAAAAATCTTGTGTTTTATAAACAAAGATTTACAAATCTGAATACATAAAATTTACAATTATCTTCAGAATCAGGAATATCAAGATTTTCTGCAACAACCCTTTGGCTCAATTGGAATTTATAAAGCAATTTAATTTTTGTGGTTTACTGAAAAAAAAAAACGAAAGAAAATCAAGTATATGTGCAGGGGGTTTCAGTTGAAGAGCTGCCCTCTCCTAGATTTTGCCCCTTCAGATTTTGGAAAAATATCTTTCTGAGGGTATTTTTGTGGGATAATGCCTTTCTTTGGTATTTATATTGAAAAAGTCGAAAAAAACACAATTTTGCCGTCCATAGATGTGTGTTTTATACCAAGCATAAGAATAACTATAAAATTTTATCTATACGTGCATAGGGCCACTTATTCTGAAGTTTTCGGATCGTAGTTTCTAATTCTCCAGATTGAAAACTATGGTCATTAATGGGAGTATGGATACTATTTTAGCGATTGTTTCCTTATTTTTTTCTCTCTTTGGCGGAGTTCTCGGGAATCGCGCATGAGGAGTCCTGGTTAGATATCGGTCGATATGGAACTGTATAAGGTATTTTCTCTATTTGGTTCTTAGTTTCTAAAATCAAGACAGTTACTTAAGTAGTCTTTTTGGCAAAAGAAGCTATTTTGCAAAGGAGTCAAAGTTCGTGTTTTCCGTCCCTAAATTGTGTCCTTACTGTAATTTCTGTAGTTGTTTGTAGCATGTCCTTTAGTCGAGGTGACAGTACTAAGCATCAACATGGACTTTATGATAATTTCAGCTTTGACTCAGACCTAGTACCATCTAGATTGAATGATATGGAAATGGAGAGACGTAACAGTTTGAAAGCAATATTAAAAAGTGTTGTGTCGCTGACGAAATCCGAAAAAGAAGTATCATTGGAGAATGCTGTAACAAATAACTATAAAGATTTTTCTGATATTGAGTATTTCAGTGAATTACCCATAGCAAGACGTGGTTCACTTTCTCTATCACGGAGTCCAGGTGATAAGACGTTAGAAACCATGCCCACAACTGCAGCAGGATCTTTTGGCTACTATAGTGAGAAAATTGAGGCGGAAAGAAGTAGCTCAGCGCCTCTTACTATCGAAAAAAAATTATCTGTGTTAGATTCGGGTCCTTTAAGAAGTCTTCGGCGCGAGCTACCTAATCCTGAACTTGCTAAATCGAAAAAAGTGAGAGTTCTGCCCGCACCAAAAGCCAGATCGAGTAGGCTATTACCAGAAACTCCTAGTCAGCGAAGACCAATGTTGTCACAGTTGAAGAGCAGTTCTCACGTATTTTCAGCACGTTTGCAGAGTGAGGATGAAGTTGACACCCCCACTGATTCTCTTCAATTTAAATCTGGACTTAACAAGTCCTCTTATATGAATCGTCAATCGCAAGTGTGTTCAGACGAGCCCAATTTGACGAATGAACTCCGTGATAGGCTCCGTTCTGATTTAAAGTTACGAAGAAAGGATTCACTGACCATGCCTTATGCTGCCCTAAATTCTATGTCGGACGGTCGACTCTTTTCCAGAGATGCTATGATCAGTTCGAATTACACTGAAACTGATAAAAAGGAAACCAAGAGAAGACTGAAAAGTGCAAGCTCGCGTGATGATAATGAAGAAGAGGAAATGCGGAGACGAAAACAAGAAGACGAATCTATAGCTGAGGCTTATGCTCTCTATCAAAAAAGAAAAAGCGAGGCATTTCTAAATAATTTTGATGCAAATGAGCAAAAGGATTCTATTAAGACATGGCAAGAGTCCGAAGAGTTGATTAGGCCAAATAAGCAGTCAAACAGAAATGCAAAATTAACATCAACTCAAAGACCGCTCTCGTTTGGTCCCATAGAAAGTAGCTGCTTAACTAATCACTCTTTTGAAAGTATATTATGTTCTAATGGGCTTGAAGTCAATTCCATATCTGGTTCTCTTAAACCCGCCCTTGTGCCAACTGTAAGTGCGGCAAGACCTTTAACTTGCTCAAGAGAATACAGCCAATATTCATTAAACCGACTGGATTTGGCTCGGAGTCCTGCAAAAACTGTAGAATCTGTTGTAAGTCCTTCAACTTTCAAATCTAATACAGCAAGTTCGGGTTTTAACTCTAATTCCAGATCTGACGTCAATGTTGTAAAATCACCAATTGGGAGGATTATTAATCCAATTGATTCATTTTTGAATCTTGAAAGTTGTCCTGAAAAGCAGTCTCAGTGCCGTAATAATGAAAATATATCAGTTTCATCTACTGTTAAAAGGGATCATTCAGTAAGAATACAACCAAAAGATATATTACAGACAAAAAGTATCGACGCTCGTAATACTGATCATGTAGAAAAACGAGTGTCATTCGTTACTTATGACTGCCGAAAGCCTGTTAGACGGATGAGCAAATCCTGCGACAGCGTCGACCTTGGTTTGCCTAACAATGAAGCATCCCAAGCAGACTCAATGGGAACAGCTCCTATCAAAAAGTCATCGCCTGATACGACATATTTTGACGAATTATTCCCTTCAATTGCAAAGGCTTGTTCTTTGTTTGAGCCTCTTAAAGCTGGAAAAACAATTTACCGGTCCTTAGAAACTGAAGAAATAAGTCATGTTGACCAAATTGATGTCATCCTTCAGTCGCTTGGTCGACGTGGAAGTGAAACTTGGAGTTCGTCACCGAGAAAACCGGCTTGCAGTTGTGATCTCAAAGATCAGCGTAGCCATGGTCATTCAATATCTTGTTCCAGCCTTTCTTTGGGGCGCAGAGGTAGTAAATCAAACCAATCAGAAAAAGGCGACAAGCAAGAATACAAAAACAGAGAAAGAAGGTCTAGTCAAAAATGGATGCATAGACTCAGTGTTCCCAGAATTAGCTTGAAAAGTTTAAAAAGTAAATCTTTCCCCCCTCCTGCTTCCCCAACTCAAGAAAGTGCTTGGAATAATTCTTTTGATAAATCAGAAACTGGATCCTCTGTAGAATCAAGTGATAAAGAAAGTGAAGAAGCTGTTTTTAAACAGTTTCTTCGTGTGAACTGCAATAAAAGAGACAAGCGTTTATCCCCCTCTTGGTTTTTTGGGGCTTCAACTGCAAAGCTAGCTGTTCCACTTTTAATTAGCGCGGCAGCCACGCTAACTGGAAGCGTTGTAGAACAAACCCATCAAAGATGTTCACGTTCAAGGCTTCCAACTTCTGAATGGAAGCAAGCGGTCTCTACGAGGTAAGGCTGGATACACTTTCCAATTTAAAATAGATGGATTATTCATTGCTATTTATCAGTCTAAATAGCCACATTTAAAAAACTTGAAAAACAATCCCGATAGAATTAAAAAATTTTCCCCTATTTTCAGAATCCTTCCCAGGAAAAACCTCTGATGCCCTACCCCCTAATGAGATAGTGTGTAACCCGCAGACCCTTGGTTATGGATTTTCAGTCATTCTATGTCGAAATGAATGTTTTTCTTATGGCAGGTGTATTTTTAATCCAAAATTTCTCTTTTTTTTCTGAGACGAGGGTTTGTTCTTCGGGCCAATCTTAGAGAAGTGCCTCCCCTGCTTGTCAGTCTTGCGCATGCTTGATGTCGTATATCATTATTGATAATAACAGTTTACGTTTCCCGGATCAATTTTGAAAGTCCCTTTTCACAGCCTTATCCCATCTTATATTTCTTGTTATCCAATATGGGCTCTCAATTTTTTCCTTCTCTTTTTAAGCCCCTTTCTAAAGTTTAGAACAAAGTTAGAAACCTTTTTCAGGAAGCTAATCCTACAGGAAGCTTTTCAGGAAGCTTGATGTTTAACTGCTATATGATATTTCGAGTGAATGTTTTGCTTTTTCTTAGCTTGATGGTGACCTCCTTTGACCCCTTAGTCTTCCGCCGTCCGGTGAGCTTCATACCTATTCATACCTCGTTAGCTTCATACCTCTGATCAAAATGAATATCAGCTTCGTAATACAAATCACGTTCAAAATTCTTTAACTCCCTCCATAAGCTCGAATTTCAATCCTATAGGTGTGACTAATATTGAATGGAATAAGATGCCTGAATCAACCCCAAGCTGCCATTCGTTTAATTTATTCAAAAAAATACATTTTTTTTGTTTCTTTGACGTTTTTTTGTTCTTTTTCTTTTTTTGTGTATGCTTGATTGGAATCTATTTAATCTATTTAACTTTTTTCTGCTATTTATTTATTTCTTTCCGTTTTTGTGAGTGATATTATAATCTTTATAGTCCTCTTTTTTCTTTTTGATTTAGTGCTTAAATGACTTGCATGCTTTACTCCCCTCTTTGCGTGCCTAGGAGCTTTTGGGGGATTAGCACCGTGGGTTCACTGTATTTTTAATTAATCATGGACAAGTCTTATCTGATCTTGTAATTTATATATAATTTACAGTGCTCTTTTTCATAACTCAATTATTTCTTACTGTACTTGTATGTTGTAGCATGAATGACTTACTTCACTATCATTAAGTTTTGAAACATAAAAACATTTAGAATAGTTTTGGCTCTAGAACTTAATGAGTTTTTAGATTTACCTTTTTTTTTTTTTTTTTTTTTTTTTTTTTTTTTTTTTTCGAAACTACAAAATATAAATTGTGGAATTCTTTACGACTCTGTATCTTCTTTAAACAACTAGAAAATGACATATTATATAATGGCTGATTTTTTCTCAATGCTGTTTCTCGATGTTTCTCAATGCTGTTATGAATACTCTTTTTTCTCAAGCATGGACTTAAAAGGGATAAAAGGATAAAGATTCTTGAGATGCATTGCTCGAGCATAGGACATCGGGTCGATATTTCAGTTGCTGAGTCCTTTTTTACTGGGACAGATAGCAAGTGTGTCGCCCATCCTTGTGGCAGCAGGAATCGAATCCCGGGCTCCGTATTGTCAAAGTACGAACTTTTTACACGCTTTAATCCCATATGCGATGGATGAGCATGAGTTCTGACCTTGAAAGATTTTGATGAACTAAGATTCGTCTTTGCAAAAGAATCGTAGTTTTGATTGGCTGGAGCTATGACAAAGTCCACCATGGTATAGTGAAGTGGTTTTTCTGCCCTATGTGAAATGGTGCTCTCTGAAGAACAAGGAGCTTTAAAATCATGCTTTGATAGACTCTGCTCTTGGTTCTTATTTTAGCCAGATATTCTCTATTCTATGTTGAGTTTCTCTCTAAATGAACTTCATTCTTAAGTAGACACTGTCTGGCTCAGGGCACTATATGAATCTAAGGGTAAGACCAAGGCTGATGGCAACTTCTTCAGAATCTGTTTGGCTAAATCTATAAAAAAAACATGAAACAAATCCTTTTAGTCTTTTCTTGAAATTTTAGTTTTCTGTATGTTCTTGTGAGCTTTTTGAAATGGTTCAGAATCTAATTTTATCTTCACTAGAACTTTTTTTTCATGAACTGCAATTTCCTGACAAATTGTGAAACTTTGACTTTTGTAATCTAAAGAAAGGGCATCACTAAATGACATGTTTTTCTTAAAACCGCTATTTGTCCAACTGTTCTCTCTCTTCATCGCGTGCAAAAGCAGCTGTGAACTGAAGTATGAATGCTGTTTACAGCAACTAGTACGTTCGAACCCTGAGTTACGGTAGTTGGTATCCAGTAGTGTTCTCAAAGTTTCCGACTTCCTTTAAATGTGACTAGGAACTAACTTTTTGCTGTATTAAAAATTGCATAAAGTATACTTAAGTACTAGCAGAGCTCCAGGACAAGCGCATAGGGTAGTTGCGTTTCTCTACAGATGGTTCGCGAAAACAATAAGGTTTTGTGCGGAAAGCTGACGGGTTTAATAAAATGCTCTGGACAACGCTGCATAGGGATTCTCTTGGACCGTTTTATTTTAGCGTTAAATCACTCAGTTGACTCCTAATTTTTGAATTTAGCCCGGGTATTTCCTGAAATTAGGGATTTACACCAGATAGGGCAATATATTTTGGTCACTTTCCGACGGATAATTTGGGCATTACAATCATTTCGTTTATATGACAGAACGCGATTCCCACCCATACCATAAAATATATGCACATGCTCTTAAGTAAAACAATGAATAGTATTGTTTCCGTTAAAAGTATGGGTACTTGTCGGTTACTGAAAAACACCCAAGAAGTGAAGTTAGGTTAATTCTAATTAGATATAACCAAACATGATGATAAAATAATAATTTAGAAACAAAATTATGGAAGCATAACCCATCCTAACCTAACTCCACCCCACCCCCCTAATGTGGAAATATATAGCCTAAATTATGCAAGTTCAATGCATTCTGTCTAAGTCCAATGCATTGTATCATCCGTCACTTGTTTCTGTAGCTATGAAACCGGTTTTCTGAGATATAACCTTAGTGTAATTCGTGAATGTGTTTCCAATAACCGACAAGTACTAAATTGTGTTTCTAAGATAATTTTAATTCTGCGCTTAAATATCTTCACGTCGTGATTGGCAAATGAACAAAAAGGAAAACGAAGAAAAAGTACTTAGTTTTATGTATTAAGCAATTTTAGCTGACTACAGTCAGTCAAAGTAGATGGAATATTGACTCAAATCAACCGGTCAAAGGAGATACGTCTCAATTTTTCTCTGTAACGATTTACAAGCAGCATTTTCGAACCAACCAGCCAGACCGTTTGAATTTTACTTTTCTTTTGTAATCGTCTTTGTGAGTCCCTTTGTAATTGCCTTGTAACGACCTATCTTCTTCAGTATATACTTACGCAAAAATCAATCCTTATAACCATGAGAGAAGGACTCTGTAATATAAATAGCTTTTTTTGCTTGTTAAGTTTTTTTTTTACTGTCTAAAGAGCGGATGAAAATTGATGAATGATTTCGTTATATTTCTTAGTTTTTGATGTCGGTCGGTAAAAATAAACTTTGGCTTAGAGTAAAACTTCAGGAGATACTAGCTAGTTCTTCCAAGAATTGTGTACTAGTAAGTTCCTATAGTCTCCGGATACTAAATTGTTAATTAAATTGTGAAAATGTGATAAGTTTTGATGAAAAATCAGTCATGTTCGTTCTCCTTAGTTTAGTGGAATCTCTTATTGTGATCTCTGTGCGTTCAATTCTTCAATTTCTAAGGAAATTCTCTAATTGCGTAATGAACAGAAATAAATATGGCTTAGAAAAAGATGCGTTGTTTCAGAAAGGGACCAAGAATGCAGTTTTTAAACGCAGGAAACGTAAATATTACGGAGTAAAAAATTTTGAGGAATCGTTTGCGGAAAATTATGCAGTTCAGTTAAACACTAGTGTGAATACTATTATATCTGGTCGAATGTCGTCATATCTTTTTCAAAGAAATATAAGTTGTGTTGGGTGTACCCACCCGAAAATATGGTTTGTGGATGATACAAATACTTTTTTGCAAGACGTTAGATGCCTCTTAAATTCAAACGTGTTTGGTGTACGACTTAACATGGATGCATTGATTAAGACAATTGCTTTCGATTTGATTTCGATTCCTCGATTTTTTATATCCCACTTTTTGCCTCCTATATCAAATGATTTGATGCATATTATAAGCGATTCACGGATCGAAATGGCTACACTTCTGTTTGATTCCAATGTTCGTGTATGCGGTAAATTTGGCGCTTGTGTTAAAGTTGCGTTACATTCTAATTCCTCTTCTGTGGATATATCGTTTAATATATGTGGAAAAGAAGATAGCTCTTCTAAAGTTGAAATTGTTGATGGCCACGCGCTCACTAGGTGTATATTTCCGAAGAAATACGTTAATTTTTTTAAACAAAATCCCCAAAAATTGCTTACTCTCAGATCATACAGTTCACAAAGAAGTCGTACATACCTGCCTATTCCCGATCATTGTAATTCTTATCGAGCTAAAAGATCTGTTAGCTCCTTCGGAAATTTTGCAATCGGGAAAACGCGTGACGTGTTTTCAAGTTTTTTGCCAACTGGAATAGGAATTCTTGACCTATTGCCAGACACATGTGACAGTCGAGGTCGAGATGTGTCGTCAGACAGCTTTTATGAGTGTACTATCATTGAAGAGGGAACAAGTGGGGATGGAGATGATACAGATAACGATAGCTTTGAAACATGTCTAACAGATACAGAAGTGGTGGATGATTGGGATTCTGACCTTTCAAATGAGATTGTAAGGGGAATTTACGACTGCAATGAAAATGGGTAAATCATTTGATACTATTTGCTAATAGAGATGATCTTCTTTTAAAAAAGGAGCAATGGGGGAAATTTTTCTTAGAGGACTCTTCAGTATATGCTTGAATATATGTGGACGATAAAAAGGGGAGCAATGGGCAAACATTTTCTTAGAGGACCAAGACTGTATAAGCAGCCTGTTTTAATCGCTTTTATAGAAGTAATTTTTATATGGACATATAAGGAACATAGGGTAAGACACCCAGTAGTCGGCCACCTGCCTATTCTTGGACAGAATTTTTTATACTATTTTAATAACCAATTTACAATGAGCCGTTTGTATGTCCGAGTTTAGGCAGAATTGTCACTTGTTAGTAAATTCAAAAATAGGAGGCGCTGTACAAGTGAAACTATTTAAATTAGTAACCTTCTTGTTCAGAAATTCTTCAGAAATTTTTTGATACAAAAATTAAGTTTCTAGGTGGTATAATACAGTAATTAGAGTAGTTTAAATGTCAAAAAGTTTTCAAAGTGATTAAAGTGTCCGACTACTGGGTGTCTTACCCTATATGTTATATTTTATATAACATACAATGAATATATAAGAAATATTCAAGTACCAAGGACATTAAAATTAAAACGTTTTTTGCCCTCTGGCTCCATCTTCGGTCTATGACATAGGCCTACATGAAAACCGGGATTTGCTACAGTTTTTCTATTTGTTTTTATGCAACTATTAAGATTTTTTCGTTGCGTAAATCTTCTCCTTTATTGTCACACTGAATCGTGAAAAGAAATAAGTGGAAGCTTTTCTTGTTTACAGACAAGCCCAACCAAACGGCTATAACACCTAATTTGTCTGCATCTGATCGTCGAGCAATACAACAATTAAAATGGCTTTTGGTAGAATATGGGCTAATGGGAATAAGCAAAAATTAAGTAATAAAAGTGGTATTTTGAAATAAAAAAGAAAATAGGGATTCTATTGATATGTCAATAGTCAATTAAAGTGATCAATATCAAAAAGGTCGTGGTAACGAACGTAAGGCCCAATAGTAACCGAAACTCTAAAAAAAGGAAAGGAAGTTTGATAACAATTAATACATCAAAAGAGTTTACTTTTTATGCTGATTCCAAACATATAACATTAAGTTTATAGTTACCTATCAGAAGCTACGAGCCTGAGAAGATTTGTCTGGGTTTTGAAAAAGAGGCCCCCCCCCCCTAAAAAAAGAAGTCAAGCAATTTTATTGAAAATCACAAAATTAGATTCTGCATATCAGAGAACTCTACTGTAGTGGCTTCAAGCTCCTATCTACAAAAGTGTGGAGTTTTGTATCTTTGTCCATAAGAAAGGTCACGGATGCGTGTTTTTTATTTTTACTCTCGGGAGTAATCGTATCGAACCAATGGTCTTAGAAGTTCGGGAGAGGGTTCATATGAACGGAAATTAAAAGTTCTAGTTCCAAAAAGAATGAAGGGCAACTAGCCCCCACCCAACGCTGCTTTTTTCCCCTAAGATATCGGATCAAAATTTTGGGATATACAATTTTTTTGTATATTTGAAAGATCCAATAACTAACCCCCACAACCCCTGGGGAAAGGGCTGTAAGTTATGCAATTTGTAAATTGTTTACATTTAGTATTTGTTATCGGGAAATTTTACAGACAATTTTTGGGGGTGTGGCGTTGTTTTTTCGGGATGGGATTTTCCACGGGTAGAATTTTACCTGGGGAGGAAGTTTACAGGGGGGGGGGATTTTCAAGATGAAATCTTATACGGAGAGACTTGCCAGAATTTATAAACGGAATTATTTTGATTTGTCTTAATTTTTCTTTGGCTGCTAAATTTAACATACAGAGAGAATGAGAATGCTCTGGGGTAATTGTTTCGGGAGGAAATTGTCGATGGAGATTTTTCCGTCGGGGGATTTTTCGCCGGAAAAATTTTCTATGGGGGAATTTTCCATGGGAGAAACTTGGGAGGGGAATTTTTCGCCGGAAAAGTTTCTATTTTACATTAGGGGATTGTGCTTGGGGTAAATTTATGTGGAAGGATTTTTTTTTTTTGGGGGGGGGGTGGATTCCCTGGCATATTTGAAAAGCAATAAGAAATCAAATAAAAAAACATTTTTTTAAAAAATTAAAAGTAAGGAGCAAGATCAAAACTGAAAACAAACAGAAATTGTTCGGTATATGATGGGCCCTCTTGAATTCCTCGCTCTTTTCGCTGAAATTTAGCTCTTGTCCCAATTCCTTTAGGAAAAACTTTTGAAACACAAGAACCGTTTATCGCTTAACTGAAATAAGAAGCTTTTTTAAAGTTCTAAAAAACGTGTAACGATAGGGGGATTGAAGAGAGGATAGACTCTGTCATATACGGAATAATTTCTGTTTGTTTCAAGTTTTAATCTTGCTCCTTACTTTCAGTTAAAAAAAAAGCTTTTTTTTATTATTTAATTACAGAATAAGATAGCCTAATTGGTCTTTCTAAAAAGGCGTTTTTGTCGGCAAGTCAATTAAATAATAGTTTGAAGTGTTTTTTTTTTAAATAATTTTAATAATACGCATATTAATGTATAGTTTAGATTTATGGCAGTGTTTGTGTTTCGCTGCAGCAGTTAAGAAAGTTATAGTTTCTTGAGATCCATGATGATATTTTTTCTCGCTCATTTTCTACTGATTTTTACATATTTTCTTATTTTCAAACTCAGCACCCGCTGCACATAGAGGTGTTTTCATTAAAAATAAGTTCACGGGTTTCCCTAATTTTTTTAAAGCGTATATGGTTGTGTAAGTTTACACTTATCCTATTTAAAGAATCGCATCTCAAATTTAGTGCCTTGGTACTTTCATAAAATGAGGTATTTGAAATACTGAAAATTCTAAGTTTTTGTTATTCAAAATCGCGGGATATTAATTTGTTCCATTTCTAAACTTTACTGAGAACGGACTATTGCTAATACAGTCCAAATCAAAGAGTATGGGTAACTTATAAGTGTGGGAAGCGGCGCCAGTGTTTTTTTTTTAATAATTTTAATAATACGCATATTAATGTATAGTTTAGATTTATGGCAGTGTTTGTGTTTCGCTGCAGCAGTTAAGAAAGTTATAGTTTCTTGAGATCCATGATGATATTTTTTCTCGCTCATTTTCTACTGATTTTTTACATATTTTCTTATTTTCAAACTCAGCACCCGCTGCACATAGAGGTGTTTTCATTAAAAATAAGTTCACGGGTTTCCCTAATTTTTTTAAAGCGTATATGGTTGTGTAAGTTTACACTTATCCTATTTAAAGAATCGCATCTCAAATTTAGTGCCTTGGTACTTTCATAAAATGAGGTATTTGAAATACTGAAAATTCTAAGTTTTTGTTATTCAAAATCGCGGGATATTAATTTGTTCCATTTCTAAACTTTACTGAGAACGGACTATTGCTAATACAGTCCAAATCAAAGAGTATGGGTAACTTATAAGTGTGGGAAGCGGCGCCAGTGTCGACAAACAAACTATCAAGCCATCCAGCGTTTGGCGACACTTAACATTTATCGGGGTAATAATAAGAATAATTAAATTAATTAGTGTAATTCGTTAAATTAGGGCACAAATATAAGTGTCTAATCTCAGTTCCAAAAAAGTGCTAAGGGTTGCCCAACCCTAGATGGGGTTGATGGCGTTTTTGTCGACACTAGCGCCAGTTCTCACTCTTATGAGTTACCCTTTCTCTTTAGTCAAAATAATAAATCATTTTGTAATTTGTTGTCTTCAAAATGTCCCCAGCTGTGGAGATTTTCTTTTCTGCTTTTAGTCGTTTGTTATAAGGGGAGAATTAATTTTAGTGCACGGACATGGAAGACTTTAAGGAATATGGTTTTCATTTATTTATATTGACAATTAATACTCAGAAAAGTGACAATGGGACATAATTTGAGTAAAAATCGTAGCGAGGACAATTTTATATCTTGTCAATTGTACATTATGGTACATGATTTTCTGGGAGGAGAATGTCAAGGTGACGGACAGTTACTTTCTTATTCGAGGTAATTTCTGCCTGTTTTATGCTTAACTCTCAATGTTAACTATTGATCCGTTTTTATTTAATTGAGAACACTAGCTGATTTATTGGATGTGCCTTTCTGAATTTTCAAAGTCAATTTATGTCTTTTTATAGTTTGAGCTTAATGTTTTACTCCACCAACTGATGGCATTTAAGAAAGCATAAGTGTCTTTTTTCGGCCTTCTTGTTAATTGGGTTTAACGCACGATATGCTAAAGTTCGTATTTTGTTCCAATTCTTTAAGAATGACCCCTGAATCACAAAGATCGTTTAGTTAGAATGAATAGCTCTTCTGAAAGTACTAAAAAAAACTTTAGCGTAAAGAGCGAGGTATTGAATAGGGGACCAACCCCCTAACATACGTAATAATTTCTGTTCGTTAAATTTTGATGTTGCTCCTTACTTTCAGTTGAAAAAACTTGTTTGTTTTTTTTATCTAATTTCTGATCGTTTTTTAAATAATGCTGAAAAATCTGGCGCCTCATTCATAGCAATGTCCCTTCCCCCATGAAAACTTCATCCATGGGAAGATCCTCAAACGTAACCCCCTCCCCCTCCAGAAAAAATCCCCCCTGAAAACGTCTTCCCAAAACCAATACTATATGTAAACAATGGGCAAAGTTCATAACTTGCAGTCCTTCCCCCGTGGACTGTGGGGGATTAAATCATCCTCAAAGACATAGTTATTAGATTTTTCGACTATGTTGAACAAAATGGTCATCTTAAAATTTTGATTGGGTGACTCTGGGAAAAAAAATGAGCATGGGAGGGGGCCTAGTTGCCGTCCAATTTTTTGTTCACTTAAAAAGGGCACTACAACTTTTAATATCCGTTCGAATGAGCCCTCTCGCTATATTCTAGGACCACTGGGTTGATACTATCACCCCTGAAAAAAACAAATAAACACGCATCCGTGAGCTTTCTTCTAACAAAGAAGACAAAATTCCACATTTTTGTAGATAGGAGCTTGAAACCTCTACAGTAGGGTTCTCTGATATGCTGAATCGCATGGTGTGATTTTCAACTTATATATTTGAAATCAGCATAAAAATCCGATTCCTTTGATGTTGCTACAGGTATCAAAATTCCGTTTTTTAGGAGTTTCGGTTACTATTGAGCCGGGTCGCTCCTTACTTACAGTTCGTTACCACGAACTGTTTGAAATACTCCTTTTATTTAGCTTCAGTGAACATAAAAACTTCTTGAAAATACGTAGCACCTTCTTATTTTATATGTATATATCTGTATTGCAATATTAGCCTCAGATTTGTAATCGGACAATCTTATAAAGCCTTTAATGTCAACCTTGGTGAGAATTAGGTATTATATGTGAAATTTTTTTGCTTGGGTTTTTCATTTTGGGCAATCAAACTGCTATCTTAATGGTTTCTAATGATTGCTGGGGCTGATAATAAATATTTTTTGAGTAATATAAAAAAATTAATACAATATGGTACATATCGCTCTTTACTAAGTCAGTGCTATTGTGTTTGCTATTATGTGGTTTTGATCCCGTAATGAATTCTCTTCATCTCGTTATAAAATACTCTCTCCTTACAGTTTATAAATGACCGGATAAACGGAACATTTGTGTCTCGTAATATAAAAGTTCTATCGAGGGAATTTCCTTCGTTGCCTCGCACTGCAAAGAAAATATTCCACATGATCAGTTCCAAAGCATTTTCCATCGTTAGAAAGGACGTTTGGGTCATTATCTTTCGCGTTCAATTAGGGCTTCAGAAAGGTCTAAAGTCATTTCGGAAAAGGGGGAGGGGGTCAATGATAGAAATAGATGTTGTATTGTAGGATCCATCAAACCTAACCCTTGAATGCACATATGGCCCCCATCAGCTTTTGCTCCTGAAAGACGAGGTATTTCGCTCTGTCATATAGAGTGAAATATTATTTTTCGAGCTGGTGAATTTGTTCTTTTTAATTTTCCTAAATACAATTCTCATCTATAAAAGTTGGAAAAAATGACACAAGCCATTGTTATTTTATCCTGTATTATCCAATGAGCCAAGGAAGTACGTATAGATTATCCAATGAAGTACGTATAGAGGAAGCTAAATTCAACACAACAAGTATTTTTTTTGGCTTTCCACCTTATCTCGGTACGGATCACCAAAAGTTTTAGCTTCCTCTATAGAAACGCTCATGGGTTGTGCGTGTGGGAAATACAGAGGCCTCTGATATCTAAAGAAAGGAAAGGAAAGGAGCAGGAAAAGGCACTATATTATTCAAAAACTTATGGCGTATGTGTACCGCGCATTCATTACTATAATTGTCGTAAAGCCGAGTACCCCTCGCTAAAAAATGGATATTTTTAATTGTAAAGAAGCATGCCCATTTTCTCGTTTTAAGCATATGCACAAAATAATGATAAAAGAGAGATAAAGTTATTCGTAATAAGATTTAAATAAAATTTGCGTTATAAATGATGTTAAATTATTCCTACTGAGATTACATATCGTCGTAATTTGGTTCTGTATTACATATTTAGAATGTATATATAACTATATTCATATAACAATTAAAATTTTTAATTTTAATCTGAGTTAAAATAAATCAACTACGGAAAAAATGACTAAAAGAAGGAAACAGACACCTAAATATGCCATTTAGGAGCCAAATTGGAACATAAAATGAAACACTAAAATGCTTAGCACGCAAAACAGAGTTCATAAACATATTATAAACATGTCTTTTATGCAATAAAATACTTAAATCAAAAGCGAAGTTAAAATAATAGTAATTCAGATTTAAACCTAGATCGAACCTAAGACGTACGTATTGGACGTTCAAATAATACATGCTCTACTGTTTCTTCAATACCACATAAACAATTTGGAGAATTTTAGTTGATTTATTTTAGCGAGGTAATCTTTTGTAAGTTTGAACGCTCAGTATTTTTATTCATTCGCGCGGTTCTATATCCAATACCCCGTTCCTAGCATGGAACAGGTATATGTCCCCACAAAACTTGGTACAACGCTTACCCAAAACAAACTCTACTCGCACCCTTGAGGGTACATATGTCTTGCTATGGGAAACGCTGCTCGGGAAGATAATTAAATTTAGTGTTTAGTTCAACAGGCAATTTTGACACCATTATTTAGAACGTGATTTGGTGGGAAAAATTCCGTATAACGAATATTACGTTCGAAAATTAAAATTGAAAATATTGGCCAAAAAATGGATCTATCTACCTTTTTTGTACTTTTTTTATGTACATTCTTTTTTTTTCATTTTTATACTTGTTATAAAGTTTGAAAGGGTTTTTAAATTTTTCCTTATAGTCGAATGTCCAATTTTCAAATTTCCTGGGCAATTAGTAAATTTACGCGAATGAGCAGTAACATTTTTTTGATAATTAGTAATTCTGTTTCGGCGAGCTGTTATTAAATCAGGTTTAATAGCGTTAACCTGATTTTTACAATTTTGCAGGGGAAGCGTAGTCATAGTAATAAATAAAATGTAAAAAATAATAAATTAAATGATAGCATATAACTAAATAGAATAGATAAAAGGCTAAGAGGGTTGTATTGCTCCTACATTGTGAATTCTTCATTGCAAATTTCTCAGTTTTCTTTCAAATATGTTAAAGATCTTAGATTTGAGTTAGAACTTCTCCTAAGAGAAGTTCTTTCAGTAGTTACTGCTTGTCTATTTAGTGCTAAAGTGGTCTTAACGATTTATTTTTTTGTGTTTTTTTATACGACCCTCATTTTTAACCACATTAGAAAATCACACGAAAATGTATATAAAGACTAGAATATTTGGGTCTGCAAATACGTTTTTTTTCTGAATTTTTTCGACTTGGAAGCAGGATTTTTAAGCTTTTACAATATGACCTATCAAAAATGTATACCAAAGAAATTTAAAAATACATTTCACAAAACCGTACTGATGCGTAGAAATTCTGGAGTTTATTTTCAAGGGAGGGGGGGGGGGGTAAAATAAAAAATAGCAAAATAGGTGAATTAGATTATAATTAGAAAATAATGGGAGGCATCGTTGAAGCCTTGGGATTTCAAGGGAATGGAACCACCCCCACCCCCCCCCCCCCCCAACTTGAAGATACCTTCACCGTGTGCACTGGATGTTTAAAGCAGAACAGTTTCAGTTTTAGCATGTCTTTAAAGAAATGAGAACTTAATGCTGGTATATTTTTCTAAATCTTTTCATGCCTTGCTCTTGAAAAATGTCATTTTCCTTTGAAAATAGCATATTCATAGGAAAAATGTGACACTGATAATTCTGACTCGGAGGATTATTCTATCAAACTGACTTGGTGTCTGTTGTTGACTTCGTGGAATGGTTTCTATTGTTAGATGGCAGAATGAATTGCACTACAATAGCTATACCATAATCTTGGGAGAAACGTTCAATGAAACATCGCTTTATTTTTTCTAAAGCTGTACTCCTTCTGCTCAGTAAATGATTAAATATTCAAATTTGACTCTTCAAAATGTGAGATTGCTATTTTTTCATAGGAATTTTTTTAATGATAAAAACGAGGTTAATAGCAGTATCACACCGCTTTAGAAAACAACGTCAGTTGTGTATTTTTTTCCACGTAGAAAACACTTCTTGGTTCCTCTAATGAATGTTAAATTTGTGTAACAACTTATATTGTTTTCTAGAGAAAATAGAGCGTCGATATCTGTTCCAACTGAGGATGAAGAAGAAGAAATTTTTGAGTCTGATGACGATGAGCAAGAAGATTCTAAGGATTATTGCAAAGGTGAGTTTTTGTATGACTACCTGATTTTGTGGTTAAAAAGGTATTTTCTAACTCCCTACATCATATTGAAGGTCACTACAGGCCCTTATGAGAGACAAACGAATTAATTTCTAATTATAGTTACACTATTCATTATGTGAATCATTGAGCAAAATGACAAATTATAAGGATAGCTGTGTATAGTTTTAGAAAAAGAAATTTGAAAATTTTGATTGAAATTTTCCTTTCTCATCGCTTACAAACTTAATTTCCGTCATTTTAAGTTTTAGGCTAGTCTTGTCAGTTTTAGGCTAGTCTTGTCAGTTTTAGGCTAGTCCGTCATTTTAAGTTTTAGGCTAGTCCGTCATTTTAAGTTTTAGGCTAGTCTTGTCAGTTTTAGGCTAGTCCGTCATTTTAAGTTTTAGGCTAGTCTTGTCAGTTTTAGGCTAGTCCGTCATTTTAAGTTTTAGGCTAGTCCGTCATTTTAAGTTTTAGGCTAGTCTTGTCAGTTTTAGGCTAGTCCGTCATTTTAAGTTTTAGGCTAGTCTTGTCAGTTTTAGGCTAGTCCGTCATTTTAAGTTTTAGGCTAGTCTTGTCAGTTTTAGGCTAGTCCGTCATTTTAAGTTTTAGGCTAGACCTGTCATGAGATAGCAAGATGCAAGCTGGCCCATTAAATTTTTAAAATGAGGAGTTCTCGATTTGAAGGAATTCATACACCTGGTTTTCACTATATTGTACCAATTATGAGTGGAAAGATGTTGAGGATTTTTGCTTTCGCTCTTTACGCTAAAGTTTTTTTTATGGTTTTGAAAAACAAAGTTGTGAGAGAGTCAAACATTAGCGTAAAGAGCGATGGGTTGAGGAGGGGGCAGCCCCTTTCATATACGGAATAATTTCTATTCGTTTTAAGTTTTAATGTCACTCCTTACTTTCAGTTAAAAAAACTTGTTTTTTTATTTAATTTCTGAACATTTTTGAGTTAATGCAGCTTTTATTTTGGCTCATCATGCATGAATAATCAAAACGAAACTTGCATATTAATTTTACTTTTTTTTACTAAATGGCTTTCTCGAAATTTTGTTCTGACGTAACTTACAAATTAACTTACGTAACGAACTTCTATATTCGTATATTTTTATTACGTATATTGGGAGGTTCACCCCCTAGTCAATACCTCGCTCTTTATGCTAAATTCAAATTTTGTTCCAATTCTTTAAGAATGACCCCTTAATCACAAAGGCCGTTAATTAGAATAAATAGCTCTGATGAAAGTACAAAAAAAAACTTTAGCGTAAAGAGCGAGGTAATGAGTAGCGGGCGAACCCAATTATATACGTATTAATTTCTGTTGGTTTTGAATTTTGATGTTCTTCCTTACTTTCAGTTGAAAAATAGTTTTTTTTTTTAATATTTAATTTCTGATTTCTTTTCAAATAATGCTGGGAAATCCGGCACCCTATTCATAGCAATGTCCCTTCCCCCATGAAAATTCCTACATGGACAGAACCTCCTAAGTAACACTAGAACTTTCCGCGATATTCTAGGACCACTGGTTTGGTACGATCACTTCTGGGAAAAAAAAAAAAAATAAATAAAATAAAATAAACACGCATCCGTGATCTTTCTTCTGGCAAAAAATGGAAAATTCCACATTTTTGCAGGTAGGAGCTTGAAACTTCTATAGCAGGGTTCTCTGATACGCTGAACCTGATGGTGTGATTTTCATTAAAGTTCTGTGACTTGTAGGGGTTGTTTTCCCCTTTTTTCGAAAATAAGGCAAATTTTCTCAGGCGATTAACTTTTGATGGATAAGATTAAACTTGATGAAACTTATATATTTGAAATCAGCATAAAACTGTGATTCTTTTGATGCATCTAATGGTATCAAAATTCCGTTTTTTAGAGTTTTGGTTACTATTGAGCCGGGTCGCTCCTTACTTACAGTTCGTTACCACGAACTGTTTGAAAATGCTCAGCCAGTGCTTCGCGAGTAGACTTCAGATCGGAATTGATCGGCAGTGCATATGGGTAGAACGTTCCTTCGTTGTATATTTGTAGTGTGTGGTTTGAAAGAATGTACATTGCTCTTTTTCATTATATTATACGAATTAAATGCCGGAAAGTTGTTCAAAAGTTATGCTTTTTAAATGTTTTGATTTTGTATGCATTTAAATACGATGGATTTGTTCAAGAGGATTAAATTTGTGAAGAAGAAGCTTAACTACGACCACCTTATGGCTGTGTTCTTTGTCTATGTGTCTTTAATCTTCAAAATAGTTACTTTTTCTTATTGGGTTTTGGATCTTTTAAGGATTTTCCTGAAAATCCTTAAAAGATCCACTTTTACTGAAGACATAGTCGATGCTTCTAAGGACACATTTGTGCTCTTTGGGCAGATTTTCAAAAAGGTGTCAAATTGCAAATTTCTCTCGTACGAGAAAATTCATTTAACGCTTAAGACGCAAATAAAATATCCATCTGTCCACTCTAGGATGAGAAAATTTCAGTAGGAGATTCGAAAAAATATTTCCGCTCTAAATGCATATGACAATCCTTGTGTTTTGTAAATTGTCACATTAAGCGAGCAAAAAGAAACAACCTAATTTTATAAAGGGACATTTTTGTTGTTGTTGTTGTTGCAAAAACAACCTTGTAATTCTGTTTTGCATTGTTTACGCCCGGTCTGGTAATGCTGTCGGTTGGACCCAAAGGGTGTTACACTTTCATCTACAGAGGGAAACACTGATTGCCGAACCAAAGCAATGATGTTTTTTCAAATTCACTTTTTGGAGAGCGAAAAACCCTTACCAGAATAAAAGTCATATTGAACGCAATAGCTTTTAATTAGCAAAGAACCATATACCTCCAATGTATTATTATTTTTAAAGTCCATGTTATTGAATAGATGGCTGTAGAAAGTTGAGAAACGACTCATTTGATAGGAAATTCTGAGCCCGAATGTCAAACAGTTCGTGGTAACGAACTGTAAGTAAGGAGCGACCCGGCTCAATGGTAACCGAAACTCTAAAAAACGGAATTTTGATACCAATAGACACATCAAAAGAATCAGATTTTAATTCTGATTTCAAAAATATAAGTTTCATTAAGTCTAATCTTACCCATCAAAAGTTACGCGCCTGAGAAAATTTGGCTGATTTTCAAAAAAAGGGGGAAAGACCCCCTAAAAATTATAGAACCTTAATGAAAATCACACCATCATATTCAGCGTATTAGAGAACCCTACTGTAGAGGTTTCAAGCTCCTATCTACAAAAATGTGGAATTTTCCATTTTTTGCCATAATTTGCCTGATTCAATTGAAAGTGCGGGTGCCCGAAGGGGTGATTGTATTGACCCAGTGGTCCTAGAATATCGTGGGAGGGCTCATTGAAACGGAAATTAAAATTTCTAATGCCCTTTTTAAGTGACCAAAAAATGGAGGACAACTAGGCCCCCTCCCACGCTCATTTTTTTCCCAAATTCACTGGATCAAAATTTGAGATAGCCATTTTGTTCAGCATGGTCGAAAATATTATAACTATGTCTTTTAGGATGACTTAATCCCTCGAAGCCCCCGGAGGAGGGCTGAAAGTTATGAACTTTACCCAATGTTAACATATAGTATTGGTTATTGGGAAGTATACAGACGTTTTCAGGGGGAATTTTTTCTGGTAGTGGGGGGTTGGGGTGGGTTGGGGGTTATATGGGGGATCTTTTCATGAAGGAAGTTTTCCTGGGGAAGGGACATTGCTATGAAGGGGGCGCCGGATTTCCCAGCATTATTTAAAAAAAAGATCAGAAATTAATTATAAAAAAAAAAAACAAGTTTTCCAAGTGAAAATAAGGAGTAACATCAGAACTTAAAACGAACAGAAAATATTACGTGTATGATTGGGTTAACCCCCTAGTCAATTCCTTGCTCTTTAAGCCAAAGATTTTTTAGTACTTTCATAAGAGCTATTTATTCTAAGTAACGGCCTTTGTGATTAAGGGTCATTTTTAAAAAATTGGAACAAAATTCGAACTTTAGCTTAAAGAGCGAGGTATTGACTAGGGGGCGAGTCCCCTAATATGCGTATTAAAAATATATGAACATAGAAGTTCGTTACGTAAGTTACGTATATTCATTACTAATAAAAACGTCCGTAAATAAAATTAAACAAGTTTCGAGAAAGCCATTTAACCAAATAAAAGTAAAATTAATCTACAAATTTTGTTTTAATTATTCGGCCTTTGTGATTAAGGGGTCATTTTTAAAGAATTGGAACAAAATTCGAACTTTAGCTTAAAGAGCAAAGTATTGACTAGGGGGTAAACCCCCTAATATACGTATTAAGAATATATGAATATGGATGTTCGATACGTAAGTTAATTCGTATGTTACGTGTATTTATTACTAATAAAAACGTTCGTAAATAAAATTAAACAAGTTTCGAGAAAGCCATTTAACCAAATAAAAGTAAAATTAATATGCAAATTTTATTTTAATTATTCATGTACGGTGAGCCAAAATCAAAACCTGCATAAATTCAAAAAAGTTCAAAAATTAAATAAAAAAACAAGTTTTTTTAACTGAAAGTAAGGAACGACGTTAAAACTTAAAACGAACAGAAATTATTCCGTATATGAAAGGGGCTGTCCCCTCCTCAACGCCTCGCTCTTTACGCCAAAGTTTAACTTTCTCATAAATCAATTTTTTTTAAACAATAAAATTTTGTTAAAATGTTGTTTTGCAAATTTTGTCTTAATTAACTTTAACGAAAATGACACCATCAGATTCAGCTTATCAAAGAACAATATTAAAGAAGTTTCAAACTCCTATCTGCAAAAATGTGGAATTTTGCATTTTTAATTAACTTTAACGAAAATCGCACCATGACATTCAGTTTATCAGAGAACCCTATTAAAGAAGTTTCACGCTCCTATCTACAAAAATTTGGAAATTTAGATTTTTTGCTCGAATAAAGATCACGATGCGTGTTTTTTTTTCAGGGGTAATCGTTTCGACCCAGTGTCATAGAATATTGTGAGAGGGCTCATTCAAACGGAAATTAAAAGTTCTAGTGCCCTTTTTAAGTGACCAAAAAACAAGAGGGCTGCTAGACCCCCTCCCACGCTCATTTTTTTCCCAAAGTCACTTGATCGAAATTTTGAGATAGCCATTTGGTTCAGCATAGTAGAAAAATGTAAAAACTATGTCTCTAAGGATAACTTAATCCCCCCTCCCCCACAGTCCCAAAGGGAAGGGCTGCAAGTTTTGAACTTTGCCCATTGTTTACATATAGTATAGGTTATTGCGAAGTATACAGACATTTTCTGGGGGGATTTTTTCTGGTAGGGGAGAGGGGCTGGGGGAGGGGTTTGCATGGGAGGACCTTTCCATAGAGGAATTTTGCATGGGGAAGGGAATTTATCATGAAGGGGGTACCGGATTTCCCAGCATTATTTGAAAAACGATTAGAAATTAAATAAAAAAAAAAGTTTCTGCAACTGAAAGTAAGGAAGAACATGAAAAACTTATACTAACAGAAATTATTACATATATTAGGGGGTTCACCCTGTCGTCAATACCTCGCTCTTTACGCTAAAGTTTTTCTTAGTACTTTCAAAAAAGCTTTTTATTCTAATTAAACGGCCTTTGTGATTTTAGCGTAAAGAGACCAGGGGGAACCCCCTCATATCAAACAGTTCGTGGTAACGAAATGTAAGTAAGGAGCGACCCGGCTCAATGGTAACCGAATCTCTAAAAAACGGAATTTTGATACCAATAGATACATCAAAAGAATCAGATTTTAATTCTGATTTCAAATATATAAGTTTCATCAAGTTTAATCGTACTCATCAAAAGTTACGCGCCTGAGAAAATTTGGCTGATATTCGAAAAAAGGGGAAAAGACCCCCTAAAAGTTATAGAACCTTAATGAAAATCACGCCATCATATTCAGCGTATCAGAGAACCCTACTTTAGAGGTTTCAAGCTCTTATCTACCAAAATGTGGAATTTTCCCTTTTTTGCCAGAAGAAAGTCACGGATGCGTGTTTTTTTTTCTTCTTCTTTTTCCCAGGGGTAATCGTATTGACCCAGTGTTCCTAGAATATCGTAAGAGGGCTCATTGGAACGGAAATTAAAAGTTCTAGTGCTCTTTTTAAGTGACCAAAAAATGGACGGCAACTAGGCCCCCTGCCACGCTCATTTTATTCCCAAAGTCACCTGATCAAAATTTTGAGATAGCCATTTTGTTCAGCATAGTTGAAAATCTAATAAATATGTCTTTTATGATGACTTTATCCCCCACAGTTCCCAGGGGAAGGGCTGCAAGTTATGAACTTTGCCCCCTTGTTTACATATAGTATTGGTTATTGGGAACTATACAGACCTTTTCAGGAAGGATTTTTTTTCTGGTGGGGGGGGCTGGAGGAGGGGGTTACTTGGGAGAATCTTTCCGTGGAGGATGTTTCCTTGGAGTAAGGGACATTTCTATGGAGGGGGCACCGGATTTCCCAGTAGGCTATTATTTAAAAAACGATCAGAATTTAAATTAAAAAAAAATAAGTTTTTTCAACTGAAAGTAAGAAGCAACATTAGAACTTAAAACGAACAGAAATTATTACGTATATGAGGGGGTTCGCCCCCAAGTCAATACCTCGCTCTTTACGCTACAGTTTTTTTTGTGATTTGAAAAGAGCTATCTATTCTAGTTAAACGGCCTTTGTGATCCAGGGGTTTGTGATTTAAACAAAATTTTAACTTTAGCGTAAAGACCGTGGTATTGACTAAGGGGAGAACCCTCTCATATACGTAAAAACATACGTAATAAAAAAAACCATAAAAAAAGAGATACGGCTCAATAGTAATCGAATCTTTAAAAAACGGAATTTTCATGTCAATGAATTTACAAAAAGAATGGGCTTATATTGCTGACTGATTCTAAATATATAAATTTTATTAAATTTAGTATTACTCATCAAAGGCTTCCCTACAAGCGAAAGAATTTTAATGGAAATCACACCGTCAGATTCAGCGTATCAGAAAACCCTATTACATTGGTTTCAAGCTCATATCTGCAAAAATGTGCAACTTTGTATTTTTTGCCAGAAGAGATCACGGATGCGTGTTTATTTTTTTTTTTTAAGGGGTAATCGTACCGACCCCGTGGTCCTACAACATCAAGAGAGAGCTCATTCGAACGGAAATTAAAATTTATAGTTCCCTTTTTCAGAGACCAAAAATGCTGGAGGGTAACTTGGCCCCCTCCCACGCCCCTTTTTTCCCAATTTCATCTGATTCACAAGGGAACAAATTTTTTTGTACTTTCATCAGAGATATTTATTATAATTAACGACCTTTGTGATTAAGGAGTCATTCTTATAGAATTGGAACACGATTTGAATTTAACGTAAAGAGCGAGGTATTGACTAGGGAGCGAACCCCATAATATACGTAATAAAAATATACGAATATAGAAATTTGTTACGTGAGTTAATTTGTAAATTACGCAAGGACCAAATTTAGAGAAAGCCATTTAGCAAAAGAAAAGTAAAATTAATATGCAAATTTTGTTTTACTCATTCAATGACAGTGAGCCAAAATAAAAGCTGCAGTAAACTAAAAAACAATGAGAAATTAGATAAAAAAAGCAAGTATTTTAAACTGAAAGTAAGGAGCGACATTAAAACTTAAAACGAACAGAAATTATTCCGTATATGAAAGGGTATGTCCCCTCCTCAATGCCTCGCTCTTTACGCTAAAGTTTTTTATTGTTTAAAAAAATTAAGTTGTGGGAAAGTCAAACTTTAGCGTAAAGAGCGAGGCATTGAGGAGGGGACATCCCCTTTCATATACGGAATAGTTTCTGTTCGTTTTAAGTTTTAATGTCGCTCCTTACTTTCAGTTTAAAAAACTTTTTTTTTATTTATCTCTTTTAAGGATTAGCAACCTTTGAAGGGCAAACTGATATTCCTCCAACGCCTAATCCGTCCCTGGGTACCCCTGCATGCTACCATACAAAAATTTCAAAATAGCCATTTGAATCGACATAGTAAAAAAAATCGTTGGGAGTGGGGAGGGGGGGGGGTAATTCCCCACTTCTGCTAATTGACGTTTTAAAGTTTTACTTAGGTATGGCATTTTCTAAACCTAAGAAACGCAGTAAATTTCTGTTTAAAATAGTAAAACTAAATCAATAAAATCGTATCTTCCAACTGTATTTGTTTCCAGAAATTGTTAGTTTTTTCCAAAAAAACTTATTACTGCTAAAATTTTGTTTTGCTACAAAGAAAAATACTGGTCAAAATATATACAGTTTTTAGCAAAGTGCGAATGACACTCTTGTCTTAAAGGGGTTTAAGGGTGGCTGCAGCTGAACTCATATTTGTGGTAGTCTCTGTTAGTCTCAAGTTTGTCTTCATGTTTAATTCTAATCTCTGTTCGTTTTTAAGTTTCATTTATTGTCTAGCTATTTCTGCTCGTTTCAGGTTTGAATATCGATTTTTAATTAGCTTTAAAGTGTTTCTTGAATTGAAATATAGATTCACAGATAAAAATAAGAATGAATGTCCATGTAATAATAAAATACTAAATAAATGAGATTGGAGTGTACAACTTTGATTGAGACTGAAGGTCAATTAAAACTGATCTTTGATGAGTTTTATTTGCTTGGTAAAAGTATGGCACCATGGGTACGAAATTTTTTGGCTGAATGACCTTGAAACCAGTGACCTTTTAACCATTAAATCAGTCCTCTTGGTTGTCGGAAATTTTTCTTTGAATACTTATTGGTATAAAATATGGTTGAACACGGATTCTGAAAGACCTGAACATGTCTACTCAAAACGATTATCTACACAACCCGTATCTAACTACTTCCTGGATGTAGGGTGGCCTGGAAATAGGGCTTTGGATGAAAAGCTATACTAAGCTCTGATTGGCTAAAATTGTTACCTGGTTTTATGTTCTGGCGACACAAAATAAAGTCCATTCCCTAGTCACTGCATATTATTTGCTTCACTCTCTTCCAGTTATATACTAGTGTATCTTCATTTTCTTTAATCTTTGCTTTGTCTGAATTCTCTTTCTGAATTTGGCTGAATTCCAGAGAATGTGAGTTTTCTTTTTTAAGGTGGATATCATCCTGTGAATATTGGAGACGTTTTTCATTGCCGGTATAACGTTTTGCGCAAACTTGGATGGGGTCACTTCAGTACAGTCTGGCTTTGCTGGGATATGAAGTAAGCCCCTTTTATATTTGGTTTTCTTTTTTCATTTTATTGTGAATAATTTTTTTTTTTCTACAAGGTTGCCAATTTCTTTTAATGAAATTTCCACTTCTGCCCAAAAATGGGCAGATTTAGTGCCCATTTCCTTAAGCTAAATGTTAACTAAAGGTGGATTTTCTGGAATTAATGTATATAACACATTTTTGGAATTCTAGGAACATAGAAGGTGGTAACCTTAGACAGGTAAAAGAAAGGCTGAGATACTGTTCAGACGTACGTTAAATTGGGATATATTGAAACAGGTGGCAGCCGTTTACCCCCCCCCCCCCCCTGGCGATTACCCCCCCCCCCCCCTCGGAAAGTACCGCCCGCGGAAAATACCCCCTGCGGAAAATACCCCCCGTGGAAAATACCCAGCCCCTGGAAAATCCCCCCGTGGAAAATAAGGCTAATTTTGTTTGAGT
The DNA here is from genome assembly GCA_027921565.1 of Artemia sinica. Classification (NCBI taxonomy): domain Eukaryota; kingdom Metazoa; phylum Arthropoda; class Branchiopoda; order Anostraca; family Artemiidae; genus Artemia; species Artemia sinica. The sequence continues at coordinate 1,559,265 of JAPEVW010000045.1, read as the reverse complement.
TTTTTTCCATTGGGAGAAGGAATTTTGGTGCTTATGCATTATGCGCCACTCATTCAAGTTTATGCTGTGTAAAATTACTCGTTACTTTAGAAATAAATTTGGGCTATGTATTTGCATAGAGGGGGGCGGGGGAAGTATAGCGGGTTTGCATGCAAAATGTGTTTTGTACGAGTATTCTGCATATTAGATAGATGATAGAAAAGTGTATTTTAAAGCCAAATATGCGGCCATGAACATAGTAAAATAACGTAAATGAAATGCACAAATAACATAAACTTTGATCACCGATCATCATAAAATACTTAAATGAAACACTGCATTAACCTAATAATAGTACCTAATACTTGGAAAACTGCCATTGAAAAAAAAAAAAACACTTGACACTGGGAAAAAACACTTAAATGAAACATTATATTTACTTTATGCTGGGATTTTTTTTTCTTTTTAGTTAACAAAATTTCAAGATACCTCGCTATTCTTCGGTAATTTTTTAGTGGCTATATACCTAGAAAGAATTATTTTCTGACTTCAAACTGTCCACACATTTTAGTGTACATTAGTTAACACATTTTGCATATAGACCCGCTATATTTTACCCCCATCCCCCTAATGTACAGATATATAGTCCAAATTTGTTTCTTAAGCATTATATTTTTACCATGTTTTGATATTTTTCATTAGAATTTAACCTAACTTTACTTCTTCAGTGAGACTGCTATAATACATAAGTACCAATCACTCTTTGAACTATTAATTGTAACCGTATTATGAATTAAAAGAATTATGTTTGAAATTAAAAAAAAAATTATGGAATTAGAATTAGAATTAATGTTTTCCTCGTACTGCGAGGGATTGAACCTGCTTTCCTTCGTACTCCAGTTCACAGGTTTTCCGCTGCGCCATCACGAGGTATTTGTAAATTGAAAATATGATGCTACTTGGAAAAATTTATAATTTGCTATCAATTATGTCTTATGATGCGTGTTGGTCCAAAGCTTCACTTACATGAACGGAGAGTAAACATTCTGACAATGTTGTCATTAAATCAGTTTAGATCCCTTCGTAAGTAGCTAAGGTGTTTGAATATGTCAAATGCGACCTCTTAACATAACGGCGACGAATTGTCAGTTTTATTATTATTTAATATTTTTTTTATAAATAGTTCTTTGTAAGATAAGATATTAGTAGAGATGACCCTAAAGGTCCGACGACCACACCATATATGGGCATAGAACCACGTGGTTTATGGACTTTGTCAGTGAGAATTTGAAAAACAGGAATTTTGTCACATTTATGGATGGTTTTATGGACTTTGTCAGTGAGAATGAAAAAAACAGGAATTTTGTCACATTATGGATGGTTATGGATGGTTATGTGTGTTGATTATTTGATGGTTTTATGGATTTTGTCAGTGAGAATGGAAAAACAGGAACTTTGACACTTCCTTCTTGTTCAAGCCAGATGTTATGATCCGAAAATAGTATCTGTTGTTGTTATTCGAGCCAGATGTTGTTGTCGTTCGAAGCAAAGTTAATGACACTTCCTTCCTGTTTGAGGCAGATGTTATGATCCGGAAATAGAATTTGTTATTGTTATTCGAGCCAGATGTTGTTGTCGTTCGAAGCAAAGTTAATGACATTTCTTTCCTGTTTGAGGCAGATGTTATGACACTGAAATAGAATTTGTTGTTGTTATTTGAGCCAGATGTTGTTGTTATTGTTATTCGAGGCAGATGTTATGATCCGAAAATAGTATTTGTTTCCGTGCCAAATGTTACGAGTTCCCGGGAAACAGATACATCCCCCTTCTCAGCCAATCAGAGGGCTCCTCCTTCGAAAGAGGCGACGTCACAGAGTTACTCCTCTCCCCTTTCCTACACTTTGAATTTATCGAGCGAAGACGATCAGTTTCGTTTTAGCCGTGAGAGAGTTGACATCGGGAAGCAAAATGTTCTATATATGCCCATTGTGCATGTACACTCTTGGCGGTTGGACTCAATGTGAGAATTGTACAATTATTGATGACTATAATGAAAAGTGTAAATTATGTAATCCTTGCAAATTACATAGAGGCTATGCAGTACAAATTAAAGGATGTAATTCATGTCTTGAGGAGGTGTGTGACTCTCATCCTAATGGATATCTATGCTCCAATTGTCATTTTGATAAGTGTGACCAGTGGGAGAATACTTACCCCGCTATGATTGAAAAGAATCCTAAACGTGATTTTAGTTTATTTCTACGAGATTGGTATCGTCGTGGATTTAAATTATTCTGGGAAGAGGAATCTGGTCTACGATTCAACTGTTGGGGTAACAAGACAATCTGGTTTCTACGTCATCGCTGTGACGACACTGCCTACTATGACTATAAACCAAGCGATTTTTATTTGGCAGTTACCGAATGTGATTCACCACTTGAAAACACTGTATGTGATATTGCTTCAAATAGACAGATTGAAACTCGTGAATTTCATAATATGAATGCAAATAGTATCATTGACTATACAAAGAGATATGACAAGAGTGAAGTTACATTGTACTGCAGAAAATGTGACCCTGACTTTGCAGTCAATCAAGATCAATATACAGTGAATCCAAATGATTTACCAGCATTAGTGGTTCACGATAGTTACCTATACACCGATGAAGAAATCTAAAAGTGAAGATTTAAAGACATTGTTGTATATATACATTTTATTAATAAACAAATTCACAAACATTTTTTAAGCACTTTACTCTTAGGGACACTGAAATCAATATTAAATACACTTGTAAGTATATTTTCCACTAGAAAGTCGTTCAGACGTGGATTGTCACCATAAATATGGAGAAACTGCTTGTAAGTATAGCCACGACATCGGAACACAAAATATAGTAGCGCATGGAAGCCACAGCTTTTAGTCGTTAGATCCTGCACCCTCTTTCGATTTTGAATAATAGTTTTATTACTGCTCTCAATATAGTTGCTGATGTGAGGCGTGTAGAATGTATAGGGTAGGCCAAGAGGATCAAAAATTCGATATTCTTCATTGTTTGATAGATGCACAGCCAATGACCCGTCAGCACAGTCGATGGACTGCTATTAACAATAATCAAGGTATTGTTCGCACTTTGAATTTTTCCAAGATAGTCTGAGGGTAGACAATAGGATTTGTACTGGGACATGTAGGGGTCCATATTAAATACACTGATTATTTGACTGGTGTTCATGGCGCCAAGTCTAGTAGAACACTGCCTTCGGGAGTGATTTCCCAATAGGTTTCATATTGATTTAGTGAGATTAGGGCAACACTCTCAGCCAATGGGTTGGCAAATGTACACTCTAAACGCACAGTCCCCGTACGTACTATACTCATATCCTGTGTGCCAGACAAATCCAATACAATGATACCATGTGTTTTAGCAAACATATCTTCGGTTATACCATTTTCAAATAGTTGCGAATCATGATCTAGGGTTTGCATGGTCAACTCATACAATGTTCTATAGGATTTATCAAAAGATAGATTGTAGAGTGGGATACCGTTTACTTTGCACACAAGAGATGAAAGTCCAAACATCTCGAATTTATGTGGGCATTCAGTCCATGATCCTATTGCACTGGCGCTCTTTACAAATGCCAAAGCCAATTTCGAGGGGATTTCACCATTGATAAAGGATGAATCGGTGAAGGTGCGTGACCCCATGGCAATATGACGTTGATTGGTGATTGTATGAGGAACAAGTAGTTTAATATTATTTCCATTGGCTCTCAATTTTTCCACGGCCAAAGCAACAGAACTCATAACCTGCTGTTTGCGTACATGGAGTATTGCTGAGGTGAGGGAGAGACTTACATCGGGATTGGCTACAAGTTCCTTTCTCAATATGAAATTTGATGGTGCAAGCGTCAATTTTATATCCACTTTAACATTGGGTGGTAGCCATTGGGGTATATTAAATATTTCATGATATATTTTTCCAACTAGATGTAATTCACTAGTTGTAGCATTTTTAAGTGCATCTGTACTATCAGTATTAGTAATATATTCATATCCATTGGAGGCACCTCTCAAATCCTTGTATGACTTGGGTGTCATCAACATGAATTGGATATAGCTAGCATAGTTTGAGAGATTGTTGCTTGTGCTCACCAGCGTGCCATTGATGTAGACACTAATTTGACGAAATAAATTATGTAGTATACAATTTTCATAGGATATCCCATCGGCCCGAACTGGCATTGTATTATCGGATTTCCGGACTTTCATTTGTAAATCTATAAATGTGGACGATAAATCCATAAAGTAGTCTTCATTGGAATAAATTTGAAAGTGGATATTATCGGAGAGGGGTTGTAGCGGATAAAATTGTTCATAGTATCCATGCTTGACACTCACATCAACATTTTCGGCATTGAATAGATTCAATGAGGCGGTGATTGAAGGTTGAGAATCCTTATGTGGCAGGTAGGACATCTTAAGAGAAGAAATCAAGTTTCGATCTAACAATTTTCTTCCTGGGGCTTCTGTTTACACTACGTGTCGGCTTTTTCCTTCTTTTCTTTGACAAAAGGGATGTCTTTCGTTTCCGTCCTGAGTAGAGACTGATGAGTGATGCATTGTTTCTTAACCTTTTTAAACCTTTACCATTCTGTTTCAATTTCTCGCCAAGGGTTCGCGCACTGGACCTAAGATTTTCCGAAGCACTTTTTTTAAAATCCTTGCCAGAGCCCCAATCGTATAGTGTAGAGGATGCAAAATCTGTCGCAGCCGGTACAAGATATTTTCTAGCCAGTGGTAGTGAAGAGCGAAACAGCTTAGCAAACCAGCTGCCAAGACCATAGCCAGACATTGACGAGCGACCCTTGTAATAGTCCATTCCATTGCCCTGTTGTCTTGGGCCAAGAGTATTAACATAGCAGTCAATATCAGGACAAGTGAATACCACTTTTCTATTAGACATCTTGCTGTTGAACGATGGGTCGAAAATGACATGTAATCACAGCCAAACCTTTTGAAATTGCTATTGGATCACCCAATTCAGTTCTTAATGTTAACTGACAGAGTTCCAAATAGGAAGTGTTTACTGGAATATACTGAAGATGCTTTATATTGTAGTGATGAATATGTTCTTGATTGGTTTTTCGTTCAAGAACTCGTAGGAGGGGAACATTTGAATTACCAACCCGAGATGTTTCCACAAATGAAGCATAGAGAAATATACAAGTGTCTGTGGAGAAGGCAGGCGGGTAGTCGGCAAAAATGAAATTAGTGTTTCCGGCACTTTTACCATTGATTATATTGAGCCTAAAGCCAAGAACATCCCTTAGGTTATCATTGAGAATAATCTTTTCACTGGCAATAGGTGAACTAATGTAGATCTTGCCCTCCTCCTTTGAATAGTTGAAATGAAAAGCTCCTTTTTTACGAGCGGAAATTCTTTTATTAATAGTACGACATAAATCATTCATACAGGTGAGTTCCTCGTAGGGTAATTCAATATATGGATAATCCAACCAATTGATTTTTTGAATTTGTTCTTGATCACCTGGTGGTGGTGGCCAATCATAGGGTCTAATTTTTATTTCATATTTACGATCCTTTCTCAGGATGTCATAGGTATTTTTGAGAATACAGTCGACAAGAGCCACTTCATACTTTCCGTCGAATTTGATGGTGGGGGAGAGTTTTGTCCAAAAATCACTTGTTTTATTCAAGTCATTGTAGAGAGGATCAGAAACATTGGACATGAAAGTCACATAGAAATCATTGGGCATTGTTAATATCTTCAGCACTGACCCAAGAATCAAAATCTGAGTTGTATCCTAGCCAGCGAACAAGCAACTGCTTCTTGCCCCTACGAGTACGACTCTTTAATATCTTTTCAATTTGATAAATTTCACTAGTGTTTCTAACTTTTTGCAGTTCATATTCATAAAAACCACCGAGAATTTCATCATCTTTGGTATCTCGTAGCCGATAAGTTATGGGTATGGTGTCTAGGATTTTGGACACTTTAAAAAGTTCGGTGCTCCATAAATAATTCCCCTTTTCAAAAATATTAGTGGTTCTATTAATTCGAACAGTATCACCAACATTGAATTTCTTCTTCTTTTTCTTCTCATTGCCATTGGAGTATTGCTTTAGAAAAGCATCAAATGTATTCTCACTGTAGTGAACATCCCGAGGGCTAGAGTTGGACAGAGATCGATGTGGTCGATGGTTGTATATCTGCATGATTTTATCTAAATCGCGAATAAAAGCAGATGTATTTTTCAGTGTACAATATCTTGAAATTAATAGACGAATCGTTCTTATTAATCGTTCGGCCAATGCAGCCTTTATCGGACTGTGACTATGATAGAGTGTCGTATTATATTTCAAAAGAACCTTTTGCACATGAGGGTTAACAAATTCACTGCCACGATCTGATTGAATTTTTCTATAGGAATCCTGCTCAAGAATACTTTCAATGGCCCGAGCAACTTCAACACCTCTCTTTGATCGCAGTGGAATGGCATAGGCATAGCGACTAAAGATACTGATTGCCACTAGAATATATTTGTAGGGTGTATTGTGACGTCGTTGAACTGCGTCTAAAGTTAAAAGATCCATTTGCATTATATGCAGAGGGAAAAAGGCTTTAGTTTGACGATATTGTTTACTGCGAAGTCTATGATTCCGGTGTAATGTGTAACTTGGTTCATTTTCTAGATACTCTTTTACATTTTTCAATGTGGTGCCGGAGACTTTGGAAAGCGTTTTGGGAGAACTTAAACTTCCCGCTTCACCAACATTTTCATAGATACCTTTCAAAACTTCATCCATTTTGAACGTAAACACGTAGTGTAATGTCCACTCCCCTTTTGCACACTGGTGGGTGAATCAATTCGTCTTCGCTTTTGACTAGCAGCCACAGGTGTTGTAAAATCAGTGGTGCTAGTATCTTCTTCTTCTTCTTCTTTTTTAAATGGTGTTGTTGAATGTTCATTTAATTTCTTTAGAATTTGCTTATTGCCAATAAGACTTTTGGGAAAGTTTGATACACTTAGAAAGGTGTATAGATTATCGTCAAAGGATAAGAGTCCTTTACGATTCGTCACCATATCACAAATTAAATCAACTAGATTATAACTTTTTCCCCGAATTATAATTCGTTTCCCTATGCTGTCGACTTGAACTTGATCACCAGATTCCGACATGAGATAAGATAATACTCTTTTACTCTGTTCTCGATAGGACAGTGGCAGTAGGTTTCCAATTTTCAATACAATCGAATTCAATTCCTTCTCCTTTGATTGTGCAGAATCTTGAGATGTTTCTTGTTTAGAGGCGACGGGTCTCTCGCGATACGGTTTATGTTTGTCCACACGTCGCAGTGCATCTTGAAGTAAAAGCAGTTTTTTATCATCGGCAATATTCTCATCATTAATGAATTTGTTTCGATTGTCTTCAAAATGCTCGACGGGCGAGAGGACAAGTTCAAATGGAGTCAATTTATAGGGTTTTGCCATTCTCTAGAGAAAACTGTTTACAAGTCCTGCGATTATTGGTAGTAAAAGCGTGAAAAAGCTACCACCTGCTTGAAGGAGCCGTTTTCTTTTAAATTTGTTTCCCTTATTTTTACAAGCCAAGGCACGTACAGTGGAACGATGTTGCTTTGTCTGTTGTCTAACACCTTCTGGCAGTTGAACATTGCCCTCAGTTAAATTTAAACAAAGTTCAGATATTAGATTAATGAAATCATTGTCGACACCATGTTTGAGTATAGCCTTCCTAAGCAAGGGTTTTGAAGTGCTTAAAACAGAAAATAAATGCCGTTGTTCGTGTAGTTTCTTCAGTGTCATGATAGCGACTAATAGCCTTTTCTACTATTCACCGGAAGATATACTGTAATTTCATTGTCGAAAATGTCGGTGACTACACGAAGATCCTCGGGCGTGCTCTGATTAAGATCCAATAAAATGTAACCGTAGGGCTTGCTAGTCGCCTGAGTGTACGCTGACAACAGAAATTTAGGGGCGCCGGGGTATATCTGTTTATTGAGAGTTATGAGTGAGCTAGAATCACGAACGACTCGATAGATAATATAGATAGTGCAATTCAAAGCAAGGGTTCGCATACATTTGCTCTGATGAAACAGATTGTGTAGAACCAGGGTTATGGAAATGTTTTCGTGATGAGATCGGACAGTGAACAATTGCAGCATTTCCTGTGAGAATTGTTCAATAGATTCAGCCAAATCATCAATAATCAGCCACGAGTTCGGTTCAATACTATTGAAAACATCAAGTCCTCTTATGAATTGTATTGGTATGGTTGTGGCAATAGCTTTTATTTTATCATAGGACTCTTGCCAAATACTATAGCAATAGTAGATTTTTTTCGGTTTTTCCAAAAACATTTTATCGCAATTTTGAATTATTCTAGCTAAAAGTGTTGTTTTCCCCGACATTGAGGGTCCACACAGAAACGATCTGAAGGGTGTTTTAAATTGATACATGTTGTTGACAACAGTCAGACTATGACTAACTGTAAATCATATGTGTCCAATGAATAAGTAGTAATTTTCCCGTCTATTCAAGAACAACAAAAACAATATTTCATGGCAACATTTATTACGATAAACACTTCTTCAACATGAACAATGATAACACTTTTTGTACAACACATATTGTCTTTAAACACTTTTTGTACAACACCTTTGTCCATCTACAGCACTTTTTGTACAACACTTTTCTATACAACACTTTTCTATACAATAAAATACACTTGGAACTAGCACAGTTGAACAGTAGAGTGATTGGTGGCCCCCACCCCCCCCCCCGGGAGCCGGCCTTGGGAAGGGTCCCCCACCCCCCTGGAGCTGCGATGGAAAAATAGTTGTCGTCACTGCTACGGGTTAGTGGTGGTGGTTAGTGCTTGGGTTAGATGAGGTTGAGCGGTGGTTAGTCAGATTAGTTTATCCAGACCAAGTTGATTACGATAGTCTACGCATTCAACTCGATCTGAAATACGATAGTGGCCATGTGGCAGGACACTCACACCGTTCTCGAGCACATAGACCTTGTCAGATATACACGACATTGCATTTTTTTCTACTCTCACAGTATAATTTCTATACTGTAGAGAGCGAATTGCAAGCACTTGTGCTCTTGGCACTAGGCTACTTTCTACACAGTCTTTGTATACGCTCATGTTAAAATTGCTCTTTACAAAGTGTGTAGGCACCCCTTTACATGTTTTCTTTTCATCCCCACTATGTGTTTCCACGCAATAAACTTTGGGACCCGGGAACACCCCCCTAGATATCAAATCACTCCCCGTTTCAGATTTTAATTTTAATAGTTGGTTGGGGGCTTGACGTTTCACCAGCTCGGGATAGAGGGATGGATTCCAGTTGGTGAAATCCATCCGCGAGCTGATGTGCACCCCATTTTGCAAATCACCCAATAAATCTTCAGTTTTTACTTTTAGCAGTAGAGAATCGGTATCCCCATAATAAACTTGTACCTCCCCCTCCCGTGGCCATTGCACCTTGCACACATTGTAAAAGAACGACAACATGAGCTTTTTTGAAATTTCTAGTACTGAACTACCTCCTGCGATATTCTTGTTCAGTACTACGTTTCGCTTTTTCCTGTGTAGAAGAACCATGCCGGCCTCTATGCTCGTGAATGATGTGAAATTAGGGTCGGCAATAATTCGTGCACACTCTAGAGGGTCAGTCACGACGTCACAGCGAGATCTGTTACGTACGCTTTCGCACATTTTGCCAAACGCTGAATTTAGAATGAGCTTGTACAATTCCTTCTCCACCTTTGAATTTGCCCTAGAACGTTTATCGACAAAAGTATCGATAAACGTTTTCAAATAAGGTTTCTGATTAAACTGCAGGACCCTATGTATTTTGGTGATTTTGAAGCCATTGTTCACCATCCAGTGCAAAAGCACATGGTGAACAACGATATTCTCTTTAGGGTCCAAATCAGCAATCAGTTTCTGTTTAGAGGGAGTCCAATGCATCCCCATATCCTCAACCAATGACCGATTGTAGGGGCTCAACGAGTCCCTGGTCACTGGTCGATTGATACAGGGAAAAACAAAATCTTTGACTGAGTCGTGAAGGGCCAGTGGAATGTGACCGTCAATTTCAAAGAACCATCCTTGTGGCCCGTTGTCCTCGACGGTGTTAATGTCGGGGAACTCACAAGGATTCTCAAGCCATTGATAGTTCCCACACGGCAAAGAGTAGTGGGACATTGCCGAGGGGTACAACGAGTTCATGTCCAAGAACACTGCATTTGACTTTACACCGGTGCTTTGTCCGCTCGGATCGGTTGATAAGACCCGGTCCCCGTGAAAAACATACCCTCCCCTCATTGAACGCTCTACAAAAAGGTGTTGGTCTACATCCGTGATTAGGCCTATTTCCTCCCTGCTAATTTTTAAAATTAAATCCATTACTAAATGTGGTGTAGAAAAATAATATCCTATATCTAGTCCAAACTCTGAATAGATCTGGTCTGTATTCTTACAGACTATATCCAACAGAGTTAGAACGTCACTGGCCAAGTACAGTCTACAATAATCCCACCCATTTTTACAATCCCCCTTAGCCCACACCTTCTTGGCAAACTCGTACTCCTCGACTGTGCATTCACTGTTGGTGAGTGAATTGTGAAAAGCTTCAATTGGAGGTAGTTTCTCCTCGCTTAAGCGAGCGCCAGAACAGTAATAATCATATGCATATACACCTTTGCTGGTTAATAAGTCATACATTTCACTGTCTGGAAAGTGCTGTTTAAGCAAGGGAAAGCTATCAAAATTGTCGCTTTTCTGCACTTGAATTAGTTGACTAAGGGATTTGGGGAAAAAACTAAAAGAATCTAAAAACCTAATTTTATTCCAGCACGTACGCTCATTATCCACTACCTGCCATTTCAGTTCGAGAACCAATAGCTTCTCGGCCGATTTGGGAATGATGTTGTAGGTAAATGAATTATTCACCCATGGACTATCTACTCCCCCTCCCTCCCTGTGCATACGTGCCAGTGCCGGTAAAATAAATTTTAAGTCATAGTTAGAATTATGAATAAAAACAGGAATAAAAAACTGTTGGCTAACGTTTAAATTACACGATTGATGTGCTACTCCCCTAAAATTACTACCCCCAGATGATATTTCTTGCCACAAGTGGTCGTGGTCTCTGACTTTCCCCCTCCCCCCTCTTTTCCCCTTATCCTCCTCTACAAACTCCCCCTTGCATACCCAACATATTTTTTGATTTTTAATCGCGAGACGATCCTCTGCAGACAGCACCATTGGATAATGCGTATTTCTCAAACGAGAAATAGCACCATTAGCCGTGCCAATCAGTTTAGTCAATGCCTTGACCATGCATTCGGGCCCCTCATCCAATGTTTCCACTACTTCTAACAACCGCATGGTATTAGAATTATCTCTTTGCGCATGGGCGTAGGACACTGCAATGGCCTGGTGTTCTTTGATACGGTTTGGATATTGTGGGTCATTCACATCCACCAGCTTAGCTTCGCAGTCCAAAGATATTTTGTTGCATTGGAGAAGGGTATTTTGAAAATTTTTAAAACGTAGAATGGCCCTATCCCCCGAAACCGTTTCCACTGTCTGGTACCCATGCCGTCTACAGTGTCTCATATGATTTCGGAGCTTTAGTTCAGTCCAAAATCTAGAGAGGCATGTTGGACAGTAGAAACGTGTCCCCCTATTCTTACCCTCCCCCAGAACTCTACTAATGTCAGTGATTGGGTTAAAATGTCCGATTGTGTTTGGTTGACTAGGTGGCGTGTAAAGCAACCAAACCCAGTGTTTAACCAAATCAACTGACGGGCCCCTTACGGGGAAGACCACCCCCTTCTTTTTTGAACGAACCCCATCTTTAAATTCTGTTTCGTATTGTACCACAGTAACGCCAATATTTAAATGAGCATTAGCCCTTTCAAAAATGTCAATGGATCTTAGCGTTACTGGGTATTTTCCTTCTAAGCATGAAAAATCTACAACTGGGAAATCGGACCCGTCCTTCCCATGTACAGCCCAGTGATCTAAATTCGTCTTGGTAGCGTCATCTGCTAGAGGCTGAAAGGCTGATATGAGGAAAGCATATCGGAAACACTTTTGATCTGTTTCAAAACGGATCTTCTGGACACCTTGACAACCTACTAGATCTGGATTATAATTTAAGACTACTGTCCTCCCTCCCCCAGCTCCCCCTCTTAAAATAAAATCTTTCTTAAATTTACAAATATTTACACTTAAATTTTCAATGAATAAAACTACTGACCCACTTCCATTTTCATTATAGTTCTCGAGATGCGCTATAATTTGCCCTACCCACTCACTAAAAACACCCTCAAAATTTTCTAAATTTGGATAAATTACACGCATCTCGGAATGTATAAAATGATAGTAAACCTCACTTTTCCCCTCATTCAAATAAAAAACCTTTAAAACAATTGAAACCTTTATTGAATCCCTACCCCCCACAATAGAATTTGGTTCTCCAGTAGTGCACGAATTTTATCTACATAGGCATGCACTATTTCTACAGGATCAAAAACAAAATTTCCCCCCATTAGTGTATTAAATGGATCCCCAAACGTTGCAGTGAAAACAACTATATTATTCAAAATCGTATTGGACAGCTGAAAGTCTGGGAATGATGTATCCCCTCCCCCTACTTGTTCAACAATATTCGGACTCTGTTCCACTTCAGTTGTTTGAAGTGGGTAATCAGTGGGAGGAGGGTTCCCAGTAAAATCGTCTAAAATTTGCAAGGTATTTGGGCTCAAGTCCCTCTGTTCAACTGTGCCACTATCTACTTTAAAAAAATCATCTAAAAACTCATCAATATTGTCAGGTACTTCAATAGAGTTGTCCCATGTTAGATTGTTGGGGGACTCCAAAGATGCATCTTCCTCCCCTTCTTCACTAGACGGCGAGTAGGGGACCAGGACAACCTATAAATGAAACAAAATAGCTTAACGACGATCTAAGATATGGCATAGGATTTTTTTTTTTTTTTTTTTTTTTTTTTTTTTTTTTTTTTTTTGGGGGGGGGCATCCCCATGCAGCGCTTCCCTGACCCGTGGCGCATCCCTGTGGCGCTTCTCGGGGCCTGCATCGCTTCCCGCGATGCTTCTCGACCCCCCGGCACTTCCCTGACCCGTGGCGCCTCCCTGACCCGTGGCGCATCCCTGTGGCGCTTCTCGGGGGTCACATCGCTTCCCGCGATGCTTCTCGACCCCGTGGCGCCTCCCTGATCCACTGGCTCCGCGGCCAATTACATAATGCCCCAAAAAAATATTGTTAGATCATAAGTCATTTCTCTCTAATTCCATACAGGTTCAGTAAACACATGAGTTTAATTATTGTAAGCCGCCGCGCGAGTGTTCCAGGATTGAACCGTTAACTTGGTTTTCCCTCACTAAAATCTTTGACACGATTGAAATATTCAGTGTAAATTAGAACGTCAATATGTGACAAATAGAATAATCTCTCTCTTAAAACTAAGTGAGAAAAATAGGGTATTTTGAGTTTCAAAAGGTGAGCATTAATTTAAATTACCTAAAAATATTCGCTTATGAGTTATCGATGTGATAGCAAAGATTAGAAAAGAGTGGTTTCTCTGCAAAAAAATATATTTAGATATCTCTGAGGGGAGGGCAGAGAAAATAAGGGTTGGGAGGGGGGTTAATATCTCACAGAGATATACTTTTACACAGTGTTGAAAAATCGGTTTGTTTAGATATTTCTTGGTCCTGAATGATAGAAAAAAGTGAAAAGACAAAAGTAAAGGCTCTCTAACAGCTAAAAAATAGCTTACTTGATTGAAAAAAAATACTCACGTCTTCAAATTGATCAATCACTTGACAGAAAGCTGGAGGCTTGACCATTACATGATAGGGAGCCATTGGTTGGTCTATGACTTGCTTGAAGGAGCCAACCCTTCTATCTTGCATGGAAGGCTCAGGACTTGACGGAGAGTGCACTGACGCTTGATGGGGAGCTGATAGCTCAGATATTGCGTGAGAAGGAGCCAATGTTTGGCCTACGGCTTGTCTTGAAGGCCCAGGTAACGTCTGTTGGAGGGTGGAGGGGCCGACATTAATTTCTTGTGTAGGAGCTGTGACTTGCGTAGCCGGGACAGGGGCTTGCATGGATGGCTGCACTTGGGCAGGCAGTGTGGAGCTGGGGGGCTTCGGCCAGCGACCATATTGGACAACTGTCGCCTTTGCAGGGGGCGCATTATTGGTCCTCGTCTTCTTAGCAGGTGGGGGCACGCATTCTTCGCTATTTGCGTCAGCCATAGGGTCCGCAAATTCTTCATAATTTGCCTTAAAGAAGAGAAGAAAAATCAAATCAAAATAATTTCTCCCTTTTTAAAGAAGGAAAGTTATTAAACATAATGTTGATTAGTTTATCACTAAGAAAGCACAAAACCCATATTCTCTCCCCCTAAATTTAGGAAAATTAAGCCATCCCTCTCATAGAGTTAATCATGTGTTTTATTCAAGCGAAAGGCATATCTTACTAGCTTTTATTCAAATGTTATAGCTAAAATCACTAAATGATGAAGAAGCAATAATCTTTTCTATTTCTAATAAAAGCACTAACCCCCTCCCCAGCAAAAATCCTGGATTCACGCTCCCCTCCCGGCCCCAAATTTAGGAAAATTAAGCCATCCCTCTCATAGAGTTAATCATGCGTTTTATTCAAGCGAAAGGCATATCTTACTAGCTTTTATTCAAATGTTATAGCTAAAATCACTAAATGATGAAGAAGCAATAATCTTTTCTATTTCTAATAAAAGCGCTAACCCCCTCCCCAGCAAAAATCCTGGATTCACGCTCCCCTCCCGGCCCCAAATTTAGGAAAATTAAGCCATCCCTCTCATAGAGTTAATCATGCGTTTTATTCAAGCGAAAGGCATATCTTACTAGCTTTTATTCAAATGTTATAGCTAAAATCACTAAATGATGAAGAAGCAATTATCTTTTCTATCTCTAATAAAAGCGCTAACCCCCTCCCCCAACAAAAATCCTGGATTCGCGCCTGGGAATATAAAAGAAACTTTATCGAAAGAAAGCTTGAAAATAATCTGTTCCTCTTCTCCAAAATAGCGCATTGCGTCTGCGCCTAATTATTACAATTGCCTCAGTGTTTTAATTTGACAGAAGAATAGTCCCTTTGGCTGCCGCGTTTGTAAACCGGAAAGAGGGTGACTGCTAATTTTAACCTTGCATTGAGCCTTGTGTCAAAACCAGAGCGGCATTTTCATTAAAGATTGACAAAAGTAAGTGAACGCTTTTAGCTGGAAATATAAAAGGAAAGAATTTAGCAAAATGCTATTTCTTTTTGTGAGAATTTGGGGGATTTAGCTGGGAATATAAGGGGAAGGGAATTTATCAAAAAAGTATTTCTTTTGCGATGGGGTTGTAAGACTAGGGGGGGGGGGGGTTAGGTTTTGAGGGTAATGGAATATATTTACATTGATTATATTAATGTTTGTATAGTTTGTTGTGGGGGGGGGGTTGAGGGTATAGGAATATATTTACATTGACTATAAAGATTGTATGGTTTGTTGGGGGGGGGATTTAGCTGGAAATATAGAGGGCAAGAATTTATCGAAATGCTATTTCTTTTTGCGAGAATTTGGGGGGGGGGGAGGGGGTTGGTTTTGAGGGTAGAGGAATGTATTCACGTTTTAGCTTAATATGCTGGAGGGTGTCCAAGGAAAATTCTTTTGAAAATAAAAATGTACTTACATTGCTAATTGCGGCTGCCAAGATCTCAAGCTCATCAAATTTATCCATTGTCAGGTTGTTTACACAGTGTCAAAATACTTTCTGATAATTGAATCGCATTGCATGTCCGTTATATACGAAATCTCAAGGGCGAATTGTTATGTAACGGGGAAAACCATATGTAACAAGCCCTCTGATTGGCTGAGAAGGAGGATGTAACCGAGTCGCTGATTGGCTGAGAAGGGGGATCTAACTGTTTTCCGGGAACTCGTAACATTTGGCTCGGAAACAAATACTATTTCCGGATCATAACATCTGCCTCGAATAACAATAACAACAACATCTGGCTCAAATAACAACAACAAATTCTATTTCAGTGTCATAACATCTGCCTCAAACAGGAAAGAAATGTCATTAACTTTGCTTCGAACGACAACAACATCTGGCTCGAATAACAATAACAAATTCTATTTCCGGATCATAACATCTGCCTCAAACAGGAAGGAAGTGTCATTAACTTTGCTTCGAACGACAACAACATCTGGCTCGAATAACAATAACAAATTCTATTTCCGGATCATAACATCTGCCTCAAACAGGAAGGAAGTGTCATTAACTTTGCTTCGAACGACAACAACATCTGGCTCGAATAACAACAACAAATTCTATTTCCGGATCATAACATCTGGCTTGAACAAGAAGGAAGTGTCAAAGTTCCTGTTTTTCCATTCTCACTGACAAAATCCATAAAACCATCAAATAATCAACACACATAACCATCCATAGAACCATCCATAAATGTGACAAAATTCCTGTTTTTTCATTCTCACTGACAAAGTCCATAAAACCATCCATAAATGTGACAAAATTCCTGTTTTTCAAATTCTCACTGACAAAGTCCATAAACCACGTGGCTCTATGCCCATATATGGTGTGGTCGTCGGACCTTTAGGGTCATCTCTACTGATATTTATTTCAAAAAACGTCTATCATAAGGCCCGAAGGACCGAATTCGCATTTCGGAGTCATAATACCAAAAAATTAAAAATCATAAAGAGGACAAAACTAAAAAAAACTGGCAAACTAATGCCAAAAACAACAATGTCCGAATGGAAAAACCGGTTCTAGGCGAATATCCCCCCGGCGAATACCCCCCCGGAAAATACCCCCCTCCCCCGTGAAAATACCCCCCCCCCGCGGAAAATACCCCCGCAAAATACCCCCTCCCACCAAAAAAATACCCTCCGTGGAAAATAAGGCTTTCCAAATTTGAGAATTTTATTTGAGTTTTTTTTTTATTCCGTAGGGGGATGGAATTTTGATACTTGTGTATTATGCGCCACTCACTCAAGTTTACGGTGTGTAAAATTCCAGAACACCAGTTTTTTTTGTTAGTTTCTTCGTTACTTTAGAAATAAATTTGCACTATAGATTTGCACATTAGGGGGGGGGGGGGGTAAGCATAATGGGTCTGCATGCAAAATGTGTTTGGTAAAATTATTCTGCATATTAGATAGATAGACAAATAAGTGTATTTTAAAGCCAAATATACGGTCATGAACACCGTAAAATAACATAAATGAATATAATGAATGGAGGGGTGTGTTTGTGTGTGTGTTTAACCCTCATAAAAATGCCCTCCCCCACAAAATCACCCCTCCCCATAGAAATATACTCTAGACAATTCAATCCTTGGCGAAGATTTACCCCGGACATTTACCCTTCACAACCCCACGCGTAAAATAAAATCGGCAAAGAGAAAGCAAGACATAAAGAAATTACGTATATGAATTCTTGCAAATTCACCCAGCGTAAAATTTCTTCTTAAAATTTCATCTCCTGGAAACTATTTAAAATTCTCTCAGTCACTATATTCATTTATGTTATTTTAGGAAAAAAAAATCGAACGAACAAAAAACTTGGGTATCACCAGTACCAAAGAGAAAAAAGAAAAGAAAACTAGCGGTTTATTTTATCCGTAATGAAGGGTACAAAGGTTTTTTCATACCTGGAGGTCAAGATAGGAGGGACAAGCTAGGAACAGGTTCAGGAGCAGCACGTGGTGTCTGGATGGGGAGTGCCTTTTGGGGAAAATGTTTTCCGTGCGAGGGTTTATTATTGCATTTTTTTTGCAAAACGGAGGCACAACGTTCCTCTCATTCTCATGTGATCAAGAGTTTCCAACTTGGCTTTTTTTTTTAGAAGGAGCGAGTATGTTACCTTACCTTATTTAAAAGTTATTCTCAGGGCCCTTTTTTGAATGGAGTCAATTTTTTCTGGTTCATCACGGGAGATACCAGGATGGCAAACTGGATAAGCATATTCAAGATGCGGGCGGACAAAGGAAGTATAGATCCTTAAGACATGGGATGGGGGGACATTAAATTTATTCAAGAACTTAAGGAGATACATGGAAGCATTAGCTCTATGGACTTTTTTTCGAAGAGCACAGTCTTTGATTGAAGGTTTATAGCTATATCCGTCAAAGAAAATATCTGAAAATTTTAAATGTGGCCTGAAGAAAGCAACATAGTTGTCGCAAATACTACAATACTATCAACTTACTGCAGCACCAAGCAGGGGTATCATTTTCTATAGGGCAGAGGGAGGGGGCAACTGCCCTTTCCATACTCAACTTTGCCCCCCCCCCCAGCTGAAATTTAGTTTGTGCGAAAAATCTTGTCAAAATTGAGATAAGCCTGCATAATTCAAGTATCCAGAGAAACAGGTCAGTTTTCTTTAATATATCTTTGCCTTCATGCTAATATGTGATTAATTTTTCAGTTTTCACTGTCATTTTCTCTTGATTTTAGAAAATTGGCGCCAACTCTGCCCCCCTCCTCCTAGGATTTTGACGAAATTATGAGTAGAGATGACCCTATAACTCCCACGAGGAAAATACCCCTTCGAATCCCGATCCGGACACTTTTTTTTAAATCCCACGAGAACCATGTGGTTAATGGGGTCAATGACCTCTTTCTCCAGGGGTGTTTGGCCAAGTGCCGGCTAGGGAAGAATGTTATGATCCAGGAAAGAGTATTTGTTGTTGTTGTTTTTGGCCAAGTGCCCGCTAGGGAAGAATGTTATGATGTCAGGAAAGAGTATTTGTTTTTGTAAGCTCGAGGCAAATGTTATGATCCAGGAAAGAGTATTTGTTGTTGTATGCTCGAGGCAAATGTTATGATCCAGGAAACAGTTTGTTGTTGTTGTAAGCTCGAGGCAAATGTTGTGATCCAGAAATAGTATTTGTTGTTGTTGTATGCTCGAGGCAAATGTTATGAGTTTCCAGGAAACCGTTAGATCACGTGTTTCCTTCTCAGCCAATCAGCGAGTCGGATACATCCCCCTTCTCAGCCAATCAGAGGGTTCGCTTACATATTAGCGGCGGAGGGAATATAAGGAAAGGATTTTTGCAATAGTTTTATTAGTCTGTGAATAGAATTCAAAGGAGTGAGAAGAACAGTTTTGACTTTACTCATTTGGATATATATTTGTGACGGTGATGAGTGGAATGTTTACCCTATTAGAAGTTGATAGTGGAGTTGATGGTAATAATACAAGAGCACCAAACATTGCGGTGGAAATTACGAAAGGATCGCGGCTTTGTCTGGAATGGGATGCAGTATATGCAAGATATGTGATATCCTTGAGCAAATTTAAAATGGAGGATCAATTATGTTTCGCCGCAAAAGTTGATATAGCACATGTGAATAGACTTCAATGTGCTTTAAGTGCATTAGTGAAACATATCGAAGACAATAAACTCTATCGCTAATTGTACATGCTTTTCTGGTCAGGGCTGACGAATCAGGGTCAGTCTAGAGTCAGCAGTCAGAGTGAAAGGACTGAAAAATGAATAAATTTGAGAAAGAGAGAATTAGATCAAATCTAGTGTTTATGGAAAAACATTTGATTTTGGATGATGATTTTCTCGAGTTATCTCTTCAACGCAGGATATTTTCTTGTCATGGAACACTTGACAATATAATGAAAACTGATTCTCCCCCATTGGACTATTGTATGAAACTTTTAAAATGTGATTCAAATGCTTATACTCAATTTATTGATATATTAATTGGAACAAAGCAGAATCATATTGTGGATACACTTTTGAAAACATTGCCAATGGATTCAATGTAGATGGCTCCTCCTTCGAAAGAGGTAGTTGCTTGTGCTTAGAGATTGTTGCTTGTGCTCACCAGCGTGCCATTGATGTAGACACTAATTTGACGAAATAAATTGTGTAGTATACAATTTTCATAGGATATCCCATCGGCTCGAATTGGCATTGTATTATCGGATTTCCGGACTTTCATTTGTAAATCTATAAATGTTGAAGACATGTCCATAAAGTAGTCTTCATTGGAATAAATTTGAAAGTGGATATTATCAGAGAGGGGTTGTTGTGGATAAAATTGTTCATAGTATCCATGCTTGACACTCACATCAACATTTTCAGCATTGAATAGATTCAATGAGACGGTGATTGAAGGTTGAGAATCCTTATGTGGCAGGTATGTCATCTTAAGAGAAGAAATCTAGTTTCGATCTAACAATTCTCTTCCTGAGACTTCTGGTTACACTACGTGTCTGCTTTTTCCTTCTTTTCTTTGACAAAAGGGATGATGTCATTCGTTTCCGACCTGAGTAGAGACTGATGAGTGATGCATTGTTTCTTGACCTTTTTAAACCTTTACCATTTTGTTTTAATTTCTCGCCAAGGGTTCGCGCACTGGACCTAAGATTTTCCGTAGCACTCTTTTTAAAATCCTTGCCAGAGCCCCAATCGTATAGTGTAGAGGATGCAAAATCTGTCGCAGCCGGTACAAGATATTTTCTAGCCAGTGGTAGTGAAGAGCGAAACAGCTTAGCAAACCAACTGCCAAGACCATAGCCAGACATTGACGAGCGACCCTTGTAATAGTCCATTCGATTGCCCTGTTGTCTCGGACCAAGGGTATTAACATAGCAGTCAATATCAGGACATGTGAATACCACTTTTCTATTAGACATCTTGCTGTTGAACGATGGGACGAAAATGACATGTTATCACAGCCAAACCTTTTGAAATTGCTAAGGGATCACCTAATTCAGTTCTTAGTGTTAACTGACAGAGTTCCAAATAGGAAGTGTTTACGGTTTGAAACAGATTGTGTAGAACTAGGGTTATGGAAATGTGTTCATGATTTGGCTGAATCCATTGAACAGTTCTCACAGGAAATGCTACAACTGTTCACTGTTCGCTCCCATCATGAACACATTTCCATAACCCTAGTTCTACACAATCTGTTTCATCAGAGCAAATGTATGCGAACCCTTGCTTTGAATTGCACTATCTATATTATCTATCGAGTTATTCGTGATTCTAGCTCGCTCATAACTCTCAATAAACAGATATATCCTGGCGCCCCAAAATTTCTGTTGTCAGCGTACACTCAGGCGACTAGCGAGCCCTACCGTTACATTTTGCTGGATCTTAATCAGAGCACGCCCGAGCATCTACGTGTAGTCACCGACATTTTCGACAATGAAATTACAGTATATCTTCCGGTGAATAGTAGAAAAGGCTATTAGTTGTCATTATGACACTGAAGAAACTACACGAACAACGGCATTTATTTTTCGTTTTAAGCACTTCAAAACCCTTGCTTAGGAAGGCCATACTCAAACATGGTGTTGACAATGATTTCCTTAATCTAATATCTGAACTTTGTTTAAATTTAACTGAAGGCAATGTTCAACTGCCAGAAGGTGTTAGACAACAGACAAAGCAACATCGTTCCACTGTACGTGCCTTGGCCTGTAAAAACAAGGGGAAAAAATTTAAAAGAAAACGGCTCCTTCAAGCAGGCGGTAGCTTTTTCACACTTTTACTGCCAATAATTGCAGGACTTGTAAACAGTTTTCTCTAGAGAATGGCTAAACCCTATAAATTGACACCATTTGAACTTGTCCTCTCGCCCGTCGAACATTTTGAAGACAATCTAAGCAAATTCATTAATGATGAGAATATTCCGGATGACAAAAAACTGCTTTTACTTCAAGATGCATTGCGACGTTTGGACAAACATAAACCTTATCGTGAGAGACCCGTCGCTGTCGCCGATCCCTCTAAACAGGAAACATCTCTTCAAGATTCTGCACAATCAAAGGAGAAGTAATTGAATTCAATTGTATCGAAAATTGGGAACCTATTGCCACTGACCTATCGAGAACAGAGTAAAAGAGTATTATCTTATCTCATGTTGGAAACTGGTGATCAAGTTCAAGTCGACAGCACAGGGAAACGAATTATAATTCAGGGAAAAAGTTATAATCTAGTTGATTTAATTTGTGATATGGTGACGAATCGTAAAGGACTTTTATCCTTTGACAATAATCTATACACCTTTCTAAGTGTATCAAACTTCCCCAAAAGTCTTATTGGCAATAAGCAAATTTTAAAGAAACTAAGAGAATATAGTCCTCCAACAACGCCAACACCATTTAAAAAAGAAGAAGATTCAATATTTGAAAATACTAGCACCACTGATTTTACAACACCTATGACTGCTAGTCAAAAGCGAAGACGAATTGATTCACCCTCCAGTGTGCAAAAGGGGAGTGGACATTACACTACGTGTTTGCGTTCAAAATGGATGAAGTTCTGAAAGGTGTCTATGAAAATATTGGTGAAGCGGGAAGTTTAAGTTCTCCCAAAACGCTTTCTAAAGTTGTCTCCGGCACCACATTGAAAAGTGCAAAAGAGTATCTAGAAAATGAACCGAGTTACACACTACACCGGAATCACAGGCTTCGTGGCAAACAATATCGACAAACTAAAGCCTTTTTCCCTCTGCATATAATGCAAATGGATCTCCTAACTCTAGACGCAATTCAACGGCGTCACAATGCACCCTACAAATATATTCTGGTGGCAATCAGTGTCTTTAGTCGCTATGCCTATGCCATTCCATTACGGTCAAAGAGAGGTGTTGAAGTTGCTTGGGCCATTGAAAGTATTCTTGAACAGGATTCGTATAGAAAAATTCAATCGGATCGTGGTAGTGAATTTGTTAATCCCCATGTGCAAAAGGTTATATTGAAATATAATACAACACTTTATCATAGTCACAGCCCGATAAAGGCTGCATTGGCTGAACGATTAATAAGAACGATTCGTCTATTAATTTCAAGATATTGTACACTGAAAAATACACCGGCTTTTATTCATGATTTAGATAAAATCATGCAGATATACAACCATCGACCACATCGATCTCTGTCCAACTCTAACCCTCGGGATGTTCATTACAGTGAAAATACATTCGATGCTTTTCTAAAGCAATACTCCAATGGCAATGAGAAGAAAAAGAAGAAATTCAATGTTGGTGATACTGTTCGAATTAATAGAACCACCAATATTTTTGAAAAGGGGAATTATTTATGGAGCACCGAACTTTTTAAAGTGTCCAAAATCCTGGACACCGAGCCCACGACCTATCGACTGCGAGACACCAAAGATGATGAGATTCTCGGCGGTTTTTATGAATATGAACTGCAAAAAGTTAGAAACACTAGTGAAATTTATCAAATTGAAAAGATATTAAAGAGTCGTACTCGTAGGGGCAAGAAACAGTTGCTTGTTCGCTGGCTAGGATACAACTCGGATTTTGATTCTTGGGTCAGTGCTGAAGATATTAACAATGCCCAATGATTTCTATGTGACTTTCATGTCCAATGTTTCTGATCCTCTCTACAATGATCTGAATAAAACAAGTGATTTTTGGACGAAACTCTACCCCACCATTAAATTTGACGGAAAGTATGAAGTGGCTCTTGTCGACTGTATTCTCAAAAATACCTATGACATCCTGAGAAAGGATCGTAAATATGAAATAAAAATTAGACCCAATGATTGGCCGCCACCACCCTCAAGTGATCAAGAAAAAATTCAAAAAATCAATTGGATGGATTATCCATATGTTGAATTACCCTACGAGGAACTCACCTGTATGAATGATTTATGTCGTTCTATTAATAAAAGAATTTCCGCTCGTAAAAAAGGAGCTTTTCATTTCAACTATTCAAAGGGGGAGGGCAAGATCTACATTAGTTCACCTATTGCCAGTGAAAAGGTTATTCTAATGATAACCTAAAGGATGTTCTTGGCTTTAAGCTCAATATAATCAATGGTAAAAGTGCCGAAAACACTAATTTCATTTTTGCTGACTACCCGCCTGCCTTCTCCACAGACACTTGTATATTTCTCTACGCTTCATTTGCGGAAACATCTCGGGTTGGTAATTCAAATGTTCCCCTCCTACGAGTTCTTGAACGAAAAACCAATCGAGAACATATTCACCACCACAATATAAAGCATCTTCAGTATATTCCCGTAAACACTTCCTATTTGGAACTCTTTCAGTTAACACTAAGAACTGAATTAGGTGATCCCATAGCAATTTCAGAAGGTTTGGCTGTGATTACATGTCATTTTCGTCCCATCGTTCAACAGCAAGATGTCTAATAGAAAAGTGGTATTCACATGTCCTGATATTGACTGCTATGTTAATACTCTTGGTCCGAGACAACAGGGCAATGGAATGGACTATTACAAGGGTCGCTCGTCAATGTCTGGCTATGGTCTTGGCAGTAGGTTTGCTAAGCTGTTTCGCTCTTCACTACCACTGGCTAGAAAATATCTTGTACCGGCTGCGACAGATTTTGGATCCTCTACACTATACGATTGGGCTCTGGCCAGGATTTTAAAAAGAGTGCTACGGAAAATCTTAGGTCCAGTGCGCGAACCCTTGGCGAGAAATTAAAACAAAATGGTAAAGGTTTAAAAAGGTCAAGAAACAATGCATCACTCATCAGTCTCTACTCAGGTAGGAAACGAATGACATCATCCCTTTTGTCAAAGAAAAGAAGGAAAAAGCCGACACGTAGTGTAACCAGAAGTCCCAGGAAGAGAATTGTTAGATCGAAACTAGATTTCTTCTCTTAAGATGACATACCTGCCACATAAGGATTCTCAACCTTCAATCACCGCCTCATTGAATCTATTCAATGCTGAAAATGTTGATGTGAGTGTCAAGCATGGATACTATGAACAATTTTATCCACAACAACCCCTCTCTGATAATATCCACTTTCAAATTTATTCCAATGAAGACTACTTTATGGACATGTCTTCAATATTTATAGATTTACAAATGAAAGTCCGGAAATCCGATAATACAATGCCAATTCGAGCCGATGGGATATCCTATGAAAATTGAATACTACACAATTTATTTCGTCAAATTAGTGTCTATATCAATGGCACGCTGGTGAGCACAAGCAACAATCTCTCAAATTATACAAGCTATATGCAATTCATGCTGATGACACCCAAGTCATACAAGGAATTGAGAGGCACCTCCAATGGATATGAATATATTACTAATACTGATAGTACAGATGCACTTAAAAATGCTACAACTATTGAATTACATCTAGTTGGAAAAATATATCATGAAATATTTAATATACCCCAATGGCTGCCGCCCAATGTTAAAGTGGATATAAAACTGACGCTTGCACCATCCAATTTCATATTGAGAAAAGACCTTGCTGCCAATCCCGATGTAAGTCTCTCCCTCACCTCAGCAATACTTCATGTACGCAAACAACAGGTTATGAGTTCTGTTGCTTTGGCAGTGGAAAAACTGAGAGCCAATGGAAATAATATTAAACTACTTGTTCCTCATACAATCACCAATCAACGTCATATTGCCATGGGGTCACGCACCTTCACCGATTCATCCTTTATCAATGGCGAAATCCCCTCGAAACTTGCATTGGCATTTGTAAAAAGCGCCAGTGCAATAGGATCATGGACTGAATGCCCACATAAATTCGAGATGTTTGGACTTTCATCTCTTGTGTGCAAAGTAAACGGTATCCCACTCTACAATCTAACCTTTGATAAATCCTATAGAACATTGTATGAGTTGACCATGCAAACCCTAGATCATGATTCGCAACTATTTGAAAATGGTATAATCGAAGATATGTTTGCTAAAACACATGGTATCATTGCATTGGATTTGTCTGGCACACAGGATATGAGTATAGTACGTATGGGGACTGTGCGTTTAGAGTGTACATTTGCCAACCCATTGGCTGAGAGTATTGCACTAATCTCACTAAATCAATATGAAACCTATTGGGAAATCACTCCCGAAGGCAGTGTTCTACTAGACTTGGCACCATGAACACCAGTCAAATAATCAATGTATTTAATATGGATCCCTACATGTCCCAGTACAAATCCTATTGTCTACCCTCAGACTATCTTGGAAAAATTCAAAGTGCGAACAATACTTTGATTATTGTTAATAGCAGTCCATCGACTGTGCTGACGGGTCATTGGCTGTGCATCTTTCAAACAATGAAAACGATTGAATTTTTGATCCTCTTGGCCTACCCTATACATTTTACACACCACACATCAGCAACTATATTGAGAGCAGTGGGAAAACTATTATTCAAAATCGGAAGAGGGTGCAGGATCTAACGACTAAAAGCTGTGGCTTCCATGCACTACTATATTTTGTGTTTCGATGTCGCGGCTATACTTACAAGCAGTTTCTCCACATTTATAGTGACAATCCACGTCTGAACGACTATCTAGTGGAAAATATCCTCTCAGACCTATACAGTATTGATTTCAGTGCCCTAAGAGTAAAGTGCTTAAAAAATGTTTGTGAATTTGTTTATTAATAAAATGTATATATACAACAATGTCTTTAAATCTTCATTTTAGATTTCTTCATCGGTGTATAGGCAGCTGTCGTGAACCACTAATGCTGGTAAATCATTTGGATTCACTGTATATTGATCTTGATTGACTGCAAAGTCAGGGTCACATTTTCTACAGTACAATGTAACTTCACTCTTGACATATCTCTTTGTATAGTCAATGATGCTATTTGCATTCATATTATGAAATTCACGAGTTTCAATCTATTTGAAGCGATATCACATACAGTGTTTTCAAGTGGTGAATCACATTCGGTAACTGCCAAATAAAAATCCCTTGGTTTATAGTCATAGTAGGCAGTGTCGTCACAGCGATGACGTAGAAACCAAATTGTCTTGTTACCCCAACAGTTGAGTCGTAGACCAGATTCCTCTTCCCAGAATAATTTAAATCCACGACGATACCAATCTCGTAGAAATAGACTAAAATCACGTTTAGGATTCTTTCCAATCATAGCGGGGTAAGTATTCTCCCACTGATCATATTTATCATAGTGACAATTGGAGCACAGGTGCCCTCTAGGGTGAGAGTCACAAATCTCTTCAAGACATGAATTACATCCTTTAATTTGTACTGCATAGCCTCTATGTAATTTACAAGGATTACATAATTTACACTTTTCACTATAGTCATCAATAATTGTACAATTCTCACATTGAGTCCAACTGCCAAGAGTGTACATGCACAATGGACATGTATAGAACATTTTTGGTTTCCGATGTCAACTCTCTCACAGCTAAAACGAAACTGATCGTCTTCGCTCGATAAATTCAGTGACAGGAATGGGGAGAGGAGTAACTCTGTGACGTTACCTCTTTCGAAGGAGGAGCCATCTACATTGAATCCATTGGCAATGTTTTCAAAAGTATATCCACAATATGATTCTGCTTTGTTCCAATTAATATATCAATAAATTGAGTATAAGCATTTGAATCACATTTTAAAAGTTTCATACAATAGTCCAATGGGGGAGAATCAGTTTTCATTATATTGTCAAGTGTTCCGTGAGAGAATATCCTGCGTTGAAGAGATAACTCGAGAAAATCATCATCCAAAATCAAATGTTTTTCCATAAACACTAGATTTGATCTAATTCTCTCTTTCTCAAATTTATTCATTTTTCAGTCCTTTCACTCTGACTGCTGACTCTAGACTGACCCTGATTCGTCAGCCCTGACCAGAAAAGCATGTACAATTAGCGATAGAGTTTATTGTCTTCGATATGTTTCACTAATGCACTTAAAGCACATTGAAGTCTATTCACATGTGCTATATCAACTTTTGCGGCGAAACATAATTGATCTTCCATTTTAAATTTGCTCAAGGATATCACATATCTTGCATATACTGCATCCCATTCCAGACAAAGCCGCGATCCTTTCGTAATTTCCACCGCAATGTTTGGTGCTCTTGTATTATTACCATCAACTCCACTATCAACTTCTAATAGGGTAAACATTCCACTCATCGCCGTCACTAATATATATCCAAATGAGTAAAGTCAAAACTGTTCTTCTCACTCCTTTGAATTCTATTCGCAGACTAATAAAACTATAGCAAAAATCCTTTCCATATATTCCCTCCGCCGCTAATATGTAAGCAAGCCCTCTGATTGGCTGAGAAGGGGGATGTATCCGACTCGCTGATTGGCTGAGAGGGAAACACGTGATCTAACGGTTTCCTGGAAACTCATAACATTTGCCTCGAGCATACAACAACAACAAATACTATTTCTGGATCATAACATTTGCCTCGAGCATACAACAACAAATACTCTTTCCAGGATCATAACATTTGCCTCGAGCTTACAACAACAAATACTCTTTCCTGACATCATAACATTCTTCGCTAGCGGGCACTTGGCCAAAAACAACAACAACAAATACTCTTTCCTGGATCATAACATTCTTCCCTAGCCGGCACTTGGCCAAAAACACCCCTGGAGAAAGAGGTCATTGACCCCATTAACCACATGGTTCTCGTGGGAGTTTTAAAAAAAAGTGTCCGGATCGGGATTCGAAGGGGTATTGTCCTCGTGGGAGTTATAGGGTCATCTCTACTATTATGCCATTGGCACAGAGCTGCCTGAGGCTAACATAGCTGCGCATGATTCTCCTCCATCATAATCTATTTAAAGCTTCTTTCTTTACACTTTCCCAAGAAGTTCCCATAAAATAGCCCTATTTCCCGTGATATCTTGTACATCAACCACCCTACATCATTTTACTTGGGCAAAACTGAAGCATCCTTTATAGATGGGGTTTGCAAGAGATGCCCTTTCGGGTCCTTTCATAGCATCAAAGATTTAAAAAAAAATGTTTTTTATGCATAGTGTATTCTAAATCGTAAACATAACATGTGTTTTAGTGTAGCTTCAAATGCTAATAGGATTTTTTTTTACTTATGGCTCATCTTTGGGCTATTTAAGAGGTTTTGAATGCGTGAGTTTTAGGTGGTAAGGTTTTTCTTGCCTAAATTTTGGGTAATTCAGCAGGTAAGCTAAGATAATATTCCAAAAGATTTTTGAAGGAAAGTAATTTTACGGGCTTTTCCCGCGAAATTTGACTTTTTTTCTTTTTTTTTGCTGGGGGGGGGGGTGAAACTGAAATAGAAAGAAATTTACAAGCTGATATTCACTTCAATAAACCCCCAAAAATCCATTTAAAGCCAAAACGTTTATTTTCATTTTTGGGCTAAAATTCGGGCTTTTTTTTGGCAATTTACGGTTTCTAATTTGTACGCACTTTTTAATATCTTATTTTCTCCAAATCCTGATTTCTGAACATTTAGGTGTAAATATAATTTTTTTTGCAGTTTCTTTAGGTTTGACAGTTTTTTTTTTCAAACAGAATGACTTGCCTATTAGGTTGAGTCTCTATCTTACAGTCGAACCTTGACTCACTGACTTCTGGTTATAAACTGCTAGAACTTGAATTCTTGTCTTTACTACCAGCAAAAAACTGAATTTCTTTTCTTTACTACCAGCGTTACACCGCGGGCACTAACCGTGCCATTCCTATTTATCGATTGTAGTTGCAAGCACAGCAATTATGGAGTTTACTTGGCTGAAATATCTAGGGCCCGTTTATGGTCCTGGTAAGTGTAATACTCATGGGCGTGCGTACGGTTTAACGCACCATAACAGGTTTTCGCGCTAACTTCGCCAGACTTGCTGCCCTTAAGTGCAATTATGGTATGCGTATGATCTATAAGCGTGATTCGCTGAAACCGAGCAGTTGAAGGTTTGTTCGGAGTTTTGTCGTAAATTGAAATTTATGTTAAGTTTCATGGTGTTCTGAGAAATGATTCTATTTTGCAAAAATATTACATTTCAGACGTCTTAAGTTATGTAGAGTGAAATGTGTTTAATGCAAATGTAAGTCGTGTGTTTCAATTCTGTGCTATTTAGCATTATTTACGAGTATTATTTAAATTAATCCTTTACTATGTATTGTTTAGAAACTGTTTTTTTCTTTATAATTTTCTGTTCTTGTCCTTTTCTTTTTCAATGCTCTACTTCATTTTGCGTGTTTGTCAGCGGGTAAATTAAACTTGTCTTGCCTTATCTCATACTATGTTCTGTAATTCTAGTATTGTCCGTGCTAGGTTTTCTCTGTCAAAAAAAAAAAAAAAAAACCGGTTAAATCTGTTCTTATCCCTGAATACACTAGGTCGTATCTCAGAAAGTACAACAGATAGAAATGTTTCTGACTGCACCTTTGGACTTGTCGTGTTGAGATTAGGTAAGGTCCATCACCTTGAAATCGAATTCTTGTGCAGATATTAGGTTTTCAGAGGGGACGCCTGTATTGCTATAGACTGAGAAGCTTGTCATCTAATTGTTTATGACAAAATGAAAATACTTAAAAGTGATTTTGGATTCAAGTACAGGGTTTCTTTCTTCAGATGCAAAAAACGCCACTACCGTCCTCTTGCTTTTTATAACTTCATTTCAGTATGAAGTTTGAATTTCAGTGTTATTTCTACATATGTTTTGCCTTCTACTACCCTGACAACTTTTACCTTCCTTCTTCTTCTACTCTCTCTTTTGTTTTTAGCTCAAAACGGTTTGTTGCTCTCAAAGTGGTAAAAAGTGCCTCCCATTACACGGAAACAGCGTTGGATGAAATTAAACTTTTGAAAGCCGTAAGTATATTCTTTTTTGTTCTATTTGACAAAGTTGATTTTTTAGTGTCAATGGAAACACTGTAGTGCGTCTGCCTCATAATGATAGGCTTTAAATGAACAAATAAAAAGCCAACCTACCCCCCTCCCCCTCCGAAAGAAAAATCTTACCAAAAGTCCTTAAATAAAATTGTGGTGACTAGATATAAAAAAAAGAAAAAGAAAAAAAGAGCAAGTTAAGGTTTTTTAACTAACGAAAATCACTGCTTAAATAAATGAAACCTAAAATGAGCAAAAATTAAAAATCCGAAGGTTCTTTATGCTTTATTGGAAACTTACAAATTGCTTCAAAAATTGCCAATAGATGTTTTAAAGTTTCTTTTAGTCTAAACATATTTATTCTAAGAAAGAGTTTTTGTTTAATTTGATAAGTATTATAATTTTTTTTAATGTTCTGCTGAAACAAATAGTAGTTCGAAATCAGCTAACGTGCTGACGGTATTCAAATATTTAGTTGCGTTCGAGCTGAGTAGCCACTCAACTGTTATTTCTTATAGTTTCTATTCATTTTAAATTTCATTCAATAAAATCAGGAAATCTTTGTGCGTTTTGATATTCACTTATCATAACTTTATTTATTCTCGTTTTTAGGTTTAATATAACTTTACACTATTAAAAATGCCCTTAAAATTTTTTTGGGGGGTTTGATTTTCCTTTGGTCTTAATTGACATATTTTTTTTACGTGTTAATTTGTTTTTGCTAATTATGTTAATTATTGTTTAATTTTTTTAAACCCTTTTTTCAACTTTTACTCCTTAAAAGCTAAAATTATGGATTGCAGTTTAAATTTTACTCGAAATGAGAATATGCTATATGTATTTTCAATCACCCGTAATTTTTTGTTGTCTTTTAAGGCACCCCTTCGTTACATTTTCGGGTTTTTAAATTTTAAGGTTTTTAAATTTTCGAAAAACAATTGTTAAAATAATCGATTGCTTACAAAATGTTGATAAATTGAGCCAAGAAGGAACTTAATATGCAAAGATTTTCAGATTGGTTCGAAACTTCTATCGTAAGGCTTTGGACTCAGGGGACCCCAATGCAGGAGGCAAAAAAAAAAAAAAATAGCTATTCCATTAACGGGTTTGACAGAAGGCCAAAAACATAAAAGTTTTTTGAACCATTTAAAAGTAAAAAATCTAAGCCTCTGGCCGAAGGAAACCCCATTGCACAAAAAAAAAAAAAAAAAGTTTGGGGTTAAAGGCCCTGAAAAATGGAACCCAAAAAGAGCTAATTTCTTTCTCCGATCGACAAGAAACTTGTAATAATATCATCCGTCCATAGCATCATATTATCAATGCTAGTATGGGTTTTCTTTATGTTTCATCTGGTTTTTCATTGTAGTTTCTGTTGGTTTCGTTTTATTTGCTCAGTCATAGTAATTTCCGTTCATGTTGATTTTGAATTGTAGCATGACTTTATTTCTGCTTGTTTTATGTTTTAATGTAGCTTTTCATTTATATTTCAAAAACTCATTTTTTGGAAGCTGTTTATTTTTT
This sequence comes from Artemia sinica, assembly GCA_027921565.1. Lineage (NCBI taxonomy): Eukaryota > Metazoa > Arthropoda > Branchiopoda > Anostraca > Artemiidae > Artemia > Artemia sinica. The sequence continues at coordinate 1,527,021 of JAPEVW010000045.1, read as the reverse complement.
ATTCTTACCTTTAAAAATACAACTTCTCTGAAAAAAGCACACTTAACTTTGAAAAGTATTAGAAATCAGTTTTAACTCCTCCCATCAGCCTCTGGTTTAATCTCAAGTGGCAGTTTGGCTATGCTTTAGGATTTTGCAGCTGCACTGCTGCACCATGGCTACATTACTAAATTTAGTCGAATTAGGGGTACTCGTATGATATACCCCCTACCTAATCTACTTCATCTGAGTAGAACCTGTTTCTCTGACGCTCAATCCTAATGAAATATACCCAAGTATCATAAAAATATAATACTTTAGAAATAAATTTGTGCTATATATTTGCAAATTAGGGGGGGTAGGGGTAAAGTATAGCGGTTCTGCATGCCTAATGTGTTATGTACAATTATTCTGCATATTATGTAGTAAGAATTGTTTTATGACTTCACACTGTCCAAATACTTTACCCCCCCCCCCCCAATGTGCAAATTTATAGCCCAAATTATATATTTTCCATCTATTTTGTTTCTTCTCTTTGCCTTGTCTCACGCTAAGCTGAAAGAAACTATAAAAAACAACTGGTTTTGCAATGCGTCAATGAATGAACAACTTGAGTAGTCGGTGGTGTATCATACAAGTACCAAATTAGGAATTTAGTATCTCTGATAGAAGTTGCATATTGGGTTTTATTGTAGGTATTTAAGTATACATTTTCAACATAAATCTAATATTCGAAACAACATTTTCTTTAAAACTTAATTCTTCCTTCGCCTGCCTCTTTCTCTTCCCTTCTTTCGCTCTGATTCTGTGGGCTAAATTAAGCATATCGTTTTTTTTTTTTTTTTTTTTTTTTTTTTTTTTTATAACTGGTTATTCATTTAATATTTTTTTCACTGTAGATTAATAAAATTTTTGCATAGAAACATTAATTTTTGTGACATTAATAAACAATCTCTATACCACGTTTTATCCACGCCTCGTGTCATGTATTTTTATCTTTTTGACATGCTGAAAAGCTTAGCAATCAAAACCGCTTTTTTTTTTCTTGGTGCACAACTCTTTTATCTTTTCTTTTTTTTTTAAATGTAAACTTGATTCTTGGACTTGACATGAAAGGTCATCGGTAACTAAGTTGGTGGCATTGAACTTTGCAGTTTTTTTTCTGGATATTTTTAATTTAGTCAAATTGGAGACTTTTTCTTTCCTCTTTGTAGTCTATGTTTTCGTGCAAAACTAAAGAGCGTATCTCATACCTTGTTCGAAAGTGGATTTAAAAGTAATTCATCTTTAATATAAGAAAAGGAAACGATTAAAAATGGGGTTTTTAAGGTCAAACGAGAATACTGAGAGTGTGTTCCAGGTGGAAATTGCAATTTAATTCGTATTTACAAATTTAATAGGAATTAACTGTCAACCTGGAACAGTTTATTAACTAATGCCTTAATATGCATTGTAATTTATTGTTAAAAAACGAGTAATTTTAATGAGCAATGAGTAAAATATGAAAAATATGAGTTTTGATCCCTTAATACTCATTAATTACTATTAGATTGGTCATTTGCCTCCATTGTTCCCACTTTGATGATGAATGTACAGAAGTTAATTCAGTAAATACGCTAGTTAACCGTATACACAAAAATTTAATACAAAATTTAATGCGAATTTAATTTTCGATCGTTCCAGCTGTTTATTCGCTCTCACCTGGAACGAAATATTAAATTTTTATTAAATATTATTAACTTTTCGTCGGACCTCGAACACACTGAATAAACAAACAAAGCGAATATTTCGAGAGGACAACCGCCTCTCTTCTTCAGCGCGAAACAAAATAATGCATTCAAGATAAGTGCCGAAGAAAAAAACCAACAAAAACAAACGCGGAAAGTCAATGTGAAAAGAAACAAAAAAAAAACAACGAAAAAAAACAAAAAATGAATAAAATTCAATAAAAGCCAAAAATTACAAGAATTAAAACCAAATACCTAACAACCATAAGAGCGAACCATTCGCCAATATCCGTGATTTGCACAAAATCCAAAAAAAAATTATGAACTGCCATCGACGGATACTAGCGAACAACTGAGAAGTTGAAAGAAAACAATTCATTCACTCAAAAACAAAACGAACCAGCAATTAAATAAGTTGGAGAACTATGACATCTGATGTTCTTATTTTAATTATTGCATTTCTTGCAGACACCCTTTGAGATCTAAAGGGTTGTTCACGTGTTTGATAATATGATTGGGAAAGTGGTTCTTTTCCAATTATTATTAACTTATTTATTATCAATTTATTATTCCTATTATTGTTTTAAAATTTAAGTTGAAACAGCATAGAGTCAAGCTCCAAGTCATAGAAATAAATGCTATAAGAAATTCCACGCGATATATTCCACATGCATTTTTGAATATAGGTGGAATATTCCAAAACTCCTTCTTTTTTGAGTCTTTATTTGTCTGACTTTCCCTTTGGCTTTTCAATTTTACACGTGAGGGGGATTTTTAGAGGGGTGATTGTCTGCTGAAGGTGGTGTTCCGCGGGGGGAAGTGTCTGTGGGGGGATTTTCCTGGATGGAATCAGCCATTCACCCCACCCCTCATCCAAGTTTGGTCTAAAGGACCTCTCCTCTGCCGAAAAAAACTAAAAAAAAATAGACATAAAAGCACACTTTTTCGTATTTCATGTTCACCCCCCTTACTTCTGGAAAAAATAAGGACATTCCTTAAATTTTGGTTTGGTTGTGTGTACTGATGAAATGATAGCTTCTCAAAGCCGGTACTACCGCATCACATGTCCAGTCCCTAAATGGAGGGTGTGAGCCCCCTAAAAAACTGCGCTATCATCTTATAAATATTAAAATTCTATATATTTATTTGGTCCTATGCTTGATTCCTTAGATATTGACTTGTCACGTTCATTGTGGACAGCCCTTAAACAATAGAAAAGAAATGTAATTGAATAATTCTTATTTAGAGCTAAAATTCTCCTCTTTTGCGATTGGTAGGTCAGAAGTGATGATAAAGCAGACCCTGAACGAGAAAAGACGGTTTAGCTACTGATTTAAAATTTGAAGAAAAGTGTTTCTTATTCCACATATATATTGTATGTGGAACAAATGTATTTGGAATAAATGATTCTTATTCTACATAAAATGGTATGTGAAATAAATGTGGCAAAATGTTGAACAAATAGTATTTGTTAAACATAAAAACGTGGAATAAGTGGAATAATGGTACCAAAATTAGCAAGCTAAACTATTCTCCTTTTTTTTGCGATTGGTAGGTGAGAAGTAGTGATGAAGCAGACCCCAAACGAGAAAAGACTGTTCAGCTATTGGATGATTTCAAAATTTGTGGAATAAATGGTACTCATGTCTGTATGGTATTCGAAGTTCTAGGTCATAATCTGCTCAAGCTAATCATTCGAAGCAATTATCAGGGTATTCCGTTGCAGAATGTTAAAACTATCACAAAACAGGTAAGAGGGCTCAGTTTTTTTTCTTAATTCTTGTTATTCAATAATAATCAAGTAATTTTTTTAGGTTGAAGGAGACATTTAATAAAAAGTATTTACATGATAGTTTCCTTCAAATGCAGGGTGACGTCCGCAATGACGTGCTATATGACAGGTGAAAAACAATATTAACGTCCAATCAATAATACGAAAAAGCAAAAATAAATGAAAGAGAAAAACAAATCTCTAACTCAAAAAAATTAAAAAAGGAGAAAAAAAAATTAGAAATAAGAATAACTTAATTTTTGTTCATTCTTTAGCGATGAAGGATCTTTCACCGTGGTCTCAAATGCAAAAAAGATACTTAAATTCACGAGCAGTACCTAGGACTATGCTCCAAGCGCTCGGTGCAACATTTCTAATAATGGATTATCTATATTTAATCGTTTTCCCATTTTTTTAAAGTTTTTTTCCCTCATCAAATTCACTAAGGTAATAAAGCTATATTGTTTTTCTTTTTCCTTATTCAACGCATTTCTGTATTCTTTTAATTGATTCAGATCAAAAACCGAAGGATTTCTAAGGCAAACATTTCAAATTGTCTGTATGACGTATCGAAGTTAAAGCATATTTTGTAGTCTCCAGTTTAGGAGGAAAATTATGGTTATTATTTTCAATATCATTTGAAGCAAAGTCTTATTCAATATCTCTATAAAATCTGTAGCCAAAAGATCATATGCAAGTGCTGGGTCATCATCTTCCAAATATTTCTAAAATCTGGCTCACTAAATTTCCTCACAAAATTCTGCAAATTTGTTTTCATTCGCGTCGTTTAAAACATTTTCTACTTTATCATTATTTCCTACCTTTAACGTGACCTTCGGAAGAGGGGATAAGTTATCACACCCATCGATCAGAACGGCGTTGCCACACACGCGATTAACTATCTCACCGTCAACTATCGCACCGTCATTAGTGTTTTACACAGGTCTGTTTTCTGGATAGGTATAGTAGCTAATGGACTGTAAAAAACAAACAACCAATAATACAATTTAAAAAATTCAATTGAATTTAATTTTTATAAAATATTATAATCTCTAGGTAAAATCTTATGTGCTTTCCTCTTTAAGTTTTTCCAGCATTTTCTTACGTTCCTCCAAATAATGGTTATTACAAAAGGATATAATACCAGTATTGATATTTCTGTCATTTTGGTTTTCAATTTCAATAAATGAAGTCTCCAGCTTTCCTCAAGCCATAGTGCCAAGTCTTCCGGTTAGCGAATAAACCACGCCTTTTCTAACCAACAATACAAGACCTATTTGTTCTATGTACTGTATATTTTTACGTTCTGAGACATATTTCTAGGCTACCGCACAAACAACAGTACGTTTTGTTTTAGTGCATCCGTTTTCTTTTCGCTGAATCGCCTATTTGATTGGCACGTAATATTAAAAACTAGACGGAAAAAAAGGAACTGTCATGCCACTGCTACGCGGAGAATGGACTAGGTTTGGTTTGACGTGAAGAGACTCATGATAGAGAAGTGTCTTAGATTTACCGTGGTAATCGAAAAGGCGTTAGGTGCCATTGCCTGTTTAACAGAATAAAAAAGGTAAATGTTCCCAGAGGGATGGGAGAAAATAGCTAGGAAGCTAACATCTCCTTCATGGGGTTTTATCCCGAGTAGGTTTTGAGGTTTTCATCGTGTGGGGGTGTTTTAACCAATTAAATGAAAATGTATAACTTCTAATATGAACGAACAAATAGACTATATACAGCATGTGTTATTGCGAGCTCCTTGCACTTCTTCTTCTATGCCACCTACAAGGTTTCTTAAGGTGTTTGAAGCGAACAAAACCGATTGTCTTGGGCTGGTTCCGTATTACCATTGATTGCACCCATTATTGTTAGATACTTGATCGCTAATTACCTGCTCGTTTATTGCGGTGTAAAGAACTACAAAGCGCAGCAAAAATTTGTTCATTTTTTGCTTTTTGGCTACTTTTTGACGAGTCGGACAGAAATATGGGGGAGGGGAGGTCAAAATTAGATTTCTATTCTCGTAATGAATCTGATTGTATCATCTCTTTTCAAATAGTTTGTGGTAACGCACAATAAGTAAGAAGTGACTCCGCTCAATAGTAACCGAAGCTCTAAAAAGCAGAATTTTGATATCAATAGATACATCACAAGGATTGGCTTGTTATGCTGATTCCAAATATATGAGATAAATTAAGTTTAGAGTTGCCCATAAAAAGCTAAAAAACCTGAGAATATTTTCCTGATTTTCGAAAAATGGGGAAAACACCCCGAAAAGTCAATCCCCGACAAACATGTTGCTGTTGGTCACATTCACGGGTAGCCCAATTTCCTTTTTTTTTAATGCTTTTATCTCACAAGCGGAGTTAGTTTTTGGAGAACAGGCCAGTAGGTGTAATTGCCGTTGCATGATTTGCTTATATGGCGTTTGAAAGCGTGGTTTTTGCATCCGGTTGCGATTCAATTTTCACGGAAACCTTGTCTATTGGAGGGCATTGTCGACTATCCCTTATAACAGTTTAGAAACAGACAAACAGGCCTAATTACAATAAACATTTGTATATTGTAGAATTGTATAATTACTTTTTTATGTATAGCAGGCTTAAAAACTGTATATCAACGTGACAGATTACAGCGAAAGAAAGCTTTACATACATAGTTTTGTTTTATGAAATATAAAAATTCAAGAGAAATGCTCAAGTACCCAGCCGGTGAAAGACTGATGGGAGGGTTCCAGCATATTTTTTCCAATGGGCTCGCCAGGTCATTCTCAAGGGGACCAAATGCCCCCTCCACCCTTCTGTGAACTTACGGTTATCATACTGTAATCTAAGTAGTAGATATACAAGGTGTGTATGCTTTAAAAGTTTTATTTTTCCGGCTTCCGATATAAGCTTCATTTTCTTATTGATTTCAATAATGCCCTCCAAAGAAAGAGAAAACCCTATCTAGCTGTAATTCTATTTTTATATTTTGTTTCCAACTATTGGAAACAAGGGCCACCCGTACAATCTTTATCGTTTATTTAATTTTGATATCTCTGATGGGGAAACATTAATTGAGACTTTTAGATGAATAATATGATGTATTTCGGTAGATTGATAGCTCCATGGAAACAATGATCGCTTCTAATTTGGTAATAGAAAATTATTGAAATTTGGTTTGTCTAGCTGTGATATAGCGGACTGCTAAAAAGTCACGAATCGTTTTTCTTATGATCTAACACTCGTAAAAAACGGACGTCTTTGTGTTGTCGGGAACGATGTCTATGCGCAACAACGATGGGAATAGAGAGATGGACACGTTCGAAGCAGGCAAATTATGTGAAAGTACATAAAAATTTTGACATATCCATGGGTCGCTTCTGAAAGCCTTTGTGGCCGCTTGCTTGTCAGAGCGGATGACCCTCCGTTTCTTAAAACTATAATTCCATAATCTCTAGTCTCTTCATTTTTGTCATGGCTTTGATTTGTAAATATAAATGTAAATATAATATAAATCAAATGTAATATACATATGAATCTAAATATAAATATGAATTTAAATATAAATCAGATTTACCTTATGTATCTTTCTAAAGGTTATTTTTAAAAGTCGGAAAAACGGTTTAAAAAAATCGGTCTTCGAAATTTGCTCATTAAGAAAGAGCAGAGACGTCCAATTAAAAGCAGATGATTTTTTCTAACCGATGATTTGTTGTTATACCATATACTGATCAATACATGTGAGGGGTTAAGAGGGATGCTAAAAAATACACGTGGGGAATTAAAAGGGGGGAGTTAACCAATACAAATGGCTGGCTCTCCTTTAAAATCTGTAGAAAAATACCCGAAAAATTAGAATTTTAGACATAGTTAGTCGCTAGTCACTAAAATATCCAAAATACCGTACGCCTCAGAAAAAAAGTTAAATGTGAAGGAAAGTGGTGAAGAGCCTCAACAGAAAAATTGAAATAGGAAACTCGATATCGTCTTTAGGCACACGCGTCATTTACCTTTCTAAGAGTTAATTTCAATCATATTCACAATTCAAATGAACCAAGAAAGGAAAGGATATAATTAATCAAAAGTTAAATCAAATAGGTGAGAAAACGAGGATTTTGTCAGCCAGTAACAAAATATGAAGACGAAAAACAAGCAAATATTTCGACAAGGACCTCCGCCAAGTCCTCCTCACTGCTCATAAAAAAATCTAACCTTTCGAAGTGAACCTGACAAGAGGAGAAAAGATACTGAATCTAAAACCAGCTAGAAATAAATGAAAGAGAATTCACCAATTGGATTGGACAAACATTCTTTGCCTTGCAATAGCTTTAGCCCGTCTACAACCTCGATTTTAATTAGATCAACGGCCACTGATGTAGTAGACGGTAAATATCATGATCAGCTGAAAGTAAGGTTTAGACGACTGTATTAGCAGTTTAATATCATAACAAATAAAAAATCAAATATTTAAAACTGAACATGAAACGGTGGCTCATATCTCTTTTTCTTCTTCATCTTCGTCTTGGGACTCGTTCTGATTCACATCGGAAAGTAGGCATTTTTGGGGGTCAGCTCCACACTTGCTTGCGCTGTCACAGAAACCAATTTCGGAGCAATTGCACTGCGAGCCGCACTTCGTCTTGTCACAGTTGCAAAAAGTAAGCGATGCTAGCCCATGCGGCATCGCAGAAACTAGGTCTGGCTTTAGTTCATGATATTCAATTCTCCAGCCCATATCGGTAGCCTGAGGTAAATCAATACAGGGCTTGTGGCTTTGGATCCAAATCGGTGACTAGAAAATGCGCCTTTTCAAATGAAGCAGAAACGAGATATCAGTTGGTGTTAAACGTCGCAAATCCTCCAATCTTGAGTACAAAAGTGCTCGAAGATCATTCAGACTATTGAGGTTAGTCGCGCTTCTGCTATACACTGTAACCACAAGCTGCTTACAGACGTTGACTAAACCATCACTTTGCGCAGATGATGGCTTCTCTGCAAGGGCTCGAACTTCATCACCTAAAGACCCCAACAAAGTTCTGAAGACTTCGCTACGCGAAAAAAGCGGACCTTTCCAATTCCATACAGAAAGCCTGTGGTGTCACATCCACTCAAGCTGTGGACAAGCGGTAAGGCGTTGCAAAATGTTGCTCCTAGTTTTTGTGCTGCCGTATGCATAGGTATGCAGTTGCACGGAAGCTTAACCCAGAGCTGCTTGAGGCCGAGACTAGCAAGATACTGGAAGTAGTATGCAGCTAGTAAGACGATATCAGTATCGTTGGCTTGAATTATCACAAGTGTGCTCTTTCGTCTTGCGGCAACTGCTGCGTGGTATAATACCCGAGTGTCTGCCTCCTCATGGCAAGACGAGATATCGTCATTAACAGAGCTTCCATGAGGCGTAACGGTAACAGCTCTATGTCGACTCTCGAAACCTCCAGCGAGATGAACCATCAGACGGGTTGAAATTTTGTACTCCCAGGTCTCGAAAAGAACCCGTGTCTCTATTTATAGCCAAATTTCTGTTTATATGGGTTTCTTTTACTTATCTCAATTGTCTCTTTAAAAGATTGCGGTTGGCAATTTACAGTAGATATTAAAGTTGCCTCTTCAAAGAGAACTAAATGTTCAGGATTTTCGAAGATGTGGAGGGCCAAAGCAGAATCAAAGTTGTTTTTTTTTATTTTCAAATCTCAGGGACTTCTAAAATATGGACTTATCAGAGGTTGGAAATTTTGTGTTCATCCAATCGTTCCCTCAATTGTTGATGGGTCCTACCAATGTAAATTTCCCACATGAACACGGGACTCTGTAGACACCACTACCCAGTATAGGGTCAGTTTTATCCTTTCCCGAGTTGAAAAAATGTTCAACTTTTTGTTCAGTTTTGAAAGAAACAGATATTATGTTTTTTTTCCCCAAGTTTATCGCTGAGTTTTGAGATGTATGGTAATGTGATGAAAGTTTTATTCTCAAGTGCCGGAGTAACTGAATCAAGGGGGACGGGATCCCTATTTTCCTGTTTTACCTTTTTTAATGGTCTATCTATGATATTTTCAATGAGGTTAATTGGGTAGCCATTGCAGAATAGAATATCTTTAACATAATTTAATTCAGATTTTACATGATTATGCGAACAGATTTTTAGAACTCTCTCGACTAAAGAAATTATTATCCCTCTTTTCTCAGAAGGAGGTTGATTTGACGAGAAATATAGATACCGATCATTATGGATCGGCTTTCTATAAATATAGAAAATTCAAGGCTAGGAGTATTTTTTATAATTAAAACATTCAAGAAAAGATGTTTAAACATCCAATATTGTTTTGGATTTTTCAATTTTTTTTTTCTTGGTTTCATATGCCATGTATAGCCAGTGTGGTCTTAGAATATATTCCCAATTCATTTTCCCCCCAGAATCAGCTCCCATCCAAGATCTATTTTTCTGTGTCTTAAAGTTCCTCTGTTTGAATTATTTTAAGAAGTTTGAAAAGCTGCATGAATAGAATGGGAGTTTGGAAGGTTTAAGGGAAGTAGTGGTGTCAATGGGGGGGGGGATATACGCCCCCTAGATTTTCAAAATAAACTTCTTTGGGTGTTTTCTTCGAAGAAGGGCCTTATTTTGTGTTTTTTTTTTCACAAAAAAAGACGAATTCCTACATAGATTTTAACAAATATAATTTCCTCCCCCCCCCCTAAGGTTTGTGAATTGACGCCGCTGGAAGGAGGAGTCAACACGTCCCATTGAAAGCAGATGATGTTTTCAACCGACGGTTCGCTAGTACGTCATACCGCCATATTCCTACCCTTTATCCCTTCCAGAAAATATTCTACTGCAAAAAGGCTGTATTTTTTTCCAATTTTCATCCAGATATGGAGATAAGAACTGCCGTGTAAAGAGAACCCGTTTCCGTCCTTGGTTTCAATTAAATCCAACATTATGAGAGGGAATCTAGAGGGATGATGATAGAGGGAATCTAGAGGGATGAATCTAGAGGGATAGAAGGATGAATCATAAAGCGGGATGAAATCTAGAGGGATGAGCTTTGCTTCATTTTTGTAGCTCTTTTTACTTCTTAAAACTTACTTGATTTAAAGATAATCTCAAATAGTCTGTCAAAGCCAGCCGATATTGTGTTGCCTTTTATTATAAATACATTCTTACACCACACTGGCTATACATGGCAAATGAAACTCAGAGAGGAGAGAAACTAACAAAATGAAAAATAAAACTTCGTAACTTCGAAAGGTTAGATTTTCGTTTTTTTTTCTTTGTCTTCTTTTTTTGTTTAGCACTGAGGACGACTTGGCGGAGGTCCTTGTCGATATATTTGCTTATATTTTGTCTTCTTCATGGTTCGCCACTGGCTGATAAAATCCTCGTTTTTTCACCCTTTTTGATTTTATTTTTCATTTTGTTAGTTTCTTTCCTCTCTGAATTTCATTTGCCTTTTATTATCCACCTCATTTTCTATATTTTTAAACCTACTTAGTCTAAATGTAGTCTTTCAAAATAATAAAAACTGTTGACAAATATGGAGAAATCATACAATCCGGATGAGGGGGGTGGAGAAGGGCACTCGTGATTTATATTAAAATGGCTTCACATCAATATTTTCCTGAATCATGTCAAAGTTCTAATGATAATGAAAATACCTGTCAATGAATATGTTAGCAGAATTTCGTGGATCGCATTGCTCTTCTGTTTTAAAACAAAAGAAAAAGACAAAACCCAGGTATTTAACTTTTAAGTTTCAACTTAAAAAAAAAATTCTTTTTTAGAACTTCTTTTTCTTCTTTCTTCTTTTTAACTCTTTTTTCTTTTGTTTTGAAATCTGTTACTAGGATTCATTTATGTTGCTATAGTCGTAGTTACGCAATTAGGAAGGCAAGAGTGACTCCACCCTTGTTAAAACTCGTTTGAAAACTCCCCCATCTCCCCTGGAAAAACAGAAAATCACCTGTTCCTTCATGAGAATTTGGGTTGTTTGTACAATATAATGCTAGGCCATGGGAATAAGTGTCTAAATATGCAACAACCTTGGGGTTCGGAATGCAAGAAAATAACATTTTCAAGCCACTGTATTCCAATTATCTAAGGACTAATCCTATTGATCATGGTTACGAGGGTCTGTCACCTGGTTTTGGCAAATGGCTGGAAAAGGCTCTTTTAGCAACCTGCCATGGGTATAGGTCTTGTTAAAAAAAAAAAAAAACGGTTTTAGGAAAATACGTTTATTCTCTCCTTCCCAATTCCTTTTTAATGCGTATGTTTTGGCAAATATTTATGAAAGTTAGGAGGAATCAAGCTAGAAGATATTTTAACATGTAAAAAATATGTGGATAACAAAAAATCAACTGGTTCGGTAGTTGCTATTTTTTTTCCAAAGAAGAAATGTAATCGTTCGGTAACCGAGGAAAAGCTAATATAAAACTAGAATAATTTTCGAGATTGTTTTACTTTTTACTGTAATTGTGAGTTGCTGTCACTATTTTTCAAAAAGCTCGTAAATCCATATTCTTCTGTCTTGCAAAAAATAGCAGTTGCTTATTTTTATCACAACGATGTAACTGGGGTTGCAAGTAACCCTGTAGGTTTCTTTGGACTGTTTACAGAAAGGATTCTATGCAATTCCTTGTTGGGCTTATATTATATGCAAAATTTCAGCAACAATCGTGTCCAAAGGAATATGGTATCATGTTATAAGATTCTAAGTGCTGTATACCTGGAGAAGGTCAAAATATGCATAATTGTACAAGTTCACCAGGAGCATTTTACAATAGGTTTTTTAAGAAAAAAAATATTGATTTTTTTTTATTAAAATTTACCTATAATAATAATTGTTTCCTGCACCGTTTCTTTTGGTAATGAATTTCACCAGCAAAAAATGGCACCATTTCTCCATTTGTTCGTGGACGGGCAGTTGTCGGTAGAGACTGTTGACGTTCTATTTAGTAATGTGGAAGAAATATGCCTTAAAACAGGGGTCTTCTAGTTTAGTATTTGCAAAATGTTTTTATAACTTTTGTTTTTATTTTTCGGCTTCTCATTAGTTACGATAGGATTTCAAAAATCCATTTTTTTTTTTTTTAAGTGGAGCTGCAACTTATTTTTGTGTTGTATCACTGAAGTCCAATTCATATTCTTGCTTAGCTAGACATCAATTTCTTGCCATCATCATATACCATTTATAATTTGCTTCATTTTTCATAAACAACCCTGATTTATCGGAAATGATTATTACTAGAAATTAGTGTCCAGCTAAGCCCAAGTGTGAACGGGACTTAAGAAAATGACCACAATCCTAAATATTAAAAAATGTGAATTGTCTTTCGAAATACTGCCCACTTCTGGATGAAAAACATCCAGTTGTCAACTTCTGTATTGCAAAATAATTTTTGGGTTTCGAAACTTCTGCCGCTTATTTTGCAAAAATTGCGCAATACTAATAGTAATATAATCCAAACCCTTTCCGTGTAATTGTTCTACTTTTATCCACTGGATTCGTGTCTGTACAGAGCACAATTTAATTCATGTAAACCTACTAAAATTAATAAGTCACATGTATGCGTCACGCAATTAAGACCTAGGCATGGAAGGGAATCTTTTTTTCAAACCAATTAATGGTAAAAAGATGCGTCTTTAATTCCAAATATCGACATTAAAAAATTGACTCTTTTTCATTCAATTCACCTAGAGAGGATGCTCAAAAGAACTTTTTCAGGGGGAATCGCTTCTATCACTTTTACACAGTTTTAATTTTTTATGGTTTGAGCTTGCTGTGTTTGAAATATTACTTTCGTCTTCCGACATACATCGGTTCGATTTTCAAAATTTCGTTGTTGTCACGCAAGGCCTTATTCTGGGGGGGGGGGGTTTGACCCCCCCCCCTCCCCCCAAAAAAATGTTTGACTCGAAAAAACATAACGAGAATGTCTATAAATAAAATTTTTGATGTGTTTTTCAAAGTTTTGTGCTTCCCCCCCTCCCGCCGAAAAAAAATCCTGGAAACGCCCTGACATAATTGCCACAAATCTGTTTCCTGAGCTGTTGTCAAAGGGGGGGATTAGTGTAGCAATGTATGTTCAATCATACTTTGGTCGTCCTAATCTAGATTATCTTACTGATATTTCCTGTAAGAATAAGTTGGTAAACGATTTTCAGCAATTATCTCCGTAATTTGAAAGTGTCAGATACGCGCTTTTGGTTTGACAGTGACGATTAGTATTATATTAAAAAAAATCTCGAGCTTTAATTAAATAAAAAAAACAAGTATGGAACAACGTTAAAACTTAAAACGAACAGAAATTATTTCGTATATGAAAGGGGCTGTCCCCTCCTCAACGTCTCGCTTTTTAAGCTAAAGTTTTTTATTGTTTAAAAAAATAGAGTTGTGAGAAAGTCAAACTTTAGCGTAAAGAGCGAGACGTTGAGGAGGGCACAGCCCCTTTCATATACGGAATAATTTCTGTTCGTTTTAAGTTTTAACGTCGTTCCTTACTTTCAGTTAAAAAAAAAATGTTTTTTTTTATTTAATTTTTGAACGTTTTTGAATTAATGCAGGTTTTGATTTTGGCTCACCGTACATGAATAGTCAAAACAAAATTTGCATATTAATTTTACTTTTATTTGGTTAAATGGCTTTCTCGAAACTTGTTTAATTTTATTTACGAACGTTTTTATTAGTAATAAATATACGTAACTTACGAATTAACTTACGAAACGAACTTCTATATTCATAGATTCTTAATACGTATTTTAGGGGGTTCGCCCTTTAGTCAATACCTTGCTCTTTAATCTAAAGTTCGAATTTTGTTCCAATTCTTTAAAAATGACCCCTTAATCATAAAGGCCGTTAATTAGAATAAATAGCTCTTATGAAAGTACTAAAAAATCTTTGGCTTAAAGAGCGAGGTATTGACTAGGGGGTGAACCGAATCATATACGTAATATTTTCTATTCGTTTTAAGTTTTGATGTTGCTCCTTACTTTCAGTTGAAAAACTTGTTTTTTTTTTAATTTAATTTCTGATCTTTTTCTTTAATAATGCTGGGAAATCCGGCGCCCCCTTCATAGCAATGTCCCTTCCCCCATGGAAACTTCATTCATGAAAAGATCCTCCCATATAACCCCTGACCCCACCCCCCCCCCCCCACCTACCAGAAAAAATCCCCCCTGAAAACGTCTGTATACTTCCCAATAACCAATACTATATGTTAACATTGGGTAAAGTTCATAACTTTCAGCCCTCCCCTCGGGGACTTCGGGGGATTAAGTCATCCTAAAAGACATAGTTATACTTTCGACCAAGCTGAACAGAATGGCTATCTCAAAATTTTGATCAGGTGACTTTGGGAAAAGAATGAGCGTGGAAGGGGGCCTAGTTGCCCTCCATTTTTTGGTCACTTAAAAAGGGCACTAGAAGTTTTAATTTCCGTTCCAATGAGCCCTCCCACGATATTCTAGGACCACTGTGTCGATACGATCACCCCTGAAAAAAAATAAAATAAAAAAACAAAAAAAAAACAAATAAACACGCATCTGTGATCTTTCTTCTGGCAAAAAATGCAAAACTCCACATTTTGTAGATATGTGCTTGAAACCTCTACAGTAGGGTTCTCTGATACGCTGAATATGATGGCGGTATTTTCATTAAGGTTCTATAATTTTTAGGGGGTCTTTCGCCCTTTTTTCTAAAATGAAGCAAATTTTCTCAGGCGCGTAACTTTTGATGGGCAAGACTAAACTTGATGAAACTTATATATTTGAAATCCGCATTAAACTCTGATTCTTTTGATGTATCTATTGGTATCAAAATTCTGTTTTTTAGAGTTTTGGTTACCATTGAGGCGGGTCGCTCCTTACTTACAGTTCGTTACCACGAACTGTTTGATTAATGGGAGCTTCTATAATATCCTAAGTTGAATGCGTCAAAAACTAAAGCATGCATATTCCCCTTGTTTCAAAGACTTCACAGCGATAACCTGATTGTGTAATGGCTGTTAAAGTTGTATTGATTATTATATACTTATTGTTTAAGCTTTGGTGAAACAGCCATTTCAAAAGGAAGCCTTTCGTAAGGCTTGTTTCCAACTTTAAACTTTACTGTTGGTGCTTATTTACTCCCAATAGAATTTTTTACTAGTTAATTTGTCACATGTTCCCAGTTTTGGAGAGCACGTTTAAACTTGAAGGAAAAGCTGTTCATCTTATTTTTATTTATGTTAATGGTATCTAAGAGATCTTGGGTGCTAGGGCTTGAGAGGTCGAGCAACACTTGCGACTATGTCTCCTGATAAAGACCTGTAAGTTACATTTCACCTTTAGTGTGGAATTAACCTACTCCAAAGATAAGTTTTTTGTGCAGGAACCAAGTATAAAAAAGATACACGGAAAACTGGTCTTTACGGATCTTTGTATCCACAAAATATCTACTTTGGTCACCTATACAACAGCCCTGAACAATTTCTTGCTGTTATGCACCAACCGTAATACGAAACCACATCTTAACCTAAAAGTAAAACAAGACCTATAAGTTCATGTGGTACTTTCTCCTAGGGTCAAACAAATAGACTGATAACAACAATTTGTGAAGCCCCTTCCTCATCTGCCACAGAAGTGGAAACAGTACCGGATTCCAAAAAGGCATAACAAGGGCATAGGGTGCTACTTCTGACTAAGTTTAGTTGAGATCAGACAGCCGCCTTTGGTATCATAGCAAAGGCAATTCTGACTCGTAATTTAGGATTTGCTCTGCTCCCAAAAAGGGCCAATTTGCTTAAAACCCGGAAATGTACAAGAAGGACTATTGCTGCAACTTCTCATCAATCTGAGAAACCCTAGGTTTCTCAGAATCTCTAGGAGATATACCACAAGTAAGACAGTAGCCTCTACTTTCCACCGTTCTGGAATATAGCGTAATGTCAAGGCTCTGGGAACAGCCATCCTCTTGCAGATGTTCTGACGGCGAGAATTTTGTGACTCTTTCCTCTCTAAAGAGGATGGATCGGGCTCAGAACCCAAGATGGTACAATACGGAATATTGCCTTTTTCCACTAGCCTCAGCTAAAGTTCGAGAGTCTGTTGGCAGGTATGGTTACAGAAATTTACAAACGTCACCGCCTCCCTACAAATATGAGATTGGTTTGAACCCGGAAATAGCATAAATAGCACACATGCTATAAGCTGTCAGCTAGCTGGATTGATCCAATAATTTCGGAGACCACACTGCCTTTCCATGACGATAAAATAAAAGTTCAAAATAGGGATAAAATCCTTTTTAATAGACAGTGTATAGAAAATTCACAAGAAATACCAGATATTTCGGTCACATATACAGTGACCGTCATCAGTAGTAAAACTGATGACATCAGTTTTACTACTGATGACGGTCACTGTATATGTGACCGAAACATCTGGTATTTCTTGTGAATTTTCTATACACTGTCTATTAAAAAGGATTTTATCCCTATTTTGAACGGGATTGATCCAAGAAAATGTTTTGATCAACGTCGTGAAGACAAGAATTTAGGAACCAATTCACTGTATTGGTAGGATCAGTAGGAATTTGAAAAAGCCGAATTAGAACACACACTCTCACCCCTCCTCTAGAGTGGGATAAAAACAGACAACTCTCTCCAATAGGTGTCCTAATGACTTGGAGAACCCCTCCTACTTTACTACTTAATTAAAGTTGCACACCAGCTCTTAATTCTCAGCAAGTTTTATTGAGATCAAATAGCCTGTTCCGGGCAATATTGTAGTGACGAGGATTTAGGGATCCACTGCCCTAAGTAGATCAGATTAGTTACCGAAAAAGGCGCAGCTAGAAGGATAAATGATTGGTTTTGACAAAATTGGACAACTCACTCTGATAGATGTTTCATTGACGATACTTTAAGCTCCCATCCCCCTCAACGAGGTTAAACCGAGTGTTGACCCCATAAAGACAATTAATTAAAAAAAAAACTTTCCAAAAACGTTTTTCAGATAAAAGTAAAGGCCATTTTAAACTTAAGATCAGTAGAGACAAATACCTGTTAAAATTAGAACTCAAAACGACCAGAAATTACTACTAAAGAAAAAATTAAACCCAAAACGAACAGAAATTAAATTAACAATTATAGCAAAAAAATATACAAAAAGTAATATTATGAATGAATAAATAAATCTTAAAGTGAGTAGAGCTGAAATTGAATATGCAAATCAAGCTTAAAAAAAAAAAAGATATTTTGCTATTGAAGCATAAATGAAACTCAAAACGAACAGAAATTAAATAAAGAATCAATGCAAACTTATATGCAATAGATACTAATGTAAAAGAATAAATAAATCATAATACAAGTGAAACTTAAATTGAATATGCAAATCAAGCTTGAAACGAAAAAAAATCACTATAAACAAGAGTTTGGGTATCGCCTCTTTATCTCACTGTAAAAATCTAAAACCTAATGCGTCATGGAGCTTTACTTAAAACGAATTGTATTACAAATATTTTCTTGTGTACTTAATACTGAAAATAAGCATTAAAATTACAGTAAAATTTTGAACTGATAAGCCTTCAGCAATTAATATCATTGTACATCAAATATTCAGTTTAATTTAGTAGTTCTTTCTAAAATTGTTCGAGACAACTAAAATTGTCCCCTTCCTTAACGGTAAAAACCTAAAGGATACTGCGTCATTGACGCTTCACTGAAAACGAATTATATTACAAATATTTTCTTTTCCAGTTCTTACAGCATTGAAAATGAAAATTAAATTACAATGAAATAAAATCTTGAACTTATCGCTCTTTAAACAATTAATATCATTATATATCAAATATCAATTTGACTTTGTTTATGCTTTCCAAGACTGTTCAAGGCACATATAGTTTTCAGTAAAGCGCCATGACGCAGTAGGTTTTAGACTTTTACAGTGAGAGAAGGAGGCGATACCCAAACTCTTGTTTGTACTGATTTTTGTTCGTTTCAAGCTTGATTTGCATATTCAATTTACGTTTCACTCGTTTTAAGGTTTATTTATTCATTTACATTGGTATCTATTGTATGTATGTTTGCATTGATTCTTTATTTAATTTCTGTTCATTTTGAGTTTCATTTATTCTTCAATAGCAAAATATTTTTTTCGTTTTAAGCTTGATTTGTATATTCAATCTAAGAATTACTCGCTTTAAGATTTATTTATTCATTTATATTATTACTTGTTGTATGTTTTTTGCTATGATTGTTTATTTAATATCTGTTCGTTTTGGGTTTCATTTATTCTTTTATAGCAATTCCTGGTCGTTTTAAGTTTGAATTTTAATAGGTATTTGTATCTTCTGATCTTAAGTTTGAAATGGGCTTTACTTTTCTTAGAAAAACTTCTTTTTCGGAAAGTTTTTTAAAATTAATTTTTGTTCGTTTTTGATTGCAAAAAGTTTTTTTGCAATCAAAGATACAATCGCAAAGGATGGGTTTGGGGAGAAAGGGCGGGGGGGGGGGGCTAGTTGCCCTTCGATTTCTTTTGACTCTTTAAAAGTGAACTAGAACTTTCCATTATCAATCAAATGAGCCCTCTTTGAAGTTTATACGAGTAACCCTTCTATAAGAACCATGTATCCGCCCAGGGCGTAACTTACAACGCCTATCCCATGCCCTGGGGGTTTTGTTGACCACAAACACAGTTTATAGACAGTAAGCTTATCGCAGATAATTTCTGATCTTCGGTCTCGGTGCGAACAAAAAGCTCCTCCCACTTGTTTCTGCCTTAGCGGATTAGTCTGTTATCGTCAATCACTGAGAAATGGTTACCAAGTGCATTATTCGTAATAGCGGGTTTCCACTTGTTTCGTGTCTAAGAGAAATCTGACTTGTCTACCCGCGAAAAGATCTGATAACGCCTATGTTTCTATCTGCAAAAACGTTCTCCGGAGCACTCGCACCCCTGTCCGGGTTTTTATAATGGGAGAGATAGAGAATGATCATACTGCTAATTCTATAAACTGTGACCACAAATGAGCGGTCTCCGAAGTTTATACGAGCATCCCTTCCATAAGAACCATATATACCCCAGAGCATTACTTACGACGCCTGCCCCCGGGCCCTGAGGGGCTGCGTCGACACAGTAGTTTTTCTTATCTGACCTTTGAACTATTTTTATCGAGCTGGCTATCTCAAAATTTTTATTGGAATTGTTTGGGGGAACCATACATGCCTTCAGGGAATAACTTAGAACGCCTTCCCCGGGCCCTGAGGAGTTGCGTCGACACAGGAGGTTTTCTTATCTGACCTTTGAACTATTTTTATCGAACTTGCCATCTCAAAATTTTTATTGGATGGGTTTGGGGGGAAAAGGGTATATGTGTGGGGGGGGGGGAGCTAGTTGCCCTCGGGTATCTTGATTCTTATAAAATGAACTAGAACTTTCAATTTCCAATCAAATGAGCCCTCTCTGAAATTTATACGAGTATCCACTGCATAAGAACCATGTACGCCCCCAGGACAACTTACAACGCCTACCCTCCGGGCCCTGGGGGGGGGGGTGTGTCGACACCGGAGTTTTTGCTATCTAATTTTTGAACAATTTTTAAAAAGGGGCTATCTCAAAATTTATAGCGGATGGGTTTGGGGGGGGGCTAGTTGCCCTTCAATTTCTTGACTCTTGAAATGTGAACTAGAACTTTCAATTTCGAATCAAATGAGACCTCTATGAAGTTTATACGAGCATCCCTTTCATAAGAACCATACATGCCTTCAGGGCATAATTTAGAACGCCTTTCCCCAGGCCCTTAGGGGTTGCGTCGACACAGGATTTTTTTCTTATCTGACTTTTGAACTATTTTATCGAACTGGCTATCTCAAAATTTTTATCGGATGGGTTTGGGGGGAAAAGGGTATTTGTGGGGGGTTGGGTTTGTCTAGTTGCCCGCGGATATCTTTTGACTCTTAAAAAGTGAATTAGAACTTTCAATTTCCAATCAAATGAGCCCTCTCTGTAGTTTATACGAGCATTTCTTTCATAAGAACCATGTACACCCCCAGGACAACATTTACAACGCCTACCCTCCGGGCCCTGGGGGGTTGTGTCGACACCGGAGTTTTGCTATCTAATTTTTGAACAATTAAAAAAAATGGCTATCTCAAAATTTGTAGCGGATGGATTGGGGGAGGGAGGAGGAGTTAGTTGCCTTTCAATCTCTTGATTCTTACAATGCGAACTAGAACTTTCAATTTCGAATCAAATGAGCCCTCTATGAAGTTTATACGAGCATCCCTTTCATAAAAACCATACATACCTTCAAGGCATAACTTAGAACGCCTTGCCCAGGCACTGGGGGTTGTATTGACACCGGAGTTTTTCTTATCCGACATTTTTAACAAAATGTCTATCTAAAAATTTCCATCAGATGGGTTTGGAAAAAGAAGGCGTGTGGGGGGGGGGGCTAATTGTCCTCGGATCTCTTTTGACTCTTAAAAAGTGAACTCGAACTTTCGTTTTCCAATCAAACTAGCCCATTCTGAAGTTTATACGAGCGTCCCTTTCATAAGAACTATATATGCCCCAGGGCATAACTTACAACGCCTGCCTCTGGGCCCTGGGGGGTTGTGTTGACACCTGAGTTTTTGTTACGTGACCTTTCAACAATTTTTAGCAAAATGGACATCTCAGAATTTTTTGTCGGATGCATCTGGGGAAAAAGTGGGGAAAAGTGGCGTGGGGGGGGGGTCTAGCTGCCCTTCAATCTCTTTTGACTCTCAAAAACTGAACTAGAACTTTTAATTTACAATCAAACGAGCCCTCTCTGAAGTTTTTATGATCATCCCTTCCATAAGAAGCATAAATTCCCCGAGGGCATAACTTACAAAGCCAGCCCTCGGGTCCTTGGGGGCTGTGTCGACCCTTAGTTTTCGTTATATGGCCTTTGAAATATTTTTTTTTTTAGGGGTATCTCAAAGTTCTTATCGGATGGGTTTGAGGCAAAAAGGGTGTGGAGAGGGGGGGGGGGGGCTAGGTGCCCTCCGATCTCTTTTGACTCTTAAAAAGTGAACTGGAACTTCCAATTTCCAATCAAATGAACCCTCTCTGAAGTATATATGAGTATCCCTTCCATAAGAACCATATATACCCCCAGGGTATAACTTACAAAGCCTGCCTTCGGGCCCTGGGGGTTGTGCTTACACCGGAGTTTTTTTTATATTGTTTTTGAAGTATTTTTAACAAAATCGCTGTCTCAAAATTTTTATCGGATGTATTTGGGAAAAAATGGCCTGGGGAGGGGGTTGGTTAGCCTCCGATATTGTTTGGCTCTTAAAACTGAGCTAGAACTTCCAATTTCCAATCAAATGAGCCCTCTCTGAAGTTTATCCGCGCATTCCTTCCATAAGAACCATATATGTCCTCAGGGCATAACTTACAACGCCTGCCCCTGGGTCCTTTGGGGTTGTGTCGACACCGGAGTTTTTGTCAATGTGATCATTGAACTATTTCTAACAAAATGGCTATCTCAAAATTTTTATCGGATGCATTTGGGAAAAACATGGCGTGGAGGGGGGCTAGTTGTCCTTTGACCACTTTTGATTCTTAAAATGGGCACTAGTCGATTTCCAATTGAATGAGCCCTCTTCGAAGTTTATACGACGACCCCTTCCATATGAAGTGTCTCTAAAAAAAAAAAAATAAAAAAAAATAACAAAACATTGGAGCCGTATGGCCTTTACTATAGGCAACGCTATAGTGTTTCCTCTGATATGCTAATAATAAGTGTTTAAGAGACACCTTGGAACGCTAAACATACGAACACTTCTTAAACCGGGAAAAAAGGAATTAATTTTAAATGAAATTGACCGCTACCGCTGGAATATTATTGGACTATCAGAGACCCAGCTTCCTTTAACTGGAATAGAAACCATAAACGGCAACCCCCACATCACCTCGGGACGATGCGATGATGTTCAGCGTCAAGGTGTTGGCTTTCTACTCTCGAAACGTGCTAAAAAATCTCTACTCGCCATAAATCCACTCTCAGAGCGTATCATCACCGCCCGTTCTAAAAGATCCATTGCTAACATTTCCATCATCCAAGTTTATGCCCCCGACTCCACCCCGGAGTGACCAAGATGCAGAAGACTTCTATGCCCAGCTCCAACACACCACAGACCAGGTGCCCAAAATGGATGTTCTGTTCGTGATTGGGGACTTTAACGTTATCGTCGGATAACCAAATGCAGGTTTCGAAGACGTAATGGACAAGTTTGGACATGGGCGACAAAACCTTGGGGAGGGGGGGGGGGTTGGATGCTCATATATTTCTGTCGTGATAACGATCTTTTCATTACCAACACAATGTTTCGACACAGAGAACGCAGAAAAGTCACGGGGAGATCCCCAGACGGCCGAACCTCAAATATGATTGACCTCATACTCGTCTGCAAGCGTTGGAAGTCGTCAGTACTGAAAACAGTATCTTTAGCCGATGGTGATTTTGACTCAGACCATGTTCTAGTCATGTCAGAACTCCGTATGTGCCTCTGAAAACCCCAACCGCCAAGAAAAGCTACCCAAGATACCGTGTCAATCTGCTGAAAAACCTCGAAACAAGAAACAAGTGTAAAACCGCTCTCTCGAATAAGCTGTCAAGCATCCAACTCACGGGAGTCCCAACCACAGAGTAAGCCGACCGTCTAGTTGACGAAACTGCCTCAATCATCAGAGAAACGGTCAATGAAATCTTAGGAGTACAGTCCCGCTCTTATAAACCGTGGATCACACCCGAAATCATCGTTATCTGTGCTGAAAAACGTATTCATGCCAACAAACAAGACCGACAAAGCCAGGATGAATACAAGAGTCTAAAACGTCTAGTAGGGAAAAAATACGGCAGGCTCTGCGCCAATACGTCAACGACAAGTCTCATGAAATCGAAGATGCCTTCAAAAAAGGTGACAGCCACTACATGTACAAAAAAGTACAGGAAACATGGACAAATTATCATGTTAGATAAACATGGACAAATTATCACATATTTTGAGCAAAAACGAAAGTCATGCGGGTATCTAGAGACTCTGCACCCAAAGCCATACTCCTAACCATAAAAGAAGAGCAAATTGAAAATGCAGAATCTTTCGTCTACCTCGGCAGTCTTTTAACTTCTAACAACGATTGCTCAAAATCGATTAGGTGTAGACTGGGCCTTGCAACCAGCGGCTTCAAGAGTCAATTATCAATTTGGAAAAGTGAATTACAATAAAAATCACTGAAGGTCCGACTCTTTAACTCTCTCATAATCCCCATTGCTATGTATGCAAGTGAAACTTGGTCGATTAAAGCTGATGACGAATTTCGAATCTCCGCATTTGAAACAAAATGTCTCCGTCGCATAGCAGGGATCACCTACGTTGACCGAGTATCCAATGAAGACCTCCGTAAACTCATCCACTGCTCACACACTACCAAATTAGAAGTCAGCGACTCCCCTGGCTTGGTCATATCCGACGAACGTCATCAAACCAACCCCCAAAAATCACGTTTGAAGGATGGGTACATGGCAAACGACCTCGTGGCCGTACCCGCAAGAGGTACGACCACTGCAATAGCCAAAACCACCCCCAACTCCTGCGTCTAGCACCAGATTGAATCGAATATCGTCGCCATATTCAATGACTAGTGAGAAGAGAAGAAGCCCCAATACAGCCACAAAGGCCAGATGGGATATAAGTCAAGTCAATGAAACATATCTGAATTATATATGACGAGGTTATTTCATTGAAATACTTTTTACCCAAAAATTGTGTTTGTTAATTACGTCTTATTTGCTTAACACGACAGCTAAGTAATGATCTAGGACTAGAAAATAAAGATAATAGAAGATATCCCATGGAATAATTCCGTTCATTTTAACCGATAGTACATATCTTAAATGGTAAATTTTATCTTTCTGAAGCTCATTTTTCGTTTTCAGTTCGATTTTTCTTAGAAATTCGACTTTGGCAAGTGAGTTGTATTCGGCTATGGATTTCTTTCCTTCCTGAAAAGAAACCTGAAACGATTCTCCCCGGAGACTAATAGAAATTCCTTCTTTCCATTGGTTTACCTGAAGCTAGGTAACTGTCATTGGAAAAATTCTGGAACTTGTCTTTTGCTTCTATTTAACACAAAAGGTAGAACGACATGAATATTGTAAAAAGCAGTGTTTGACTATTTCTTTGATGTTTGAGGAATATAAATTTGACATAGCAACCTTTTCACGTCTATTACATAGCAATCTTAAAGCAGGGTGTGATAACTTCTTTGATGTTTGAGGAACATCTATTCGATGCGATTACATAGCAACCTTTTCCCACACCTATATATAACGGGGGGGGGGTGTCTTGTAAGATTGGTCTGAAGGACCTCCGCCTTGGTCATATTTGTCATACTATGGCCTATTTAACGATCTTTCCGTCTGTCGTTCCAGTTAGATCGTGCTTTTGAAGTGCCATCTATATATTATTTTCTTAACAGCACATTTAATGTAAGTGTTTAATAAAATCTAAAGATACTAAAAATGAACATTTAAGGATTATATTAAAGCTTTCTTGTGAAGACTTATCACTTTAAGTAACGTTTAGAGGGCTAGTTTAGCCTCTGAGTAGCTTAAAGCCAATGTTTGTTATCCTGCTTCAGGACTATCGCAAATATTCCCTCTTCAACAAGGGCACCGTTGGACATTTTTCTTATGTGGGAAGGGGACAAGATTATAAAAATGTTCTGCAAGGGAACGGGATCTTGCCATCAAGCCATGACTATAGGGAGATAAAGCCAAGACAGATAGTATGGGCGAGAGGCAAAGCTGGCAAAAGCCTTTTTCAGGATTGTATAAAATGATGTAATTTTCACTTGTTGATAGATAGTCTATCATCCATCCATCCATCCTAAGGTTTGGATTTCTTGTATGAAAAGTAGCACAATTTCTTCTAAACATTGTATAATTTTGCACCTTGAATACATTTTTGGTCGGGGGGGGGGGGAGGACTCTCATGGATTATAGATTCCTTTAATTCTGAGTCGAATTTTTTCTTACAATTCTAGTTTGTTTTGTACACCTTTTTCACTCAATTGAGATTTCAGGAATTTCAATTATTTCAATTGAGGGAATTTCAATTATTTTGTGTATATATATACATATATATATATATATTTATATACATATATATATATATATATATATATATATAATATATATATATATATATATATATATATATATATATATATATATATATATATATATATATATATATATATATATATATATATATATATATATATATATATCTATATATATATATATATATATATATATATATATATATATATATATATATTATATATAGATATATATATATATTGTGTTACATTTCTTTTTTAATCTACTTTCGGAGGACACTAAGAAAGTCGATAAGTGATGCTCTAATCGAATTCAATGTTTCTTATAGGTTTTAGAGGCTTTGGATTACCTTCACACAAAATGCAAGATCATTCACACGGATATTAAACCAGAAAAATGTTTTGATGTGTGTTGATGAAGCTTACATTCGAAAGTTGGCTTATGATGCTGCCATCTGGAGTAGGAAGGGGCTTAAACTGCCTCAATCTCTTGGTAATTTTGAATTGTCATTTATATCTGCACAAATGTTAAATAGAGACTCAGTCCTCTCCCACTTCCTTCTGAGATTATCTGTAAAAAAGTTTAGGGACAAAACACCTTAAATGTACGAAGATATTGTAACTTGGGCCTTTAATATTACTTCTCTAAAATTTTCCACAAAGCAGGTATCTCTGTCTTGTGTTAAGAAAGAGATTTCGCTTTGGCAAAGACTGGAAATATTTAGAGTGGGTGAAGGAAGAGACGATGAAGTACCCTAATATTGCATTGATTACTTATCAAATGCTTTATTGCCATCTTCAGTTAAATGAGCTTGCAACATAGGAAAGATTTGATATTTTGAGCACTTTGACCTTCATGAAATTTTAAGTAATGTGGAGTTTGCCTCTAATAGAGTAATTACTACATCAATGATTGCCTTGGAAGTTGAATATTTACTACACAAAAGATATTGGACCAGATACTGGATACTAAAAACAGGTTTGACGTCAAATAAAGATGGTTTGACCTACAGTCTGTTGCAATTCTAGAAACATATACTGTTGTAAACTGTGGACTCAGTAAAATCTATAAATGTATACGAACAATATCGCCATTTATTTTCAATTGTCAAAAATTGGATGTTATCTGTAAATTACGTATTGGCGTCCCAAAAACTGCCGGGAACTTGGCGTTTCACTTAGTAACACTTAGAAAGACTTAGCGTTCTGGTGATAATTTGCGTGTCGATGAGATGGCCCCGCTGAAAAGGTAGGTTGCTGGTAAGGTGTACATTACCTTAATGTTTTATTTTGTGAATATATGTGAAACTCTAAAATAGTGACGCTACTTAGGATTCAATTTCAGTTTATTCAGTTGACAAGTAATTACTTATAAACTTCCTCAGGGGTGTCATTACACACTCCCTTCCACTTTCATGGAAAATCCTGTCAGTGCGCATCCCCCCTTCCGTCTCACATGCACCCAATATGACATATATTCATTTGGTAATTAGATAATATAGTACGAGTGTTAAGATCGTGACTCGCTCAGGTCTTTCACAAATTTTAAATTTTTCAAATAAAAACAACAAATTTAAATTTTTTGGAAAAGATGGAAAATAGCATGTCTATGATAGACATGCACTTATAGCATCTCTACTATAAGTGCGATTGGAGCATAAAGTTATGGATTGTTTTCCTGGACATTAAGGAAAATCAAAATTAAGTTGGTGGTCAAC
The DNA here is from genome assembly GCA_027921565.1 of Artemia sinica. Lineage (NCBI taxonomy): Eukaryota > Metazoa > Arthropoda > Branchiopoda > Anostraca > Artemiidae > Artemia > Artemia sinica. The sequence goes on along the minus strand of JAPEVW010000045.1, from coordinate 1,499,716 downwards.
AAGAAAATTATTCATGTTTTGTAGAATGTAGCTAAGTGTTAAAATAACTTCCAATCTGTATTGAGTAACTTAGCAACCCTGAGGTCAATATAGAATTAAATTTAGTTATGAGTATTTCTTGAAGATTACCTTAGAACATAGATCCTACAGTCCCTCTAGGAGACATTCAGCGCTTCTAAGAAAAGTCAACAGTTGTCACGAAGAGGTTGCTAGAAGGTCTTTCTCTTCAGGTTAAATTGATGAGTGCAAGTTATGCTGACCGTTGTGGCATGTTCTATGTAAAATGTGTTTCCCTATTTTTTTTTGCTTTTATTTCTTCTGTGATGGGTGCGTTGAGGTCACATAGAAAATTTTTCGGGGATCCTGGAGTCATTCATGCACTGAAATCATCTATTTGTCGACCATGAATCATCCATGTCCAGTTTGGCTAATTTCTACCTCAGAATAACGCCTAAAAGAATTGGCTACCTGGAATATTCCAGGGCAGGTGATGGTATGGTCTTCATAATCTAGTGAATACTGAGCAGTGGATGTGAAAAGATGTAGTGGAGATGCGGAAATATGATTTTGAAAAATGGATTGGAGCAGTGGATTGGAATGATTAAGCGGAAAGTGGATAGTCGGATCTCCTATTCTTAGTCTAGGTGTCAGATATTAGCTGTGCGAAGAAGAACAAGTAGTGCATTGTTGTTGAAAATATGAACGTTGAAGCGGAGAAAAAGTCTTTGATCTCCGTCCTTATTTTGGTATATCGCCTACTACATGGCCTAAATAGTGCGTGCAGCGTAGAGGTTGTAAATGCACTTTTATGTCCACAGTACACAATGATCAAATTGGGAGATCAGATGGATCAGGAGATCAGATGAGATCATGGGTAATCACGATGATGATCGAGATTTTAAAATATATAAGTATTATCCGGTTTCACCTTGCATTGGCCTCAAAGGCCATAATCAAATGCGCAAGAAAAATACACAGGACCCGGGGATAAGTAAGTTATCCTAACCTCTTGACAAAATATATAAGGCATCGACATTTATATGGATCAACTAAGAGTTTTATGAACAAAGAAAGGCATGTGGGACTTGGATAAAAATTGTATTGACTTTTCTTTGAAATTCATGTCATTATCTTATCATGCGTAACGCTTCCGAAGTAGAGAGGTTCTGAACAAAGCAAAAATTAAAAGAATAAATGGATCAAACTAGACTCACATTTTCTAAACAATGACAAGCCACAAGAACCAAAGCGAAACACCACCCACCTACCTTACATGAGATCATCCTGTGCCTCCTGACTGTTGACTTCATCACTGCTTTTGACACAGTCAGAGTGAGATGATACTCCATATTGAGTGCCTTGAGGAAGGACTGAGTATCTGACTAGTTTATCGGTTTAATCCAGACATGCTATGTCGGTGCTAGACCTCAAGTCAGGGATTACCGAAGACTGGGCACACTTTTGTAACATTAATCTGGGAGTACGACAAGGATGTGTCTTCTCCTGACTTTATGATGTATTCGATCGTTGTAATTGAGTAGCATCAAGGAATAATGATAAGTCGTTCTCAATCTGTAACGGACCCAGATTGTGCCAACGGCGTGAAACTACGTGCTGAGTCCGTTCAAGAGGCACAATCTATGCTTGGCGAATACATCAGCATTCATATAAGACAACACAAAACAAAGAGATCAAATGGTATCGGAGACGCACCCGTCCTGCTTGATGGAAATCCCATCAAAGATCTTAAATCGTTCAAATACACAAGTCTTCTGATGGATCCTTATGGAAGCATCGGAGATAAAACCAAGGTTGTGTGTCTTTAGCTTAGACTAATTTTATCCGTCTCAGGGAGTCCTCTATTTAATAAACAACAAATCACTTAAAGACAAAACTACTATTCTAAGACTTCGAAGCCTGGCCGTTGAGAGCCTCGGATTCACAAGATCTGGGTGTTTTCTACTGCAAATGTCTTCAGTGTATTCTGAAGGTCAGGCAATCCGAAAAGGTTAGCAACGAAACCATCTGTACTAGTATTATAAACTGGCTATCCGTATCAGATGTCATCAAATGCAGAAAACTCTGGCCACCAACTGGCCTAGCCGCGAACTATGACGCCCTGATGACACGGTGTCGAAGCAATGCCTTAAGTGTGTCCCTTTGCCGTCTTGGATGAAGCGAGCTGGTGGTCAAAGTAAAACCTGATTTTCTACGTCATCCCACCAATTCCAAATTGGAGTCACTAGTTGGGTTCAAGAATTATGGTGCACGCTGGGATCGAGATTTGCCGATCATCCAGTCACCGTTTATGAGCCAAACTTATCGCTAGATCTTAAACACAACAACGAGATAAGGACTGTAATGTACAAAGAAGCAGTAGTAGTACCATCAGAGACACGCAGTGCATTCGTTAATCTTGATAATCTGGTCTGAAGCGGACTGCTGCGTTGATGTCTTTCTTTTCAAGAAACACCAACTAACTCCCATTTTTCCTCCTCGCATTCCAATTCAAGACCCCCCCCCCCCCCCGATTGTATCATAGCAAAGAAACCAGAATAGTGTTTTGAAGTGCCCATTATAGGTCTGGCTTAGTCCCCTTTCAAGGTCAGACCAAATGTATCTTTAACTTGGGGGGGGGGGCTAAAAGTAAAATATCAATCTTTATAGGAAGAAAATAAAAATTGTCCGTAAAAACTTGCTTATGGTTCTTAACAAAAATTATTTGGGTTTAGTTAATTTCTGGTATTAGTATATTAAAACATGCGTAACGTATCAACTTCTGAAATGGTTTTTATTTTTCAAATTTAATGGGCTACATTATCGGCTCTCTGATTTTTTCGTCGTGCGGAGCATTTTGGACGATATTTTTTAATCTCATACCCTTTTTGGATCTACTCAACAGAATAGCCTTTTTAGAGCTACCCGATTGCTGTATAGGGGTCCACAGGGACAAGGGGGTCACATTATGCATTCCAAAAAGTATACCCAAAATACATATATTTCTAGTATTAGGGAAAATCCAACGTTGGCCTCGGAAAAAGAAAGAAAGCAAGATAAATTACTCAAAACTTAACCTCGTTTGAAAAATATTTACAGACTTATATACCCCCGCCCCAGAAAATTTGTGCGAGTGCCAATGCATTGCTTTTTTCTATATTGACCATTTCCTCTGTCTTTTAAGACTTACAAAACCGAATTATAGGTAAGTGAGGATAAATTACTAAATAAACTACTTTGAATTTATTAGCTTATGGACAACAAGGGAACAAGTTTGAACTATCTATAGTGTTCAAAATTAAATGCTGGGAAACGTGTGAATAGACTAATCTATTTTATTTTTATTTTCTGTTGCGGCTCTTAAGCTTGCCTTTTTGGGCAAGAATAAAATGAAATTCTCCGCTTTTTCGAGTATGGAACAAGCTGGTAAAGTGGAATTGACATTCAGAAAAAAGAAAAATTTGATCTATATCTACTAAACTGATCTAGTGCATCTACTTGATCTACCAAGCTAGCCAATGAACATGCTGGACAACAGGCTTAAAAAAAGAAACAAAAACGCTGCATATGCTGTTTCCTGACCACCAGATAATAAATTGTTTGGCCCTCCTCCCCCAAAATTATAATTCTCTTACTCCCCAACCTCTCTCTAAAAAAAGGAAACTTTTCTTCATCTTTAAATTAAACCTTGTAAATTCTTGCAGTCTCAAATGAGGTATAGTCGCGTGTATTTAGACCAAACAAAATCAGAAAAACGAACGCATGCTCTCTTGTGTGCATCTAAAATCCAACTGACTGATCTGATCTCCGGGTGCCATCACCAGGATACAGCATGTAGGTGCCATACAACATGATGCCATAGTTTTTAGATTAGCTGTTGGCTGGCTACATCTTACCGACACTCTTGATTATAGTAGATTGGAACAATGGTGCACTAATTATAACAATAGATAAAAATGAACAAATTAAAATGAAAGTTTGGTTTTATTACGTTTTACTTTACGTTTGTTTACTATTACGTTACTTTACGTTACGTTTTAATTACGTTTTGCTATTCTTTGTCTGTAAAAAAAATAACCCATCTGTAGAATTAAATGCTTGTAATCAAGTTTCATAATGTAAACGCGTAAGATAAGATATTTATTTCAAAAATTCACTACCGCATGCCCAGATGTAAAAAAAAAAACAAAAAAAAAAAAACACAGTTTTATTTTCTCACGACAATACACTTGAAAATTACTAAAGGATGCGGTTAGATAGACAGAATGAATAATTAGATACATGTTTGATATAACTGTATCCAGACACCAACTCAAAAAGTAGGAAAAATTCCGAAGAAATTTGAAGAACATACTGTGAAACAGTTCTTCAAACAACGATTTTATTTGTTTATTATCTTCACCAACAGGTCTTGGCCGCAAACCTGATGTTAGTCAAGGCACAAATTTATTGAATGACAGTTTTCCACATGAATCCTTTTCAACTCCACTAGATCGTGAGAAATCATCGGTAAAGTCATCAAAGAACTAATCATTTTTGTAGTTATCTTAAAGAGCCTTTAGTCTATTTTACTTTTACAATTTTCAAACTTGTGGTTGCACTTTTTAGTTAGTACAGCTCCCAAAGACGCATTGCCGATAGAACCATCAAAAATATCTAAGAGTAAAAAGAAGAAGCTGAAAAAGAAAGCCAAAAAACAAGCTGAACTTCTAGAAAAGCAACTTCAGGAATTTGAAGAACTCGAAGAGCAAGATAAAAAAGGTAATTTGTGAATTTAACTTAGTAGAAAGGTAGAACTTAGTAGAAAGGTAAGTAGTAAATTTAATTAGCAGAATAGTAGAATTTAATTTAGTAGGTAGTCTATACTAGACTTCAAAATCCATATAATGTTTTGGTTATGCAGGGTTGAATTATCCTCTAGCAGTGTTGCCATCAAACCCGAGTTTATACAAAACAGTAATAAATTTGGCTTATGTGGAAAAAGTCAGATTTTTCTGTTTTTAGCCAAGCGCACACAGGTAGGTAAGTACACTACTTGAATTAGGCGGAAAATAAGTTTCCTCGATTTAGTGCTTTTCAGAAACACTACCATCGGCCATTTTTGTCGATTGATAACAATCGGTTATACTTGAAGCTGATCTTTTTATGTAAATGAAGAACACAAGAGCAGAAATAATCGCGGGTGCTTAAAGCTAGAAGCCATTCATCAGTATATTTCGATGTATTAACTTAGTTTTTTCTTCGGCAGAAAGCACTTCATCGAGGCAGTTTGTTGTCGGATTTCCTGACAGTGAAAGTCAGAAACGTCAGGTTTTTTCCGAGTTTCTTAAATGGCCAACTTACTTTTGCTTAGTTTGGAAAAATAAGTTACGTTATGTGAGTCACGAACGACCTCCAGAGCATTTAGGCTTGGCCGTCAACCAGTATTGTAAACCCTGGAACGTTGAAACTTCAATGCAAAAGTAACAAAAAGTCAAAGCAATATTTCTTCTCTAGTATCTCTATTACTATGAACCAGTTCAAAACTGAGTCGATGATCAGGCCACAAAAGCCGATTGCCTTCACTCCTTTCTTCAAAACTTTAACACCAAGAGCCGCTGGGCTATTGGTGCCCCCCCACCCCTGAGTGCGTGTGTGTGTGTGGTATTTTAAGATAGGCCATGCCTATCGTTTTCTTTTTGCAGAACAACCTTCGCTGGTAGTGTCAAGGTGTCCACCTTTTTTCCCCCATCCCGAGTACCCCTCCCTCCAGCTGTAGCCGGCTAGGGCAGACAACACTCGTCCCTCAAAAGAAATGGGTGAGCTACACCCACGCGCCAGCCATCCATGACACCTGATTTTCATACCCGGAAATAGCATGATAACTTCTTTCTCCCATCTTGAGTGGCTCCTCAACAGATCTTCCCTTTCACCATGGCTGGTACTTCGTATGTCCAGAGGTGTTGACCCCCCAGTATTATATTGACCGCCATTTCTGGCTTCAAACCATCCAACTTCGGCACTGCATTCCACAAAATACCCAGCCTTATGGTGAGCCACTAGAGAAGATGAGCGGTGACTTGACAGTGAGTGAGATTAAAAGTACTACGCCCTATCTCTGCCTGCTGTTCTAAGGAGCGCCATGAGAAGTTTATCACCACTATCCTGATATTCATATGAACAGTTCAAGCTAAAAAAAATTTAATTCCATAGAGGGGGGTTTGAAACAGTGGAAAGATGATTTACTACGAAAGTATCGGATGATGGCTGAAAAAGGAAGATTTAAAAACTTCACCTAATTCTGTTTCAGGAATTAGATTCTAGGCGATTTGAGTTTGAAAAACCCAAAAGTAACGACTTTATAGGTTAAGATCGTAATTGACCGGATCACATGTTAATGTATATTGCGACAAAAACGTTCGGTAACCGAAAGGCTTTCATTCCGTATCGAAAGGCTCAACAGCTCATGGAGTGGATTTTTTATAAGCAAAGAAGCTTGTAAGAGACTAACTATTTGCTACTAAAAAATAAAAATTTCAACACTCTAGATTATGGATTTGAAAAATGAGCTTTTTTGAACATCTAAATTTTCAACCTTGATCTTTCGATTCAGCCCCGTGAATATGGAGCTGTAATCGGCTTATATAAGGCAAGGACTTGAAGACGTACTAGGAAAAAAGAGAATTAACAAATATAGATGCTAAAAAAATATATTTGGCTTCTTAATCCTCTGAAAAAGCCAAGACGCTTGGAGGGAAGCCATTAAAGATTTACATAAAGTTTAAGTCATCTACGAAACTAAGAAATGTATATTTTCTTTTTCATTCTATTTCCGTCAAGTTCCTCCGGGCTATATTTGGAAAGTAGATACGCTTTGGCTTAACTTGTTAACTAACCCTTTTCGTTATTTAAATTAATTAGAGAACTTTCTCGAAATGTTAACTACTAAAACTGAAAGATCAAAATAGGTGGGTGATTTTAGCAAACCTTTTTTGATATATATATATATAGTTAGAATCCCGTAATTTTGATACTGAAGTAATGTCTTTTGATTCTTTTAAACTATCTTTTTTGGATCTTCGGATTGTTCTATGTTTGTAGAAACTTCAAAAATATAAGCTTCTGTGTGCGGTGATTAATACTAAAATATATAAATATAAAAATAAATATGGATAAAAAGAGAATAAATGAATAGGATGAAATGTGAGTATTCCAAGTATTGCTGGGAAGAAGTAAATAATTAATTCATAATATTGGCAAAAACAAAAGTACGTTTGTTGTTTTTTCTATTTTGAAACAAAAAAGGAAAGAAGGAAGAAGAAATAATAGAATACAGAATTCCCAGAACTCTACCAGAGGTCGTCATGCGACTTCAGAAAATTCATATAATAAAACTTCTTGCTTTAGGATGGCGATAAAAACTGGTATGCTATATTTTTTATCATATACGCAGTTTTCTAAGCAATCAATTATCATTTAGTCATAATATATTTTCTTTCTATAACAAAGACTGCTAATGGTTGTTTGACCCTATAAACTTAGCCATGAGCTTAGATTGTGCCACGGAATAGTGGCTTTCTGCCATTTTGTGGAAAAAACTACAATTTTCCCCTAAGACGACCAAGTTGCTATTGATTGAAAATTCTGAGATAGCCATTCGATTTAAAAGTATCAAAAGATTGTATATTGAGATTCTCGGATGCAGAGGAAGTAATGCCGCACGTGGCACGAAAAGTCACGTCATCTATACAAGATAAATGGTTAATATGGACATTTATCTTACTGCTTAATTTAATTAAGTTGGCTAACTTGATTTTTAATGAGATTGTGCATATATGTGTGTGTAGGGGGTAGATGCCTAAAAGAGTGCAATGCCGCACGGTAGCGCATTCGGTTCTGAAAAGTCATGCAGTCTATTCAAGACTACATAAAAAAATTTGAATTAAATAAATTCAAGATTAAATAAAAATGGAAAGTTTTTTTTAACTGAAAGTAAGGAGCGACATTAAAACTTAAAACGAACAAAAATTATTCCATATATAAAAGAGACTGTCCCTTCCTCAACGCCCCGCTCTTCACGCTAAAGTTCTTTATTGTTCGACAAAGTAGAGTTGTGAGAAAAAGTCAAACTTTAGCGTAAAGAGCGGGACTTCGAGGAGGGGACAGCCCCTTTCATATACGGAATAATTTTTGTTCGTTTAAGTTTTAATGTCGTTCCTTACTTTCAGTTAAAAAACTTGTTTTTTTATATTTAATTTCTGAACGTTTTTGAATTAATGCAGGTATTGAATTTGGCTTACCCTACATGAATAATTAAAACGAAATATGCGTATTAGTTTATTTATTTTTTAACTAATAATAACCTCATAATAACCTAAGTTCGATTTTTGTTCCATTTATTTAGGAATGACTCCTGAATCGCAAAGGTTGTTTAATTAGAACAATAACCTCTTTTAAAAGTTAAAGAAAAAGACTTTACCGTAAAACCGAGCCATTGAAGACAGACAACCCCCTTATATACCTAATATTCTCTGTTCGTTTTAAGTGTTAATGTTGCTCCTTACTTTCAGTTTAAAGAACTTGTTTTTTTCTAATTGTTTTTTAAATAATTCTGGGAAATCCAGTGCCCTTTCATGGAAATTCTCTTCCCCCATGAAAAATTCCTCCATGGAAAGATCCTCTCACGTAATCCTCTATCTCCGACCCTCCCCCCCCCCACCAAAAAATAATCCCCCCTGAAAACGTCTGTATACTTCCAATAACCAATTTTATATGTAAACAATGGACAAAGTTCATAACTTGCAGGCCTTCCCCCGGGGACTATGGGGGATTAAATCGTCCTCAAAGACATAGCTATTATATTTTTCGACTATGTTGAACAAAATGGCTATTTAAAAATTTTGATCCGTTGACTTTGAGAAAAATAATGAGCGTGGGAGGGGGCCTAGTTGCCCTACAATTTTTTTGGTCACTTAAAAAGGGCACTAGAACTTTAAATTTCCGTTCGAATGAGCCCTCTTGCGATATTCTAAGAACACTGGGATGATACGATCACCCCTTAAAAAAAAAAAGTAAACACGCATCCCTGATCTTTCTTCTGGCAAAAAACAAAAAACAAAACAAAACATACATTTTTGCAGATAGGAGCTTGAAACCTCTACAATAGGATTATCTGACTGATACGCTGAATCGGATGGTGTGATTTTCAGTGAGATTCTATGACTTGTTAGGGGGTGTTTTCCCCTTTTTTCGAAAATAAGGCAAATTTTCTCAGACCCATGACTTTTGATGGGTAAGACTAAACTAGATGAAACTTATATATTCAAAATCAGCATAAAAATACAATTCTTTTGATATATCTATTGGTATCAAAATTCCGTTTTTTAGAGTTTTGGTTACTATTGAGCCGGGTCGCTCCTTACTTTCAGTTTGTTACCACGAACTGTTTGATAAATGGTTAATATTGATATGGATCTTGATTTAATTAGGTTGACTCATTTCATTTTTATTAAATAGTGTTTAGTGATGTATAATTGCGCATGAACTATTAGGAAGGATGGGCGATAGGTCATTTGTTTTAAGGAGGGGGATTTTAAGTTAAAAAATCCTGACTCTTATTGTGCTCTATGAGCCCTTTAACCCTGTTTGTAGTGGTTGTGAGGATTTTGGCTACGAGAAGGTCGAAAGTCTCTCAGAATTTCCATCCATATGAACAATAATACCTCTCTCCGTCCACCTGAAGTTTGGTGATAAAAACATTATTAACAGCTCACTCCAGAAAAACTATTGTCCATCAAAAAGTTTTACGAAATATACAATTTTTGTCCAGAATTTAAATTATAATCTTAATATTTTAATTCTTAAGCAGAAAAACTGAAAAATCGAGGACGCTACCAATCAATTTACAATTATTAATATGTACAATTTATCAGGAAGAAATCGGGGGTTTATGGGGCCGGTAGCCCAGATTATATCATAGTTAGGCCTAGACATGGTTTGAAAAAACTATCAGAAATTAAATAAAACAAAAAAGTTGGTTTTTTGACTGAAAGTAAGAAGCAACATTAAATTTTAAAAAGAATAGGAGTTATTCCCCATTATCTGCATATGCCTCCTTCTGAACCCCTCGGTCTTTGCGCTGAAGTTTTACTTTTTGTCCCAATTCTTTAAGAACGACTGCTGAGACACAACTGTTGAATTGGAATAAGAAGGTTTTTTAAAGCACCAGAAAATTTCAGCGCAACCCCTCCCCCTTATATTTATGCGGAATATCTGCATCTATATAGCCTATGCGGAATGATTTCGGTTCGTTACAAGTTCTAATGTTGCTCCTTACTTTCAGTTGGAAATAACTTTTTTTTGTAATTTAATTACTAAGAAGGAAGGAGTTGCGTTCTAGAAAATACAATGGGTAATTTTGGGTAATTATACAATTGTCCAATAAGGGTGAGGGGGGTAAAGTGAAGCAAAGCAGCGATGCTGAGCTGGGAACTGTACTTGGAATGTACTAATAGAAAAGGTAGAAATGTTTTAACAAATAAAATAATAGCCCAAACTAGTATTTGCCATGTATTGTTCAAGAAAATTGTTTATAGATAGTTCTTCTGTTGCTTCTGGGCTTAGAACATGTGTTTGTTTTATCTGAGCTTTCAACTACTTTCTTGATCGTTTGTTTAATTCCATTATTCGGCTTGCTCAGGAAATTGCAAACGGAAGATAAATTTCTCAGCCACAAGTCTTTGAACTTTGCAAAAGCAGTTCTAAGCGGCTTAAAAGTCAAATCAATATGATTTCTCTTATTGATTCTGATTGGAACAGGGTCTATTGGCGATTCACTGAAGCTTAAATGGAAATTTGGTAACATAAAAAGAATAAAAAGAATACGGCATTGGCCTTTACAGTCCCTACCGGTGGTGCTGATCTCCGTTTCATGACTTCAGCCAGGAAGTGCATTGAAGGGGGGGGGGGGTTGAAGGCCAAGCATCCTGTGCTTTCGTATAACCTTCCTGTTTACCTTCCCCAGATGTATCCAAGTACCCATTTAGAGCTGGGTTGACTGGCTGAGCTTACAAAGTTAGGTAAGTGACCCCCGTTCCAACCTGATAACCAGGGAGACCAAGACTACAACCCGTGTCCTCTCGGACAAAGGATTTCAAGTCCAGTGTGGAACTGGAAAACATTGAAGACTGGAAACTTAATTCAACGGCAAGGAAACTGTAAATGCTGCCAAATGGCTCTCATTTTGGCTCTAATGCTTTCTAACTCCTCCTAATACTGACAACTTATTTCAGCTTCAAGCCATTTTAGGCCAACAGAACTGGTCATGCTCATCCTCTAGCACACTCCTTTCAGTTCTTTACTCTGCTCTCTATCATGGAGTGCCTACTTCCTTAAAATCTTTCTTACGACATGTGAGAACCCCTTTATTACTTCTGCCGTTATATCCATAAAAGTGATGTAAAACCGCTGAAGGTCTAATTGCCTTCAGTTAACTGTATACTTTGGACTAAAGGATGTGTAAATGTATCTATGCCAACTGAATAAATCATTTCACTGTATATTTAACGTTATGTGTTTTAACGTAAATATTAACCTTTGTTATGTAGTTAATTAACACAAATATGACATCAACTATCTTTTAATGTGAACAAAAAAGAAAAAGAATATGGCATTGAACTTTACAGTCCCTACCGACGGTGCTGATCTTCGTTTTATGGCGCTTCAGCCAGGTAGTGCGATGGGGGTTTGCACCAGCCATCCTGTGCTTTCGCACACCCTGTTACTGATTTACTAATCAGTATATATATATATAAAAAAAAAAACCTTCCTCGATTATTTATTTCGCTGTGTGTTGAACTAATGTGTCTTTACGTATCTTTGTGATTATCTTTTCAGAATTTGTAAATGAATCGAGTTTTGGGACCTGCTTGGCAGATTCCAAGGAAAAATAATTTAATGATTGTGTAAATAATTTAATGATTGTGTTATGGCGCTTCAGCCAGGCAGTGCGATGGGGGTTTGCACCAGCCATCCTGTGCTTTCGCACACCCTGTTACTGATTTACAAATCAGTATATATATAATATAAAAAAAAAAAAAAACCTTCCTCGATTATTTATTTCGCTGTGTGTTGAACTAATGTGTCTTTACGTATCTTTGTGATTATCTTTTCAGAATTTTGTAAATGAATCGAGTTTTGGGACCTGCTTGGCAGATTCCAAGGAAAAATAATTTAATGATTGTGTAATAATGATTATGATAAATATAACATACAGTTATGTAATGATTATGCATTAATATGTAATAATATACAAAAAATTATGGAGAACTCTAAAAGCAAAAATAAGAATTCCTGTAGCTATAAGTATCAAAAATAGTAATTTCTATTCTGTATAACTCGAAAGTTTGATTTTATTATTGAATTTTAATTTGAATTATTGAATTTTATTTTATATGCTTAATCTAATTTCATTTTTATGGAAATTAATTCATAATTTTTCGTTTTTGTTGCATTCAGGCCTGCTTTTGACTTTTTTTTTAGATTTTAGTGTAAAGGCTCTTCATGACTTTTCTTGTGTTTCAATTCTTAAAATTATCCCCTTAAAGATATTTCCTTAAATAAAACGACTACTTTCACAAATAAAAGAACACATTTTGATTTTTGAATGCTCAATAGCTTTCTCAGAAGCCAATTCGACTAATCAAACCTTTAATGACCGCTAAGTAAAGGGGGGCCTTTTTCAAAAGCAGTGATTAGTCTAAAACTAACACTTTGAAAACGGTGTATGGCTTTAGTGAATCTCCTTAGGTTAGGATAATAGAAGTTTTGCCTTTCGTAGATTAAACCGTTTTTTTTCTTTTATTTTTAGAAGTTATTTAGCGTTTTATTCAGTGCTCCCATTTTCCCCTAATATTGTTGCTAAGCGATTTCTAATAATCTATTTATTTACTTAATTACTTTAATTGATTTTCTTTCTTAAGACCTTTTTTCCTCTTCAGTTTCGTTGTTTTCTTTTCAAAATAGTTTATGGGGCTTTTCTGGTAGGTTAGGCTTTGAGTGACACCTATTTGTATTTCTTCTAGCTTTTGAAATCAATTTAGATGGCAGAAGTGGAGGCTAAACAGTTAATAATGGATCTATGATATCAAACAGTTCGTGGTAACGAACTGTAAGTAAGGAGCGACCCGGCTCAATAGTAACCGAAACTCTAAAAACGGAATTTCGATACCAATAGATACATTAAAAGAATAAGATTTTTATGCTGATTTCAAATATATAAGTTGCATTAACTTTAATCTTAATGATCAAAAGTAACGTGCCTGAGAAAAATTGCCTTATTTTCGAAAAAAGGGGAAACACCCCCTTTTATCTTTTCATAGAACCTTAATGAAAATCACACATCAGATTCAGCGTATAAGAGAACCTTGCTGTATAGGTTTCAAGCTCTTATCTGCACAAATGTGGTTGTTTTAGGTTGTTGGATCTTTCATGGAGGAAGTTTTCATGGGGAAAGAGACATAGCTATGAAGGGGGGGTGCCGGATTTCCCTGCGTTATTTAAAAAAAATGATCAGAAGCTAAATAAATAAACAAAAAAAAAGTTTTTCAACTGAAAGTAAGGATCAACATCAAAACTTAAAACGAACTGAAATTATTACGTATATGATTGGGTTTGCCCCCTAGTCAATACCTCGCTCTTTACGCTAAAGTTTTTTTTAGTAGTTTCATAAGAGCGATTTATTCAAATTAACGGCCTTTGTGATTAAGGGGTCATTCTTAAAGAATTGTAACAAAATTTGAACTTTAGCGTAAAGAGCGAGGTATTGACGAGGGGGAGAACCCCCTGATATACGTAATAAAATATACGAATAAAGAAGTTTGTTACGTAAATTCATTCCTAAGTTACGTGTAGTTGTTACTAATAAAAATGTTCGTAAATAAAATTAAACAACTTTCGAGAAACCCATTTAACCAAAAATAGTAGAATTAATATGCAAATTTCGTTTTAATTATTCATGTACGTTGAGCTAAAATCGAAACCTGCATTAATTCAAAAACTTTCAGAAATTAAATAAGAAAAAAACAAGTTTTTTTTAACTGAAAGTTAGGACCGACATTAAAACTTAAAACGAACAGAAATTATTCCGTACATGAAAGGGGCTGTCCTCTCCTCGACGCCTCACTCTTTACGTTAAAGTTTGACTCTTTCTCACAACTCTATTTTTAAAACAATAAAAAACTTTCGCGTAAAGAGCGAGGCGTTGAGAAGGGGACAGCCCCTTTCATATACGGAATAATTTCTGTTCGTTTTAAGTTTTAAACGTCGTTCCTTACTTTCAGTTAAAAAAAAAACTTTTTTTCATTTAATCATATTAAGAGGGCTGGACAAGTTTAGTCCTTTTGATGTCAATTTGGCCGTAGTTAATCGACACACGAGCATTTTGTGTCAGCTTTCGACTAAATAACTATTCATAGATTGTTTATCATTTGTAGATTATTTATAGGTTCGTTCTGATCGTTTCTTATATTAATTCATTTTTTACCCGCAAATAAAACAAAGCAAATGCAGGGTACAAAATAAACAGGAGGAAAGCAAAAGGAAGAAAAAGAAAAGAACAAGTAATAAAAATAGAAAGTAGCCACGAAAAAACACACAATGGACAAAGAACTTCAGGTATTAACTAAAAAAGGCCTGAAAGGGGTAGTATGGACCCAAATGATCTCGCATCTTACGTAGTTTAGTTTTTTCCGTTCGTTCCAACTATCGTCTTTCCTCATTTTAATTTCTGTTTACTTTAGGGTTCATTTATAGCAATTTTTGCTCGTTTTAAGTTTGAATCGATTGAATATAGCTTTTTATATGGTCTACAGGTGACTCCTCTGTATTTTTTAGCAACTCCAGATGAAAGCAAAGATGAAACAGCCTCAAATGGATCCACCAATAAAGAACAGGAAACAAACGGAAACGATGCAAAAACAGAATCTAAACAAAATGGCACATTAAGTACTAGCAGTAAGTCAGCTTTTTTCTAATACTCGACACAGGTACCTGAGGGGAAGTTTTTGGGGAGAGGCACCTATGGAATAAGTAGATTTTTTTTGATGACGTTACGTATGGAATGATGGGGGTGAGAATCCCTCGCCCCCTCTCTATACGTGCTCGAGTGTACAGATCATGCTCTTTGCATATGTTTACCGTTTTCTTTGAAACAGAATTTCGTTGGCATCAGTCGTTTCCCTGGCTTTAATTTTAAAGTTAACTTAGCCGGCCAAAAACAAGAATTTGAATTAGTCTGTTATAAAAAACAAGCCCAAAAATTCGCCCACTTGAAGATACTTTTTGTTTCGTAAAGTGATCTGAATTCCGCCTGACGAATGCTTTAAATTGAAAAATCTAATTGAAGACATTAATTTGATTTCCCTGCTGATTTTGACACAGAGCTGTTCAAGACAAAAGTATGTACGTGATATATTCTTTGTCCGTTCTGACTTTCTTTCCTCGCCACATTATAATGCAGAATCAAAGGGTATGAAAGTTCTTATGCAGATTTTATTATAATAATATATGGTCTCAATTCATAATTTTTCATATTTTGACGGATCGCAAAAAAAGGATATAAATAGAGCAAGAAAAAGAAAAAGTTCTGTGCATTCGATTGTTAGCGAGAATACTAGTACCGTATTACAATAAATAATCTTTTTCCTTCAACAAAACTTTCTTTTGCTAATTACATTAGACAATTGAAATCCAGATCGTTAGGAACAATCAACAACAAATGTTTTTCTCTCAACGTAGAATTATTATAGCTTCAATGAGACTGTATCATTGGTCGAAAATGTTACTACTACTACTCCTGACCAAGCTCGGTTGATATCAAACAACCTCTTTTTGTATATAGTCTGTTGATTAGAATTTAGAACCCCCCCCCCCCCTGCCCTCAAGAATACTAGTCCTAGACCCTCGAAAAGTGGAATTAAGCTATTAGCTGTAACCTCTTGTCAATTTTGATTGAGAATGAGCAAATTCTTATGGTAAATGTCCCGATGATAAAAATTTAGACATTTCCTTCTTCTGTAAAGGTCCGGACATTTTCAGAAAAGGAAAAAAGCACTGTTTAATTATTTATATAATTAATTATAGAAGTAATTTCTATTTAATTTCCTTGAAATCTGATAACCCACTCTGGTAGATGTAATGATCAAAAGAGTCTACTCCAAAGCCTGATGTAGGACACTTACTCTTAATTCCGGCCAAGGCTGGTTGAGATTCAGCTATTTCTGCTAGATATCCTGATGTTAAGAATTCAGGGGGTTCGTCCTCTTCCCCCCAAAACTTTCTATATACAGGGGATGAATGTCGTCTGGGTACTGACTAGCGCATATATGATACTAAACTTTGCTTGCCACCAATTTTAGTTTGGATCCCACTTTCCCTTCTTGTAGGAACGCCAATGGCAAACATTTTGGGACCCTTGGCCCCACTCTCAAAAGGTTTTTTGAACGTATACAGACTCCAAAAAATTCCAGTTACAACACCTGGTCTAGGATACACTCCTTCTCAACTAGTTTTATTAAGATTTCACAATCTGTTCTGGCGGATGTCATGATAAGAATAATCTAGGAACTTCCTCACCTTCCCAGATAAGTGTTTGGGTGTTTGGTCACCACCCCAAAAGTCACAGCTAGGATGCTTGCCCTTGACTCTTACCAAGTATGGTTGAGATCTGGTAATCCCTTTTGCTAGATATGTGTCTTGAAAGGTCCTACTATGCTGAAAGGTACGCTCATGACTGACTTTGGGAGAAGTCCGAAGAACTTTCAGGGGAGAGGCGTGTGATGCCTCAAAAGGTGTATTCCCGTGCCCAATTTATTGGGCCTGTTAACACGCCAGTGGGTATTAAGGCTATGGCTCGACGAGATTACTCCCTAAAACACCCCTCACTATATTTCTCAGTAAAAAATCCAAAATTCCGAATTTTCGTTGATAAAGCGATGAAATCTCAATCTGCGGATCTCACACATGTTGAAACTCTTGGTGTAATCAACACCGCAGTCGTTTTTGTGGATTTTCACCTTTTTTCTAAAATCTTGTACAGTTTATTATGCTAAATAATTTTGGTAGGTAACTTTTAACTGACTGTGAAAATGCATTTAATAATGAATGCATTGTATAAATGGTTCTATGAAAATGCATTTAAGTGTTTAAAAAATGCATTGTATAAATCGAATGCGTACTTGAACTTGAATGCGGTCACTTGAACTTAAATTCGTATATAATGTAGCAATTTTTTTTTATTATTCTGTTTAATGTTATGCAGAAGGCCTCACCAATTGGGTCGAATACTTATATTAAGATGTGCAACAAGCAAAGACATTTATAAAATAATTTATGATAATATGATTGATGCTAACAATAGTTTATGTCAGCAATTGTGGCATATTGTGAAATTGTGGTATACACAATTGTAAATATAAATGAGGGACGAACAAACTTAGTTGAGCGGAGTTGAAAAGTCCCACTAATTTTTTGCCCTTCTTAGTATAATTTTAAAACTAAAATTCTAGGCTTGCCCAGAAGCAGTGGAAGGGCTAAAGCCGTCCTAGCCAATTGGTTGGCACGCTAGATTTGTATACTTTTGTCCGTAAGGACAGGGGTTTGAGTCCTGGTGTCGCTAGTTATTTCGTTTGGAGCGGGCGTTAGTGGTGTGACTCTTTAAACCTAGCCAGAGACAACCCAGTTCTAAATGGATGCCGGGAGGAAGGCGAGTGAAAGCACTGGATGGCTGGCCCCCAACCCCATTGCACTTTCTTCTGAAGAGCCACGAAACAGAGATCAGCACCGCTAGTAGGGACTGTAAAGTCCAATGCTGTATTTTACCTTTTTTTTGCTTTTACAGAAGCAATAATTTGCTTATCATGGTAATTTAGTTACCAAACATAGCAGTTTTTATAGTTCTGGTAAGCAACTGCTTTTTCCTGAACAACAGTAACAACCATAGAAGTGACAGCTATATGCGTATTAAATAAAAAAAAAAAAAAAACAGTTTTTTTTTAACTGAAAGTAAGAAGCAACGCTAAAACTTAAAACGAACATAAATTATTCCGTATATGAAAGGGGCTGTCCCCTCCTCAACGCCTCGCTCTTTACGCTAAAGTTTTTTATTGTTTTAAAAAAGAAAGTTGTGAGACAGAGTCAAACTTTAGCGTAAAGAGCGAGGCGTGGAGGAGGGGACATCCCCTTTCATAGACGGAATTATTTCTGTTCGTTTTAAGTTTTAACGTCGCTCCTTACTTTCAGTTAAAAAAACTTGTTTTTTTATCATTCAATTTTTGAACGTTTTTGAATTAATGCAGGTTTTGATTTTGGGTCACCGTACATGAATAATCAACCCAAATTTGCATATTAATTTTACTTTTATTTGGTTGAACGCCTTTCTCGAGCGTTGTTTAATTTTATTTACGAACGTTTTTATTAGTAATAAATATACGTAACTTACGAATTAACTTACGTAGCCAACTTCTATATTCATATATTTTTAATACGTGTGTTAGGGAGTTCGCCCCCTAGTCAATACCTCGCTCTTTACGCTAAAGTTCGAATTTTGTTCCAATTCTTTAAAAATGACCTCTTAATCACAAAGACCGTTAATTAGAATAAATAGCTCTTATGAAAGTACTAAAAAATCTTTGCCTTAAAGAGCGAGGTATTGACCAGGGGGCGAACCCAATCATATACGTAATATATTCTGTTCGTTTTAAGTTTTTATGTTGCTCCTTACTTTCAGTTGAAAAACTTGTGTTTTTATTTAATTTCTGATTTTTTTTTTTAATAATGCTGGGAAATCCGGCGCCCCCTTCATAGCAATATCCCTTCCCACATGAAAACTTCGTCCGTATAATGATCCTTCCACATGACCCTGAAAACGTCTGTATACTTCCAAATAACCAATACTATGTGTTAACATTGGGTAAAGTTCAAAACTTTCAGCCCTCCCCCCGGGGACTTTGGGGGATTTAGCCATCCTAACAGACATAGTTATCATATTTTCTACCATGCTGAACAAAAGGGCTATCTCAAAATTTTGATCGGGTGACTTTGGGAAAAAAATGAGCTTGGGAGAGGGCCTAGGTGCCCTCCGTTTTTTCATCACTTAAAAAGGGCACTAGAACTTTTAATTTCCGTTCCAATGAGCCCTTCCTCGATTTTCTAGGACAACTGGGTTGATACGATCACCCCTGGGGAAAAAAACGAGCAAAAAACAAATTAACACGCATCCGTGATCTTTCTTCTGGCAAAAAATACAAAATTCCACATTTTGTGCAGATAGGAGCTTGAAACCTCTACAGTAAGGTTCTCTGATACGCTGAATCTGATGGTGTGATTTTCATTAACCTTTTATAACTTTTAGGGGGTATTCCCCCTTTTTTTCGAAAATCAGCCAAATTTTCTCAGGCGCGTAACTTTTGAAGGATAGGACTAAACTTGATGAAACTTATATTGAAATCAGCATAAAACCTGATTTTTTTATGTATCTATTGGTATCAAAATTCCGTTTTTTAGAGTTTTGGTTGCTATTGAGCCGAGTCGCTCCTTACTTACAGTTCGTTACCACGAACTGTTTGATAACAGCACCTAAATTTTATGTGAGAATGATTTTATTGGTCTTGGTGAAGTGAAATAGCTGATTTCCACGTCCATTTATTTTCTTTTTTTATATGTTTATTTATCTATTATTATTTTTTTTTTTTTGGGGGGGGGGGAAACGAGCAAACGTCTGCAGAAGGGAGGGAATCCTTAAATTCTTGTCATCAGCACGTATACCAGAAGAGGCAGTTAAATCTCGAACGAACTTGATGAGGGGCAACAGCTAATGTCGTAGTTTTGATTTTTGAGGGACCGGACGAATTCCACCTCTCTGAAGGGGGGGGGGGAGTTGAGGGGCAAACAATTTCTTATTAACTGGTTGTCTACAAAAGTTGAGAACGTGAGTTCTTGGATCTCGACTAAAATTATTTGAAAGTAGCAGTTAATGCCTTAGTTATGCCTTTTAGATGACAAGATTGATTTGACCTCAGGGGGGGGGGAATTTGGGCCCATTTGGCCCCTCCAATTATACGATACATTTTGGACATGCTAGAAGTATTTTGATTTACACAAGGTGTAAAGTATCCACCTTACTTTTGAAACCCCCTGTTTTTGGATGGACCATTTGCGTAGTTTGGCTCCCTCATCCCTGAGGCGTTACACATACAAAATTTGGTTGCTGGGTTTCCATCCTAATTTTGCCTTTTCAAAAATGGACCTAATGGCCTCATATAGGCTTTCCTTTATTATAAATTATATAATACATGGATTTTACTTTCTTATAATTTGTTGCGCTTTATGATAAATAATGTTGTATATAAAGTTTCATTTGAATAATAGTGTTTCGAATAGTGTTCAGTGCTGTTGACCCTTACACTTTAAAAAATAATAATAAGATATTGTGTTATGTTATGTTTGGTCTTTATTTGCTTTATCAGATCTTTTTTTTGTCGTTTCGGATGGTTTTAAGTAAATTTACATGTTTTGGTTGTTTTTTTCACATCCTCTCATGAATATTGTTTATGTATTTGCTAAGCTTAGTGGGATTACAATATTTATATAACTTAGCGTGTTTTGGTTTATGTTCACTTTAATTTCTTTTTTTTAATTTGTCTTTTTTTCGTCCTTGGTTGTTTTCTGTAGGAACTTACTGCGTATTTTAGCCGCACAGGCTCCTTAGAGATTAATAGCTAACTATTTTATATATTTTGTTCTTTTTTTGTCCTCTAATAAGTTACTTCTCGCTCTTAAATATTAACAGTGAGTTACTTTGAGAGAAGTGTAAAAGGGTATTAGAAAAGTTTTGGGACACGTCAAAATAGTGTTTCCCGCTAATAATGTTTCTAATAAATAATAGTGTTTCTAAGCCATATTTAGAAATAGTACGTCTAACTAGTGTTTATGTTTGTTGCAGATTCATTAATTGATATTGAGCACAGGAAAAGTTTTGCAGAAATGGAACAAGCGGAAATCTCACATTCAGAGACTCAGTATCCTCCTATGTCACCAGACACGAATCCAGTTGGATGACAACTTCAGTGACTGCCGTTGAAAATGGGTTTCTGGAAAGCAATATTGGTCGCAGTGAAACTAGTGGTTCGGTTGACGAGCCGGTAGAAACAGGTCCTTTTTTGTTTTATGCTTTTTCAAAAAGAAAAAGAAGAAATAGAGTGTAAGACAAACACAACTATAAAGGCTAATCATCTGTTTGAACTTCAACTATGAGAACACAGTTAGAACACAGATGCTACATGTAAATCTCGTGTGTTGGGAGAAGTATATGGTTTACGAGGGGGTGAAATTTTATTTTTTGATTCTAGTATAAGATTTTGAATTTTCACAATCTATTAGATTTGGATGTATTAATGATGGAACTTTTTATGGATTGTGGTAGAATCACAATCCATAAAAATCCAGTATTGAATCACGATCTAGTATTGCGATGGAAGTATTAATGATTTGTGAACCAGAAGAAGAGGGACCAAAAGACTCCTAACAATTTTTTTTTTATAAAATGTCACTCCGCTAGGTGTGTTAACGCCAGTCGCCAAAAGCATTTCCTGAAAACTTATGTCTGCAAAAAAATAGCACTAGCTACATAGCACAGTTTATAGACAGTAAGCTTATCGCAGATAATTTCTGGTCTTTCGGTCTCGGTGCGAACAAAAAGCTCCTCCCACTTGTTTCTCGCCTTGTTTCTGGATTAGTTTGTTATCGTCAATCACTGAGAAATGGTTACCAAGTGCATTATTCGTAATAGCGGGTTTCCACTTGTTTCGTGTCCAAGAGAAATCTGACTTGTCTACCCGCGAAAAGATCTGATAACGCCTATGTTTCTATGTGCAAAAACGTTCTCCGGAGCACTCGCACCCCTGTCCGGGTTTTTATAATAGGAGAGATAGAGAATGATCTTACTGCTAATTCTATAAACTGTGCTACATAGCTACTGCTGGTTGAGAACCGATATTTTGATGCTAAAGCATAAAAAGTCGTTTAAATTGAAACTAGGATACTTCATACTAAAAGCTCAAACTTTTTCAGGATTGAAAACAATAAAATCGCGAATACTTAACTTATAGGTAAAAAATAGACAGTTATTGTCTTAGAATTTAGAAAATAAAAATCTTAGAAAATTAGATATTCCGCAGTTGGGAGCGCAAATAACTACGGTAGTAAGAGAGTAAACTGTACTACATTTTATTGCAATTCCTTTCTTATATATACGATATTTCAATTTGTAATTAAAATGCAATGAAACGCAACGGGTGAAACCTCTAATAAAGACTGAAAACGTGTCATAAATTATAAGTTTTACCTGCTATTATATTTGAATTCATTTTAGCTACGCATTTTGTAGTTAATATAGAAATCATATTTTGATTGTACAATATGAACAATATTTTTCTGTTAAAAACATCAAATAGGGGAGTTTTAATATAGTTAATTAGTGATTATAGCGTTAATAAGTAATAGTATATGAATCCTTAGTATTAAAAAGTGTAGTTAATTTATTATTAGGTTGTTTTAACCTGGATTATTTTAGTAAACGAGTTGCTCAAAATTCGTAGTAGCTCAAAATTAACAGAGCTAGTTCTAAATAAAATATTTTAAGCATGTTAAACTAATATGATAATATTTTTACGTCGTTATGGTTCTTAGTTGCAATCGGGTTCCCGTTGTATCTATCTGACGGAAGAAAGAATTAACTGACATTTCTAGCTCAAACAAAATTTTCTTTGTTAAGGTAATAATGGGATCTGGCGTCCCCCCCCTCCTGTAAAAGTCCTCCCCGCAAATCCCCCCAGCGGAAGTTTCTTCCTGTTAATACCCCCCCCCCCCCCCCATGGAAAGTTCCTCCACATTCAAAATTGAGAACCCAAAGAGAAAGTGCAAAATATGTACCTAAAAGAGCATATTTCAACGCCCAAATTGTCTAATTCTCCATGAGCCTCCAGATAAATATAGGAAATGGCCTAGGGGGGGGGGGGGGTGGATGATAGGAGTTGATCTATCATCTCCTTCATTTAGACTAATCCTCAATAAGGGTGCTGCTGGGAGATACCTACCATTTTGTTACACAAACGTTTTTTTTATGTTTATTTGCTTCATTTAACTAAACTGAATTTATTACAAATATTATGAAGTGATGTGTAAGTACACATTGGCTATATGGAGGAGTAGCGAGAGGCAGGTGCCTCAAAAAGGGTGCCTCAAGAAATTTCATCCACATGAACAATAAACCCGTCTTTGGCAACCCCAATTGCTTTAGTAAAATTATTATTAAGAACTTATTCAACAGAACTACTGTTCATTGAAAATTGTCCAAGTTTTCCAAATCTTGTCCAAAGTTTTATTTACAATTCAATATTGGATTCTCAAGCAGAAAACTGAAAAAAGCGGGAAGCTACCAACCAATTTACAATGATTGGTACGTACGCTTTGATAGCAATAAATCGTGTGTTTATTGGGCTGGTAGTCCACATCAGATCTTGGTTAAGTCTGGAAAAACAATCGAAAAACAAAACAAAAAATTAGTCAACTAAAAGTAAGAAGTAACATTAAAACTTAAAATAAACAGAAATTATTTCGCATGTGATGGGGGGGGGGGGGTTACCCCCCCCCCCCCCCTCCCTCAAAATATCGCTCTTTATGCCAAAGTTAGACTTTTCGTCACAGTTTTTTTTTTTTTTTAATGACTGCTGGAAGAAATGGGGCATTGAACTGGAATAAGGAACTTTTTCAAACCACTATTGTCGGTAACAACTCATTTGGTAACAACTGGTTGAAAAGCAGACTAGGTCTTTTGATTTCCAATTGAATGAATCCACTCCAAAGTTTATTCGACAACCCTTCCCATAAAAACCTTATATCTTAATAATGGGCAACTTGCATAGCTACAGTCCTTGCCCCGGGGGCTGAAGGGGGATTGTCAAACTCAGAAGCATGGCATGTGACCTTTGGACTATTTTTAACAAAATGGCTATGTTAGGTGAAAAACAGTGAGGGGGTTGCTTTTTGCCCCCCCCCCCCCCCCCCAGTCACTGTTGACTCTTATAAAGGGCACTAGAAATATTATTTTGCAATCAAATGAGATTCTCCGATGTTTATACGACCACCCCTTCCATATGCAGTGACCCTGGAAAAAATAATAAATAAACATTAATACATTAAACCCTTATGGCTCTTTTATGGCAACGCTATATTATTGCTTCTGACTTAGACAGGTGAGTAGAACATTCGATTTCCCTTCTAATGACAATTCAAAGTTATCCAGGGGAAATTTTTCTGGGGAATGTTCCGCGGGAGGAATTTTCGGGGGGGGGGTGGATGCCTAGATCCCGTAATAACTGCTATAGTAATAAAATTGCAATACGGTAATAATACTAGTTTTCTTAAATAAATTATATTTGACGTAGGTCCAGTGATTGGTGTGATTTGATTTGATATAGGAATTTTTCGAAACTTAGACATCTAACATTCTGGTACAACGTAGTAAAAATTGGTTTTTGGATCTCAGCCAAACTTAGTCAAAAGCAGCGGTTCATATCCTAATTATGTCTTTGTAGAGTATAAAATTAATTCAAGCCAAGGCTTGGAAGGCTTGGGCCTATGAGCCCCACCTTGGTTATTCCATTCATATCAAAAAAATATCTTAATAGTGATTTAATCACTATGAAGAACCCACCTTTCTACTAAAATATATCTATGAAGTCAGTGTGTTTGTCTGATTTGGTTTAAGGATTTGTCCCTAAAAAATCCCCGCAAGGATTTGTCCTTGCGTTTGTCATTTGACTTTGACATTTAGGGATTTGAAAAACTCGCATCTTTTTGCTGAATATAATGTGGTAGAGACTGTAAGTAGAATGGAAGAAAAACACCCAGAATGTGTATGTTTAGAAAGATATCAGATGGGGCTATTCCCATCCATTTTGAATTATCTTTAATGGCTCGAAACTCTTAGCGCATTATAATAAAGTGCAAAGCCGAAAAGAAAACAGCAACTCTATTTCAATATTGACTAAGTACATCCGAATTTTTGTTCGGGGGGTGCGAAGAAAACAAAACAAAAATAAAGTGAATACCAAGGCTATGTGTTCAAAAATTTGTTTACATGTATTGTTTTTACTTTGGTATGAGTTGGACCCAAATTTCGGAAGGACATGCTTCCACTCTTCCTGAATATTTTCTGAATGAAAATTGGGTTCTCCTAAATCTCCCCGGAAATTAACGCTTATAAATGCACGAACGTTAACAATGAACACAAATCTTTTTTTCTTTTTTAGCGTTAATTTTCGGAGAGAGTTTGAAAAAGCTCTTTTTTTTTAGAAAGAAATTCTAGAAATTTGTAGATGTGGAAGCACTGCTTATTAGATAATTTGTCGTGTCTTCACAAAAGGAAATGATATTTATGTAGTGGTCCGAAAAATCAATATAATAACTCTTAAGGCTTTTTCTTTTTCTTTTCTCCAGGACTGGGCGTAAAATATCGAGAGAGAGCTCATTCGAATGAAAAACTAAATTTCTAGCTATTTTTCGGCACCGTAGTCTCAAAACAATCCTAAGGGCTTGGGAGTAGTAATTTTATCCCCTAAATCTCTTTATGTGGAAGAATATGTTCTGAATAAGCGTGCAATATGGATTCTGTGAAGGGTGGCAGAACTCCTAATCGCGGAAAGATTTTTTAACATAGGTGCATTTAACATAGGTGCATTTTTAACATAGGTGCACCTAACATTAAACATAGGTGCATTTTCTTATCTAAGCGCAGGTAAGAGGGGCCACAAA
This sequence comes from Artemia sinica, assembly GCA_027921565.1. NCBI lineage: Eukaryota > Metazoa > Arthropoda > Branchiopoda > Anostraca > Artemiidae > Artemia > Artemia sinica. Next base: position 1,473,871 of record JAPEVW010000045.1, on the reverse strand, counting down.
AAGAAAAATACTCTATATAGACAAAATAAAATACTCACAACAAGAAATAAGAATCTGTATAGAAAATTTAAAAAAAACGTCGCAGAAATCCTGAGATTTTGAGAAGTTAAGGGCCCTAAGACTCCCTACCCTGTCCTCAGTTTTTTTTTCTTAGGAGTGTATTTTTTGTTTCAGGAATGATTGTATCAAATCAATGGTAGCAGAAAATGGAGATGGCTCATTTCAAACATTTTTTTTTTAAATCCTAGTACTCTTTTAGAGAAAGTAAGAAATTGTGCCTCAACGAAGTGCTGTTTTTTTTGGCATTTCAGGGCAACATATTCTTCAAAATTTTATAAGTCTTAAAACCATAAAATATGAGATAGCCATTCTTCTTAAGGTATTGCAAAGCCTTTGGGAAAACATTCCTGATTCCGAATGCACTCTCTAGCGCATTTATTTTATTTATTTATTATTTATTTTATTTTATTTTTTTTTACATAAAAGTAAAGGGTGGTATCAAAGCAAAATTAACATTAATTACTGTCAATGCTTGGGGGGGGGGGGAATCTAGCCCTCCTTTTTTTATACTAAAATTTAACTATCGCCTTACTGAACTATTTTTAGAATGTTTCACATATATCTTGTTAGCAACTATTATTTTTTTTCCCCACTGTATTAAGAAAATAGAAACTGAAAACTTCTCCATTTCTAAACAATAGGCCATACGTTTTGAAATATTTTTGTTTTCTTTAAAGCCTTCGCTAAATCTAAGCGTAAAGAGTGGGGATTGTCTGAAATGGTACCCCCTCCCCATCATATTTACTATTCTCTTTTTATGCTGATTCTACAGTTAAAATTATCCTTTTCCTCTTGTGCCCTTTGACATTTCTGTTTTCCATTTTGTTTGTTAGTCATCAATCAGGTCTTGGCAGTTAAGTTCTAATATATCTAATGAATTCATTGTTAGTTTAGAGCTTGACACGAATACCTTATAGTCTATTGTTTTTTTTTTTGGGGGGGGGGGCTAAGATTAAGAATAAAAAAATAAAAAAAGAAGAAAGTTAGGTCTTTTCAACATATTGGGAAAGCCTTCAAATTTTGTATGGTGGTGCAAGGCATTAATAACCAAGGTTGTGTTTTAGAAACTAATTATCATTAAGTATAATTATCTATTTGTTGTTACATTCATCTTAAAAAAAAAAAAAAAAAATCAAACCTGCAAGTTCAACCCCTTATACATTAGTAATAAAAAAAGGCTAACATTTTAGTAATTTCTACTAAAGGCTAACATTTACTTTTTATTATATAGCGATGTATTTTAGAGTGCTAATAATAAAAAGGGTTTAATTATCTTTAATGATAATTGTTTCTTCTAGAACGCACCCGAAATTACTATGTAGTTGGATTATCCAAAATAATATGGTTTGTGTAAGCCAGGTTAGACAAGAGCACTGAAAGGAAAATCTAATATGGACCGCTTAATAGAATAATTAGATTTTAAATATACAAGAGAGAAATAGTTATTTATAGTGAGAATTTTGAATCAGTACTTGATTTAGATATTAGATTAGCTCCTGGATTTAATAATTTTGAAATACCTAAGATGCATTAGCTAGTAAACATGTAAATAGCTATTGGACTGCTATGCATACTGACAGTATAATTTTAGAGACACGGAATTGTCCCTTGCCAGCAGTTTGGTATATAAATTAAATTCCGTCTTGCTTTACTTCTGTGCAGCTTATGTAACAATTTTCCTTTCTTCTTTTTTTTTTCAGCGACTAGTCCTTATTTTCTAAGTCAAGGTTTAAGTAGTATTTTTTTCTTATATCCAAATGTTAAAAAAATATGTATAAAGTCTGCATGATTATTGTTATTGTTTTTAATTGATTGATTGATTGATACCTTTATTTTGAACAATTCACGAAAATTACTACAGTAATGAAATAAACATAGCCACTGCTAGAAGACCGAAAGACCTGTGCACAGTGGGTCATAATAAGTAATTAAATCGCATAATCAAGACACACACATAACAAGTAATTTTAAAACAGGCAATCAACAATGGATAAACATATATCAAATCAAGGTATTCAACCAATTGATAAAGTCACTTACAACTGTAACTTTTCAAATATAATAAAACAAACACGGACAGGAAGATAGAAAAAAAGAAGAAAAAATCATATACATAATACACAAAAGCTACCTGCTCTCATCATTTATCATGACTGAGGAGAAACCTTTTGACCTGGGATTTAAATGACAAAACAGATCTAGAGCCCCTAATGCTGCCCGGGAGGCTGTCTAGAGGGTACACTTATGTGACGTAATATATGGGCTGACCTCGCTATATTTCTCTTTTCATTTGCTAGCTTGTCAGCATTCTTAGTATGATACGAATGATAAAAAGAATTAGAAGGAAAAAACATCCACAAAATGTGTTGATGCAACATCATTCAAACATTGGTATACGAATGTATTATTGTTATTGTTATAGACTGATTCACAGAACGAAGTCGAGGTTTTGGTCGCAAAGGCCCATTGCCTCCACACCCTCTCCCCCTCCCCTCCCCCCCCCCAAAAATATATATATATATAAATAGCTCCAATCTATTGGGCCTACTGGGCTATTGGCACCCCCTTGGGTATGGTAGTTTGAGATTGGGCTTCCCCATCTTATTTTTTCCTTTTTAGGATTGCCGTCCTTGGTAGTATCAAAGGACCCACATTGTTTTCCCCCATACCGAGAACCTCATCCGTCAGCTTCCGACCGTCTTACAGGCAACACTCATCCCTCGATTTAGAGGGGAGAAACACTCACCACTCGTCAGCCATTAGCCACAAGTAGAGTTTGATCCTCAGAACCAGTACTAGCAAAGGAGCTTCTTTCTCCCATCTTGGATTGCTCCTCAAGGGATCTTTTCTCGCAATATACTTGGTTCTTCACATTTTTAGGGGAATTGACCTCCACGATATGATTTTGGCAGTCATTAATGGCTTACCATTGCGGATCAGGCACTGGAAAGGACGACCAGCGACTGGACAGTGAGTGAAATTAGCAGTAATAGGCCACTATTTTTACACTCTCTTCTCACGGGCAAAAATAGCCCTCTCTTTCTCTTCTCAGCCTCGAAAGTCAACAAAATAAATTCGATATTAAAAATATGTATGTAGTTATTTTTTTTTAACTGTAAAACCTTACTCTGGGGTCAGACCGACCCGTCAATGATTTTCCAGCATACTAAGCATCTTAAGTCAGTTGTGTCGGAAATGAACCAACATTGCTACCAGACACCAAACTATACTCGACAAAATTGCTTTTTTAATATATGAAATTGAACACCGAAATGATCAGGGTCTATTTATTGCATTTCATTCGTATTTGTTGCTCTGTCTCCTTCGGTTCATTGGCTACATTGAAGTATTTGTCTATGGTTGGTATAGAACTATGTTTTATAGCTGGTAATTTAATATCCCTGTTTCAAGTAGATCAATTCTAAGGTGGGGGCCTAGCTTTCCTAGATTTGTGTGTATCCTTATTTTTATGTCTGGCATTCTCAAAACCTTCGCGTTGAAAGGGACTCTTGTGCAATATTTCTTGGAGGGATGGATTACCCGCCATTCACACCCTTCTTGTTTCCATGCACTATTGGGGCTTTTATATGAAGCAAAGAAAAATAGATTTTTTTTAATTCAATATCGGGACGGACCCACAAAACTGGATCGTGACTCAAGCCTCAATGGCCCATGGCCCTCCAAAGGAGAAATGGATGAATGGTCCTTAAAAACGTCTGAAACGGAGTAAATTATAGTTAATTATATAGTTAATATAATTATATTTATAGTTATATTATAGTTATATAATTTATAGTTAATTAATAGTTAATTATATAGTTAATTATATAGTTAATTATATAGTTAATTATATAGTTATTTATAGTTAATTATAGTAAATTATAGTATATTCTCTGTTGTTACAATGGATTTTTACGTCAGCAACGCCAAGTTACTGGACTCCGAATTGAAATTTTCAATATGAAATTGAAGGTTTCAATAATCAATAATCTTTCACAGCCGTTCTCAAGTAATAATTAGAATATTCTATTTCCTCGATTATTCTATGATTTAGGTTTTGTGCTAGAAGGAAAAAAAGAAAGAAAATGGGTGCTCATTCTTTTGTGTTCTTTTTGTTTGGTTTTTGAAGGGAAGAGGAGAGGGACATAATTAATCTAATTTAATTTATATTATGCAGGTTCAACATTACCCCATTTTTCTATGAATTTTAGGTGGCGCTCTTCGAAGAGTGGCATCTTGTCCTAATCAGAAAGCAATGGAAAGGCGACCAGACCCAGTATCAGAAGTCTGCGAATTGTCAGTTAAAATTGCAGACCTTGGTAATGCTTGCTGGGTGGTAAGAGCGCTCTCTCTCTCTCTCTCTCTCTCTCTCTCTCTCTCTCTCTCTCTCTCTCTCTCTCTCTCTCTCTCTCTCTCTCTCTCTCTCTCTCTCTCTCTCTCTCTCTCTTCTCTCTCTCTCTCCTCTCTCTCTCTCTCTCTCTCTCTCCCCTCTCTCTCTCTTCCTCGCTTCGCCTCTTTCCACTCTAGCTGTATGTCTATCAATTTAAGGTCGAAGATGTTCCGTGATTCAGGTATTATGAAATTTCTTCTAGGATATTCACGAAAGAAGCATCATATGCGATGCTTGGATTAATCATTCGGTTCGCACATGAAAGACAAGCTCAACTAGACTTGTGAATCCATGTGAACTATATAATTGTTTTATGATTCACTAGATTGTCCTCACTGCTTAAGGACTCGATAGTCCGATTCTTTTAAGAACAGGGTTGCCACATGAAATTTTTCTTTTATAACGTTTCATGTTACTTTAGATTTCCGTCTCAGACACAATTGCCTTCAGCTACTCGTGTTACAACCAGTGTTGAGTTCTCTGTTATCGAGTGTTCTCCCTTGGAGTGTCTCGATTTTGACCTTTGAAACCCGGCATTAAGTAATACATTTAAAACTATTCCTTTAGGTAACTGTATATCTTAGAAATATTTTTGAAATATTGAACTCCTGGTTAGATATTGGCTTACCATGAATAGCAAATTAGCTTGTTTTGTCGGAAAGAATGAACAAATGTACACAAGTCCAAAGTTTTTGGCAGTGTTCCAAGCTCAATTCTCAGCTGTCAGGCTGAACTAATAAATAATTATACTTGTTCACCTTTAGTTTTTTTTGTCTTTACCTCCTTAAAGGTGAGGCATTTTGTTGCCTTCTTTTTGGTCTTGTTCCCCTCATCAAATACCAGATTTTTTTTGTCTTTAGTCAGGATTGAAAAACAGTAAATGTGCAGCAAAATTTGAATTAGAACCACGTGAAAAAATACTTTCTCTACTGTGTTGATTGCTTGAAAGTTTCGGAGTTGTATTTATGAGTTTTTTGCAGTGGTGATAGAACTAATAAATTAGAGCTATTTAAATTGTAGGCCCATAATTAATGCCCTTATTGGAGGTAGGAGGGTTATGGTAGGTGAAACAGCCCCCAGCATATTAAATATGAAAGAACCAAATCCCCCCCCCCCCTCCTACTGAAGAATACTTGAACTCTGAGTTTAGTATTGCATCACCGATTTTACAATCACGTTAATTATAAGTTGTCACGCAGTTCTTTTGTGATCATAACATATCATCAACATGACCCTAACATCGTTTATCCCGTCAGGATTGTCGGTGACTAGTTAACTAAAAAAAAAAAAAAAAAAAAAAAGATGAAAAAATACCATGTCAGAAATACAAAAATAAAGTAACTGACATCAGTCCCTAACTATCCTAAATATAATCAAACAGTTCGTGGTAACGAACTGTAAGTAAGGAGCGACCCGTCTCAATGGTAACCGAAACTCTAGAAAACGGAATTTTGATACCAATAGATACATCAAAAGAATCAGATTTTCATTCTGATTTCAAATATGTAAGTTTCATCAAGTTTAGTCCTACCTAACAAAAGTTACATGCCTGAGAAAATTTGGCTGATTTTCGAAAAAAAGGGGAAAGACCCCCTAAAAGTTATAGAACCTTAATGAAAATCACACCATCATATTTAGCGTATCAGAGAACCCTACTGCAGAGGCTTCAAGCTCCTATCTACAAAAATGTGGAATTTTGCGTTTTTTTGCGAGAAGAAAGATCACGGATGCGTGTTTATTCGTTTTTTTTTTTTTTTTTTTTTTTTTTTTTTGTTTTTTTTTTTTTTTTTTTTTTTTTCAGGGGTGATAGTATCCACCCAGTGGTCCTAGAATATCGTGGGAGGGCTCATTGGAACGGAAATTAAAAGTTCTAGTGCCCTTTTTAAGTGACCAAAAAAAATGGAGGGCAACTAGGCCCCCTCCAACGCTCATTTTTTTCCAAAGTCACCCGATCAAAATTTTGAGATAGCCATTTTGCTCAGCATGGTCGAAACTATGATAATTATGTCTTTTAGGATGACTCAATTCCCCGGAGTCCCTGGGGGGAGGGCTGAAAGTTATGGACTTTACCCAATGTTAACATACGTATAGTATTGGTTATTGGGAAGTATACAGACGCTTTCAGGGGGGATTTTTTCTGGTAGGGGGGGGAATCGGAGGTTATGTGGGAGGATCTTTCCATGAAGGAAGTTTTCATGGGGGAAGGGACATTGCTATGAAGGGGGTGCCGAATTTTCCGGCATTATTTAAAAAAAGATCAGAAATTATATATAAAAAAAAACAAGTTTTTCAACTGAAAGTCAGGAGCAACATCAAAACTCAAAACGACAGAAAAACATTACGTATATGATTGGGTTCACCCCCTAGTCAATACCTCGCTCTTTAAGCCAAAAATTTTTTAGTACTTTCATAAGAGCTATTTATTCTAGTTAACGGCATTTGTGATGAAGGGGTCATTTTTAAACAATTGGAATAAAATTCGAACTTTAGCTTAAAGAGCGAGATACTGACTAGGGGGTGAGCCCCCTAATATACGTATTAAAAATATATGAATATAGAAGTTCGTTACGTAAGTTAATTCGTAAGTTACGCGTATTTATTACTAATAAAAACGTTCATAAATAAAATTAAACAAGTTTCGAGGAAGCCATTTAACCAAATGAAAGTAAAATTAATATTCAAATTTTGTTTTAATTATTCATGTACGGTGAGCCAAAATCAAAACCTGCATTAATTCAAAAATATTCAAAAAAAAGAAAAGTTTTTTTTTTTAACTGGAAGTAAGGAACGACGTTAAAACTTAAAACGAACAGAAATTATTCCGTATATGAAAGGGGCTGTCCCCTCCTCAACGCCTCGCTCTTTACGCTAAAGTTTGACTTTCTCACAACTCTATTTTTTTAAACAATGAAAAACTTCAGCGTAAAGAGCGAGGCGTTGAGGAGGGGACAGCCCCTTTCATATACGGAATAATTTCTGTTCGTTTTAAGTTTTAACGTCGTTCCTTACTTTCAGTTAAAAAAAAAAACTTGTTTTTTTTTAAATTTAATCTACATACAATAAACCATTATAAGACTATTATATATATCCTTAAACTATTATATAAAAAATGTCTTGCTTGTATGTCCAATTTTCTCTTTGATGCTTTACATTCAAATATTTTTTTTCTAACTTCTTTCATTTTCGCTATCCTTGGATATGCCTATTTTAGTTGGTTGCTTGAAATATTGTATTTTGATAAGCTGCTTGATCTTACCAACTCCCCAACTCCCTGACCAACTAACCAATAGGTGATCTTGTCAGAGTTAACTCAATTGCGTAGCGCGCCTCGTTATAACGATTTATAACATCAGTTCTGGAGTTAATTTTAGATTTTGAACGGTTGAAAGTCACCCAGAGTAAGCCTGGAACACAATCATAATTGATCGCAAGTCAAAAATTGGTGCAATGTTGTTTCATTGAGGGGGGGGATACCAGGTTTGATGCCTCTATTCCCTCCATTTCCAAAAATCACCCCATTTCCAAAAATCACCCCATTTCCAAAAATCACTCCAAACCAAAAATCACCCCATTTCTTACTAGGATAAGACTCACAAAATCTGTGTTACAAGGACTCCCAGTTACTTCTTAAATACAAGGGAGGGTAATTTTCTACTCATGCCCAATAATGGTGTCGCATACATGGGTATTATTGTCTCTCTAGAACCATTTAACATTGTCTCGTTGTCTCTTTCTTTGTCTATTCTAGTATTACAAGCTCGTACCTCTACATCTCTTATACATCTGCCTATACATACTTATACATCTATTGCTACTATTATGCATCTGCTACACATCATACTATATATCTATTAAAAATCTACTATGCATTTACTTATACATACTTATACATCTACGTCTACATATTAAATTCAACCTCATGGTGAGTTCTTATTTTTGCCCTACATACATATTACCTCTTACCTCATGGTGAGTTCTTATTTTGATGCTTCTCTTCCCTCCTCCCTTCCCAAGTTGATGTCAGGTTTTAAGGAAAATCTAAGTTGTATAGATTAGATGAAGATCAAGTCCCCGTTGTGGGAGAAATTAAATTTCGTTCTAGAGACCAGAATACTTCCTGAAGACCTGTTATGCGAGTTAAAAAAAGAAACAAAAAGAGAAAACATTTTCCGGGGAACAGGAAATATGTATCTTTAAATTGTTTCAAAATTTTGACTTCTACCCCATTAAGGCAGTCACAACTTGTTTTAAAAAGGACTCACTCCTATTTGAAGAAAAAAAAGGAAGAGCTATAAATAAATCAAAAGGTAGAAAAAGGCCAGTTGAGCGTATAAAGGCCCTAAAGTGCCATGAACTGCATTACAATCTAAAAATAGCTGAGCTCGGCTAGCTCATCCCAGAAGAATCCTCGTTTTAAATGTACTCTTACTAGATGGTGTTAATGCTGTATAGGGAAAGCACGCACGGGGTGAAGGGGGCTTGTAAATTTAGTCTTTCACTGAATTTTGTTTATCGGTTGTAAAACGAATTAAGACATAGAAATGAGTTGAATTTTATTTGTTCAATGTTTTCAAAATGACCTAATATTTCTTCTACTAATCTATTCTTCTATTTCTTCTATTATTATTTCTCCATATTATTTTAAAGGACCATCATTTTACGGAAGATATTCAAACTCGACAATACAGATCTTTGGAAGTTCTTCTGGGTGCTGGATATGGAACTCCTGCTGATATTTGGAGCACTGCCTGCATGGTAAGAATCTTCTTTCCATCTTCGTTCCAGCAAGACTAAATTTGGCATATTCTGCTCTTTTAAGCCGCAAATATGGGTTTCAAGAACTTGATTTTTTAGGATTATTTTAGAAATCAGGTCTAACGCACCAACTTGATAATACATTCTAGAATTTATTTGGCTTTGATAATCCAATAAGTCGTTATTTTCCGTTTTGTTCGTTTATCAATCAATCATCCTAAAAAACTATTACAAACGTAAAAAGTTATTCGGCCCAAGAAGCCTGGCTTATTATTGGCCATACAATAAAATAATAAAGCAATAAAAGAACCACAAATAATACCATAAATCAAACAATACATATGAAATAAAGATAAAGAAGAATAAACACTAGCACACAGTAAAAAAAATGGTAGTATTAATAACAATAAATAGAAACCAAGAAAGTAGAGAAACAGGAAAGACCAAGTTGACATTACAACATGGGACAAAAAAGAAGAAAAAAAAGACAATTACTATAAAAGTTAGGAAGATTCCTGAAATTTTTTTAAAGAAGAATAGGAGAGAGAGATATCATTTGAGAAAGTTAGACTGAGGGTTCACAGCCCACCCCTTACTTAGATTTCTCGGATTTTATTTGGTTCACGAGGCATTTAGAGGTCACGTGTTTTCTTTTTGTTTTTTTTTGGTTTTTTTAACCGAATATCCTCTTTCCTTCCTCACATAAATATTTTGAAGCTGTAGACGTGCAAATTATTTTTGCCGCACATGGATTCTTGAAAAGAAACTTTCTAATATTAACAACTGATTGTTAAAAACAATCAAAAAATCCAAATGGTGTTGTGTTTCTCTACTCCAGTTGAAAATTGAAGCTGAGTAATAGAACGCCTGTGGAATGCCGATTTAGTATTTTTATTCCTTTGAAAGTTTAAATAAAGAAAGAAAAACGAGCAAAAATGGGGTTTTTAAAGGTCAAATGAAAATACTGAAAAAACACAACAAAGTGAATATTTCGAGAGGACAAACGCCTCTCTTCTTCAGCGCGAAACGAAATAATGTATCCAAGGAAAGTGCCGAAGAAAAAAACAACAAGAAACAAACGCGGAAAGTCAATGTGAAAAGAACCAAAAATTCAAAGAAAAACCAAAAACTTAAAAGATGAATAAAATTCAATAAAAACCAAAAATTATAAGAATTAAAACCAAATACCTAACAACCATAAAAGCGAGCTATTCGCCAATATCCGCGATTTGCACAAAATCCAAAAAATTATGAACTGGCGAATAGCTCGCTTTTAAGGTTGTTAGGTATTTGGTTTTAATTCTTATAAGTTTTGGTTTTTATTGAATTTTATTCATCTTTTAATATTTTGGTTTTTTCTTGTTTTTTTTTTTTGTTCTTTTCACATTGACTTTCCGCGTTTGTTTTTTGGTGTTTTTTTCTTCGGCAATTTCCTTGGATATATTATTTCGTTTTGCGCTGAAGAAGAGAGGCGTTTGTCCTCGAAATATTCACTTTGTTGTGTTTTTTCAGTATTTTCATTTGGCCTTTAAAACCCCCATTTTTGTTCGTTTTTCTTTCTTTATGTTATGTCAGGCCAATGTGGTTTAAGAAATTATCTTTGAAAGTTTTCTTATTAATAACAATGATTAAAGTCACAAAATACTAGGGACGTGTAAAATTGTCAAGTTAGGTTGAATCCGCCCTACATTTCCTTTATCTTTCATTTCAATAACCTTACTGACCTTTCCTTTCCTTTCCACCTTTCCCTGTAGAAAAGTGTAGTTATATATTAGACCTATGAAGGGAGGTCCTTCTATAGATAAGAGATGCGGTGCCAGAGGGTTCTTTAATCTACTGGAAAAGGCTTTGAGGATGCTAGAAACTAAGCCGAAGGGTTCGATATGGTGCCAAAGGTTTAGGACTCGATGGAAATAAACGCATTCTACCCTCGACTAGCGGAATTTCGTTCAGACTGCTGAAATACGACCAGATATATATTCAAAGTACTAAAAATTAATATTGAAAATTATAAGTCCAAGTTTGGCCCTTAAAATTCAGTCTAAAGTACACCTTCAAACTTAAGGAGCCTGAACATAAAATCCCGTTCTGAAAATCCCATGACTCCCGTTCACAGGAGAGTTCACGGAATCTACATTTATGATAGGAACTGTAGAGTTGTGAAAAGGTTCATCTCAGAAGCTATATAGTCACATGATTTTTACTTCTGAATTAATTCTAAAGTTAAAAAAAACAAAAAAACAAAAAAAAAAAACAAAAACGACTGTTGAACCTGAAAGTGCAGGTACTCATAAAAAAAAAAATAATCCAAACTAGACAGCCAAAAATAGAGCTAAACAAATCACTAGAAACCAAAGAAAAAAAAAATCATAACAAAAAACAAAATAATCACATATATGGGGACATTCATTAGGGGTGACAACCCTGGTTTATGATCCTTAATTGGCATGCACGGCTTTGACAATGTGAATTAGTTCAAAACAGCTTACATTGCTATTAAAAAAAAAAAAGAAATATATTTTACCATTTTCCATGGTGTCATGGAAAATCATAAGTGAAGAATGTAATCATAAGTTTGAATAATATTGGGAGCGAAATTTAGGCTTATAACCAGGAATTTGGAGGCAAGGGGGTTTCGCTCACTTCTATTTGCTCGCAAAAATATGAATTTTTCAAGATAAGGGTAATAGAATTTACAGACATTGTAGAAATATGTGTTTTAAAGTTGCAGATTTACAATTATTTAGCAACTATTTTGTTAAAAATAAAAACGGATTGTTGAAAGCTCGAAAAACAGAGTTTTTCTGTGATATTCAGACATTTATTTTGATAACACGATAAACTCCTTGGGCGAGGGCTCGAAGCCCGTAGCCCCCTAATGACGGTACTATTCTTTTAATGTTTGATATGAAGTAGTTCACTGAAAGCTGTCTCTTGTAATCTTGTTTATATCTCTTGTTCCTTCTCTTGTAATCTTATCATAAGAATTATTTAATTTTTCTTTTCACCGCCTGGAACTGATTTTTCGCTGATTTTACATAATATATTTCCATCAGCTTATTTACAACCCCCCCCCCCCCTCCTCCCAAAGAAAAACAGTAAAATAGTGGTGCCTTGCGCCAATATTTTACCGACATTTTTTTTAACGACTGGCTGAAAACATAAGTGGGCGTCCCCCCTTACCCGACGAACTTTACTCTAGCATAGCTAATATATATTTCCTAATAGAAACACAAGAAAGTCGCTCATTTAAGTGTCTTAGTGAAAATGGATTTGAATTCTCATGTCTACTTCCAACATTTTGCAAGTTTCCGAATTCCGAGCTATTTCGTATTTAAAAATTGGTTTGTTACAATATGTTGGACAAGTTGTTGAATACATTTGTTCCTAGTTGCTCTTTTTTTTTTTTTTTTTTTTTTTTGTTTTTTTTTTTTTTGCTTTCTTCCATGATAAATTTTTGTTCTAAGTTTTGTAGGAGCTCATACTAAGGGATGTGCAGTACCCATTCATTTAGAAACGTAGCGCCATCTATCCTTAAACTTCGCATTGCTGTTATAGATCGTGTGGCATTTTATTTCCTTCAAATAGATTTTTTCTCGAAAAGCGAAACCATGTGAGTAATATTCTGGTATAGCGTGTCATAAAAAAAAGCAAAAAAAAGCTTCACATATGTGTGGATAACTAATTTTATTTTGGTAATTCAAATTGGATGAGGAAAATGAATTTAAAAGTGCATATTATCGAAAATCCAAAGGAAGGTTTGAAGAGATAGGAACAAAAGCAACGTATTGGTGCTTTGCCAAAAAGAGTGGGCCAGAGGTTGGATTAGGGCACCAGCCCCCCCCCCATCTCCCCATCTCCCTCCAAGAAATGCTAAGTATCACCCATAAATAAGTTTTTTGGGGTAATTTAAAAAAAGAAGCGTTTTCCTAGTTGGTCTCCCTAAATAATGGTAAAATTCATTTTAGTGACTTCTTCTTTTGAATCCGCTTATTTTATTATTTTCTGGATTTCAGTTCAAGTTTAAGTTCTTCTATTCAATAAATATAAAAAACACTACAATCCAAGAAAAAAATGTTCTATGTTTTTATTATTTTTTATTTTTGATTTGAGCTCTTTGATATTGATTTCACAGTTTTAACTATGAGGAAGGTTTTATAGACTAACTTATATGACATAAGATTATTGTGTTTATTAAAATTTATCATTAAGATCTTCTTTGGCATGCAAGTAAAAGCATCCTTTGTACTGTACTAGCCTGAGCGCTTTGGATTCGCCTTGGCGTTCAGTTGTTCCCTCTGAATACTTTGACCTTTTAGTGGCAGGTGTTTAACTTGGCTGCATCATGTTATACCTTAGAATTGTAAATGTCTCAATGAGAGGGACACATAGGTTAAAACGTTGCGATACTCTTTGGTTATTAAACCTGTAGGGCTTTAAGCAGGACCGAATTAAGTTCTTGCCATGCTCTTTAGTTACTGAAACTATAGTTCTGAAGCGTGGACGCTCCGAAAAACGGAGGAGTATTTGGCAGATGTTTTCCAGAGAAATAGCATACGAATTTTTTTGGGTACCCGACTTAATGACCGTATCTCAAACGGTAAGTTATACGAAAAATGTCTCTCAATCCCGCTTTCCTGGGCTATAATGAGAGAAAGGTGGATATGGTTGTGATACGTTCTGCGGATGAAGGATGACAGATTGCCCAAGATTGTCCTTGTCGGGTAACCGTCTAGGGCCAAACGTAAAGCGGGTCGTCACCGAATGGGCTGGGAGGATGTAAGAAAAGATTTAAGGGAAATGTTTTAATGGATGATGGGAAATTTAAGGGAAGGGAAAAGGCTTTGAATAGATCGGGATGAAGAAGAAGTGTGCGTAGCTGTGGTGGCCTTATGCGGCTTAATGCTGCAGTGAGTTGTTAGTAGTAGTAATAGTTGATGCTCTTTGGTCATCGGAACTGTAGGGCCTTCTGAATTTGACATACGGCCTAGCTGCTTTGTTTTATTATTAGTACTTCGCTTTTAAACTATTTTATAATAAAACCGAATTCCATTAAGACTGTACCTCAAATTGAGATTGATTTTTGTTGAAATTGACTCTTGCAATGTGTCATTTAAATTTGTTTTTATAATAGTATGATTGACTTCTTGGTTATCAAGAAATTCCTTGAAATCATGCTGTATATTGTCTGTTAAGTGAATGTGCCTTTTTCAACTCTCTTAGTTCTTCTTCTTCCTCATATACCAAAAAAGAAATATTCATTTAGTAATAGTTGGTACAATTGGACGATATATAATCCTGCTTGTCCTATTCTTCTGCCTGGCAACATTTGGTTCCCTAGGAGTTAAATCTTCTCGGATCTTCCTGTCCCTTTTTTTAGATACATGACTGATCCATTTAAGCGTTTTCTCCCCTAACTGATAAGTGGTCTTGAACTGTTTTTCTTTTTTTCGAGAGTGGTCTATTAAGAATCTTAGTTACTAAGCTTTGTCTAAAGTTTCAGACATTTCACTAAAACTGACATTTTTTCCCCCTTGTGTATATCTACGAAAGAAATATTTAAAAAAAAAAAAAAAAAAAAAAAAAAAAAACAACCTAAGTCTTTGTTGAAAGAAACTAACATTAGGAATCTTTCTCTAAGACTTATGAAATTTCGTTAAATCGGTTGGCCTACCTCTACATGATTTTCTCACAGTGTGTTTCTGTCATATTGGAAATGCACAAAAAGAGAAATTTGTTACTTTGATTTATCTAAAGATTCAGACATTTCAGTGGATCTTGACGAATGATTTTTATGTAAGAAAAGCCTGAAACCTTTAAATAACTAATGTTGGATAATATACTACTTAAATATAGTTAATACAGCTAAATTAAAACAATAAAAACGAATAAAATGACATGATTAAAAAAATAAATAAATTAAAATTAAGTTAGTAAATTAAAGTCAATTTAGGTAGTGAAATTAAGTTAAAATAATAAAATTAAAAAATTATATTATTTGTATCAAGTTAATACTTAATTAAAAATTAGTAAGTACTTTATGATGGCTTGACATTATTGGTAACTCATCAAAAATTTTGACGGAATTTTACAAGTACAAAATTAAAACCATTAATTTTAGAAAGTTTGGATTTCTTCTTTGTGCTTAAGCTTCACGTGGCTTGGCAGGACATTTCTCCTTGAAATAATCATATGTAGATTAATATTTTGATTTATTTATTTGCACGTTATAGCACTATCAATCATTACCAATTTGCCTATTCGCTTTTTGAGCCGATGATGGATACTTGAGGTCAAGACCGTATTCAAGGAGAGGGTAATTGGGATAACCACCCTCCGAAATTTTTTCCAACCCGCAAAAAGCAGCAAAATACATATAAACTAATTTTTGATGCGCTTTGTATTTTTTGTAAAACCCCGCCGAAACGACCCCCCCCCCCCCCCCCCGAACAAAAATCTTAGATACGCCCTCGTATGCAGTTACCTCTTTTTTAAAATAAACAGAACTCGGGCTAATTTTGAAATGGCAAAGTCCTTTCCTGGATAGCAGGATAATATAGTATGAAAGCTGTTAAAATTTCCACGTACATAATCTCTTAATGTTTTTTTGGTAGCCTTTGTCTTGCTTTCCATAGTTTTCAAAGATAATTTTTATGTCAGTTTTCAGGCAGAAATTTAAAATTTATGCGGGAATGCTTTGTTTTTCTTGACGGCTTAATTGCAAAATTCTACTGGGCAAATTTGATAAGTTGCTGCGGAAATATTGGAAGTCGGTGTAATTAATCACTGGCAATAAATATATGGCAATACCATTGGATGTAGTTGATAATTTTGGTTTTAAGCAGTTTTTTTTTTTTTTTTTTTTTTTTTTTTTTTTTTTTTTTTTTTTTTTTTTTTTTTTTTTTTTTTTTTTTTGCAGTCTATTCTTATAAGGTGTTTTTACTTCTTCTGAGATGGTTTATGGTTTAAAGGCCTAAGTTTATGGTTTATGGTTCGGATTTAAGGTTTATGATTCAAGGTTTTATATATATATATATATATATATATATATATATATTATATATATATATATATATATTATATATATATATATATATATATATATATATATATATATATATATATATTTATATATATAAATATATATATATATATATATATATATATATATATATATATATATATATATGACATATATATATATATTATATATATATATATATATATATATATATATATATATATATATATATATATATATAGAATATATATATATATATGTATATATATATATATATATTATATATATATATATATATATATATATATATAAAATATATATATATATTTCAAACAGTTCGTGGTAACGAACTGTAATTAAGGAGCGACCCGGCTCAATAGTAACAGAAACTCTAAAAAACGGAATTTTGATATCAATAGATACATCAGAAGAATCAGATTTTCATGCTGACTTCAAATATGTAAGTTTCATCAAGTTTAGTTTCAACCATCAAAAGTTACGCGCCTGAGAAAATTTGCCTTATTTTCGAAAAAAGGGGGAAACACCCCCGAAAAGTCATATAACTTTAATGAAAATCACACCATCAGATTCAGCGTATCAGAGAACCCTACTGCAGAAGTTTCAAGCTCCTATCTGCAAAAATGTGGAATTTTTGTATTTTTTGCCAGAAGAAAGATCACGGATGCGTGTTTATTTGTTTGTTTTTTTTTGGTTGTTTGTTGTTTTTTTTTTTTTTTTTTTTCTTGGGGTGATCGTATCGATTCAGTTGTCCTAGAATATCGTGAGAGTTCTCATTCAAACGGAAATTAAAAGTTCTAGTACCCTTTTTAAGTGACCAAAAAAATTGGAGGGCAACTTGACCCCTCCCACGCTCATTTTTTTTCCCGAAGTCGCCCAATCAAAATTTTGAGATAGCCATTTTGTTCAGCATAGTCGAAAATCTAATTAATATGTCTTTGAAGATGACTTAATCCCCCACAGTTCCCGGGGGAAGGGCTGCAAGTTATAAGCTTTTCCCATTGTTTACATATAGTATTGGTTATTGGGAAGTATACAGGTGTTTTCAGGAGGAATTTTTTTCTGGTGGGGGGCGGGTTCGGAGAAGGGGTTACGGGGGAGGATCTTTCCATGGAAGATACGAACAGAAATTATTACGTATATGGGAGGGTTCGCCCCCTAGTAAATACCTCGCTCTTTACGCTAAAGTTTTTTAGTACTTTCAAAAGAGCTATCTATTCTAATTAACCGGCCTTAGTGATTCAGGGGTTTGTGATTCGAACAAAATTCGAACTTTAGCGTAAAGAGCGAGGTATTGACTAGGGAGCGAACTCTCTAATATACGTAATAAAAACATACGAATATAGAAATTCGTTACGTAAGTTAATTCGTAAGTTACGTCATAACAAAATTTTGAGAAAGCCAATTAGCCAAAAAAAGGAAAATTAATATGCGCATTTCGTTTTAATTATTCATGTACGGTGAGCCAAAATCAAAGCCGCTTTAATTCAAAAACGTTTAGAAATTAAATTTGAAAAAAAAACAATTTTTTTTTAACTGAAAGGAAGGAGCGACATCAAAACTTAGAACGAACATAAATTATTCCGTATATGAAAGGGGCTGTTCCCTCCTCAACGCCTCGCTCTTTACGCTAAAGTTTGACTCTGTCTCATAACTTCATTTTTTAAAGCAATAAAAAACTTTAGCGTAAAGAGCGAGGCGTTGAGGAGGGGATAGCCCCTTTCATATACGGAATAATTTCTGCTCGTTTTAAGTTTCAATGTCGCTCCTTACTTTCAGTTAAAAAAAAAAACTTATTTTTTTTATTTAATTTATGTTAAGAAGACAAAGTTACTTAGACTAGAAATAAATGAACTTGGAGAGGCGATGTTGGGTAATAAGAAGATCGATCCAGTGTATAGCTTCACTTATCTGGGTAGTATTATTAGTAAAGTTGGTGGATATAGTGAAGATGTTAAAAATAGAATAGCCAAGACCCAGAATTTCCAATAGTGAAGTAAGGAGTCGCTGTGGCCAATCAGAAGAGCTATCGCTTATCATTGAAAGACGTCGCCTGAAGCTCCTCGGCCGCACGTTGTGCCGTCCCGAAGGCACGATATGTAGAGACGTCCTTGTCTGCGAACCAGCCCCCTCCTGGAAGCGTAAACCAGGGGGACAAAAGAAGAACCTGTGGCAAAAATTCAAGGAGGACCTGGAACCGTGGGGAGGATTCAGGAGACATGGTCGGAGATGGGACAAAGACTGGCTGAAGATCGCTGGAGAAGCTGCAGCCAACAGGTCCACGTGGTCGTCGGTGGTCATCCCAAGATCCCTTGGTGCTGGGCAGGACAGTTCACCGTCTGGTTCCCGGCGAAAGTAAGTAAAGTAAGTAAGTGTTTTTCACAGTTGGAAAAAGTTTGAAGAATAAGAAGATAAGTCTGTGAACTAAGACTAGAATATTGGAAACTACTAGATGACAGTGATCGAGTATAGCTCTAAAATGTCGGTACTTCAGAAGGATAGAAAAAGGAGGAAGATCCCCCAGAGACATTGCTGGTGCATATGGCGTCGAATTGACGTTTCAGTGTCTGGGTCTTTTTTATAGGGACAAGTGGCAAGCTTCTTACCCCTTCAGAAGATGTAGAAGGACTTTCTAGATGTTATTCAAGGGGAGTTGTCTAGGGATAGTTTTGGGAACCCGTCTGACTGACTGTATATCAAGCCAAAAGCTGTGCGAAAAATGTGATTCAATCCCACTTTCTAGGGTTATAATGAGAGAAAGATTGAGAAGGCTAGGACATTTTTTCCAGATGTAGAATGAAAGATTGCCAAAGGTCATTTTTTTCGGCCATCCATCCATGCCTTCTCAAGACCAGAACATAATTTAGGCTTTACCGAAAAAAAAAAAAAAAAGACCATGGATTGTCAGTTCAATATACCTACACTAATATTCATTCCTTTAAGTCTTAAATTTTTTGTATTTATTTAAGTAAAAAAAGTGAAAACATTTAAACGTATTTTGTTTTCAGTAAAAAACAGATTATGTTCTGGTCTTGAGAAGGCATGGGGGTTATCAGCCCTGCTAATGTTAATTTTTGCTCGTTTCGAGTTTGACTCGGCTATTTATTCTAATTTATGTTCGCTTTGTGTTTCATATATTTATTGATAGTGATTTGTGGTAGTTTTACGCTTGGGCTATTACTTGACTTCATTTCTGCCCATTTTTGGGTGAATTGAGCTCTTTACTTTTCTTTGAAAAACTTGTTTTGTGGAAAAAGTTTTTTTAAATTAATATATATATATAAATGTATGCATGCTATTTAGTTTTAGTTCATTAGTAAACGATAGTTAAAACTTAAATGTAAGCTGACAATTTTGCTATCATTCGAAAGCTTATCCAGTTTTTACTAATATGAAATTTATTCTTTAGATACTTCTTAATAGTACTTTTATAATTTTAATAAAACTAATTTTAGTTTTTACCATCTACTAGATTGCATTAATTTTTGTTGTTGGTGTTGTGGCTCGGAACATGCGAAAAAGGGTAAATTTTCCTATTCTGTAAGCAAGAGATCATTCTCTAAGGGAAAAGTCTGAGTATTACTATAATTCTGACTCGGTGAATGGATAGATCTGGAACTAATGAATCCAATGATATGACTAATAAAAAATTTACAAAATATAACAAGTATAAAATTTACAACCGTAGGCTTGTCACAAAACTGCTAGTCATGTAAACAAATAAACAAAACTATAAACAAAGATAGACAAATAATAACTTAATAGTAAGCAATAATGGCTAAGATTTTGAAGAATATAAATGTTTTTACTTTTATAACTTTAATAAATCAAATAACATTAACATTTTGATTACTAAACATCAGTATATGTATATTAAACTGACAATACACATTCATTTGTATTTTTTTCAGTAAAGTGCAAATTTTGTTCTGGCCTTGGGAAGGCGTAGGGTTTTTGAGCCCAACTTATGTTACTTTCTGCTCGTTTTCAGTTTGACTCGGTTATTTATTGTAATTTCTGTTCGTTTTGGGTTTCACTTATTTATCGATGCTGATTTGTGGAAGTTTCATGCTTGGTAGATTATTTGATTTTATTTTTGCTCATTTTTTGTTTAATGGAGTTCTTTACTTTTCTTTGAAAAACTTATTTTGTGTAAAAAATTTTTTTTTAATTAATTTCTGTTCGTTTTATATTGACATATTCTTTTCAGGGAAAAAGGAAATAATACTTCAAATCTTTTCTTTTTTTTAAGACTTTATAGTTTGGCCTGCTATTTGTATGCTGGAGAAAAATTTTTAACAACATACACCCTTTTAAAAATCTTGACACAAATAGTAGTGTTTAATTTAGTTTCATACCTCCTCTAGTTGACCTGAAATGGAAAACTTGATACCATTCGAAAAAAAAAATCTGTTTACTTTCTTTGATAGCTTGGATACACTTACGCTATTTTCATTTGGTTAAATTTTAAGAGCAGAAGTAGCCCCGAAAGTTTGAACATAATACCCTCAGTCGTTCTTGGGATACTGCTGAGATACCTTATTGGGAATTAGCATTAACACAGTGCATTTTGATTTAATCTTAAGTCAACGTTTAGTTTTTAAACATAATGGGCAAATGGGAGGGTGTAAGTGGGAGGGGGATTAGTTGCCCTCCAATCACTCTCGACTATTAAAAAGGGCATCAGCCCTTTCTATTTTCAATCGAATGAGCCCTTTTCGAAGTTACCACGACAACTTCTTCGATACGAAGTGCCCTGGTGTAAACAACAACAACGAAAAAAAATAATACATTATACCCACATCGATCTTTACTATAAAAATGTCAAGCCTTCAAATCACTTTCGACTATTAAAAAGGGCACTAGGCCTTTCGATTTCCAATCGAATGAGCCCTTTTTGAAACGACAACGCTTTCTATAAACACCTTATATGCCCCCAGGGTATAAATTACAACCCTTGCCCTAAGGGCTGTTAGGGTGGTCGTCATCCTCTAAGACCTAATTTCCAGAACTTTCAACTACGTTAAACAATATAGCTATCTCAAAATTTTGATTGAATGTGTTTGGGGAAATGGTGGGCGTGAGAGGGGTGTTAGTCACTCTCCAATCACTTTCAACTATTAAAAATTGCACTAGCCCTTTAAATTTCCAATCAAATGAGCCCTTTTGAAGTTTCTACGACAACATTTTAAATAAAAACCTTATATGCCCCCAGGGCATAACTCACAACCCTTGCCCTGAGTGCTGGAGGGAGAGTGTCGTTCTCAAAGACCTAATTTCCAGAACATTCTACTACTTTGAACAAAATGGCTACCTGAAAATTTTTTTTGGATGTATTTGGAGGAATGGTGGGCGTGAGAGGGGGGTCAGTTACCCTCCAATCACTTTCGACTATTAAAAAGGGTACTAGCCCTCTCAATTTCCAATTGAGTGAGCCCCTTTTGAAGTTTTACGACAACTCTATCTATAATAAACCTTATATGCCCTCAGGGCATAACTTATAACCTTTGCCCTGGGGGCTCTGGGGGGTTTGTCATCCTTAAATACATATTTTCCAGAACTTTCAACTACGTTGAACAAAATGGCTATCTCTAAACTTTGATTGAATGTTTTTGAGGAAATTGTGGACCTAAGAGGGGGGTTAATTACTCTCCACTCACTTTCTACTATTAAAAAGGGCAATTTCAATTTCCAATCAAATGAGCCCTTTTTGAAATTTCTACAGCAACTTTCTATATAAACCCTATATGCCCCAAGGGCATAACTTACAACCCTTGCTCTGAGGGATCTGAGGGGGCTATCATCCTAAAAGACCTAATTTCCAGAACTTTCAACTACGTTGAACAAAATGGATATCTCAAAATTTTGATTGGATGTGTTTGGGAAAATGGTTGGCGTGAGAGGAGCGTTAGTCGCTCTCCAATCACTTTCAACTATTAAAAAAGGCACTAGCCCTTTCAATTTCCAATTGACCGAGCCTTTTGAAGTTTCTACGACAACGCTTTCAATAAAAACTTTATATGCCCCCAGGGTATACCTTACAACCCTTGCCCTGAGGGCTGTGAGGGGAGGGGGTTGTCATCCTTAAAGACCTAATTTCCAAAACTTTCAACTATGTTGAATAAAATGGCTATCTAAAATATTTGATTGGATGTGTTTGGGGAAAAGGTGGGCGTGAGAGGGGGGTTAGTTGCCCTCAAATCACTTGACTATTTAAAAAGGGCACTAGCCCTTTGAATCTCCAATCGAATGAGCCCTTTTTCAAGTTTCTACGACAAAGATTTAAATAAAAACCTTATATGCCCCCAGGGCATAATTTATAACCCTTGCCCTGAAGACTGGGGGGGGAAGTGTCCTGCTCAAAGGTATAATTTCCTGAACTTTAAACTGCATGGAACAAAATGGCTATCTCAAAATTTTGATTGGATGTGTTTGGGGAAATGGTGGGCGTGGAAGGGGTGTTAGTTGCCCTCCAATCACTTTCGACTATTAAAAAGGGCACTAGCCATTTCAATCTCCAATCGAATGAGCCCTTTTTCAAGTTTCTACGACAAAGATTTAAATAAAAACCTTATATGCCCCCAGGGCATAATTTACAACCCTTGCCTGAGGGCTTTGGCGTGTTGTCATCCTCAAAGACCTAATTTCCAGAACTTAAAACTACGTTGAATAAAATGGCTATCTCAAAATTTTGATTGGATGTGTTTGGGGAAAAGGTGGGCGTGAGAGGGGGGTTAGTTGCCCTCCAATCACTTTCGACTATTAAAAAGACCACTAGCCCTTTGAATTTCCAATCGAATGATCCTTTTTTGAAGTTTCTACGACAACGCCTTCTATAAAATCTTATATGCTCCCAGGGCATAACTTACAACCCTTGCCCTGAGGGCTGTGGGGGAGTGTCCTCCTCAAAAACATAATTTCTATCTGGAAATCAACTACGCTGAACAAAATGGCTATCTCGAAATTTTGATTGGATGTTTTTCGGGAAATGGTAAACGTGGAAGGGGTGTTAGTTGCCTTCCAATCACCTTCGACTATTAAAAAGAGCACAAGCCGCTCCAATTTCCAATTGAATGAGCCTTTTTCAAAGTTTCTACGACAACTTCTTCGATGCGAAGTGCCCTGCTCTAAAGGAAAAAAAAAATAATACATTGTGCCAACATCGTTCTTATTTCCTCCTGGGGAATAACTTAAAACCCTTGCCCTGAGGGCTGTGGGGGAGTGTCCTCCTCAAAAACATAATTTCTATCTGGAAATCAACTACGCTGAACAAAATGGCTATTTCAAAATTTTGATTGGATGTGTTTGGGGGAATGATAGGCGTGGAGGGGGGCTTGTTGCCCTCCAACCACTTTCGACTATTAAAAAGGGCACTAGCCACTCCAATTTCCAATCGAATGAAACCTTTTGGAAGTTTCTACGACAACTCCTTGGATACGAAGTGCCATGGTATGGAAAAAAGAAAACAAAATACAAATAAATAAATAATACATTGTGCCTACATCGTTCTTTACTTAGGCAGCGCGATTTCGTTGCCTATGAAAAAATGACCCCCAGAAAAGGCTTACAAACCATGCTCTCGTTCTATCGCAGATATGTGATAATCTTTGATAGGCCCTATTATCCTGAGCATGACGATATGGGCTTTAGGCTCATGTTAGTCCCATTAATCATTAAGACCTGCTCTGTATCACTTAATGAAGCCGATTCTGTTTTGATTCGAGACTGTTGTTGATTCTAGAAGCGCATATCCTCTAAAAAAAAACAAAGTTTTTCTTTCAAGCAATCCGCAGACAGGCCAGATGGGATGCTAATTTTCTATATTTTTCGTAGTTATTTCAAAAAGAGCTCATCGTCTCTTTGATTAAAATCAAGTATTTTGCAGTAGGCATCAAGACATGGCTAATTGTACTGTTGATAGATAAGTCTATCTATAATCCATCCATAGGTCATTCCTAGGGCAGAACTAAGGTAGATTGTCATAGAATTAAGGGATGAAAGATTGGATCGATTTTGGGTTGTCGCGTGACGAACAATGTCCACTGGGCTTGTATGCAAAATCTGGGACCGAATATATATATATATATATATATATATATATATATATATATATATATATATATATATATATATATATATATATATATATTATATATATATATATATATATATATATATATATATATATATATATATATATATATATATATATATATATATATATATATATATATATATATATATATACGAGGGCAATTCAGAAACTAACCTCCGATTGGTCACAGTGCGTGTAGTGGGGGGAGTAGCGCGCCATCTGTGCATTCACGCGCTCAGCAGGTCAGTCGGCATCAAGCCGTAGTCGAGTGAACATCGTACCTGCGCTAGTTTAGTTATTGTGGTAGTTTGAAATGTGTGCTGCAATAGAAAATCCCGCCAAATGTGAAGTGCGTGTTGTTATAAGGTTTTTTACAGCCAAAGGATACTCTGCAGCAGCTATTCATCGTGAGCTTTGTGCCGTGTACGGACCAAAAGTTATGAGTGAAGGAGTTGTCCGTGAATGGGTACGTTTATTTAAAAGTGGACGAGAAAACGTTCATGATGAAGAGAGGAGTGGTAGACCATCCTCGTATATATATATATATATATATATATTATATATATATATATATATATATATATATATATATATATATATTATATATATATATATATATATATATATATATATATATATATATATATATATATATATATATATATATATATATATATATTTATATTTATATATATTTATATTTGAACGACTGATATGGCCAGGCTGTACTGTTCACTTTTTATATGCATATGAGGAAGAATAAGAGAAGCTATAAATTCCAGTTAAAATTAGAAGGTTTTTCCTCGTTCATTTTGAGAAAACTCTGTAAAATCGTTGACACTGGATATTTGAGCTAAAACGCAGGTGTCACATTACCGTAAAATAGATGGATTCTATTTGCCGCTTGTTTTAACAATGTTCACCGTCGTTTGACAGTCATAACCCCTTATGATCTCTCGCTGGTCGATATCTGCCGTCAGATCTCCCACAGATTTTTCAGTTCCTGATGCCGTCATATTGCTTAAATTCCTTCATTGTTATTATTTTTTTCTTTTTTCTCGAGAGTTTTGCTATTAATTTGTTAGCGTCACTAGCTCTGGTTAAAAAGCATTGTTGCCATTGTTTAATTTTCATTTGAGTGGAGTCTAATTGCATTCCCGTGTTATTCATTTGATTGTCTTCCAGTTGGAAACCTTTGTCCTTCTAAGGGGGAGGAACTGATTTGTTCTGTTTCCCCTCTCAGTCAAGATTTATTTGCTCAATGATATTGATCCCTAAAATAGGTTTGTTTTAGCTTTCAAGCGCCAGGTCGTGGGATTAGATTGTAATCTCAATTCTGTTGAGAGACCAAAACTTATTCAACTGAGATTGTTTGGCCAAATGATATAAAAGGTCCTTTTTTATCTTTTCAATCTGCCAAGATCTTACATCTTTTAACAGAAAACTGTTTTAAAAGACCTCTGAGGATTCTGATCTTACTTCTCATGCTGTTTTTTTTCTTCTTCTTATATATACATACATACATATATATATATATAATATATATATATATATATATATATATATATATATATATATATATATATATATATATATTATATATATATATATATATATATATATATATATATATATATATATATATATATATATATATATATATATATATATATATATATATATATATATTCTGATCATTGGTCTAAGGACTTTTGATGAGAATATTTGATGAGAATATTATCAAAACCCTCTTTCCAATGTCTTATTGGGCAGAAATATTTGAATTAAGGAAATTTCGACCAAAAATTAGTGAACTCTGAGATGTTAGCATTTTGATTAAGCGAAAACAAAGATATTATTAGAATTAAGACCAAAGAAGTAGGATATTATAGGCAGTGCAATAGCGCTGCCTAAGTAAAGAACGATGTTGCCACAATGTATTATTTTTTTTTTCCTCCATACCCAGGCACTTTGCATCGGAGGAAATGTCGTAGAAACTTCGAAAAGGGCTCATTCGACTGGAAATTGGAGAGGCTAGTGCCCTTTTTAATAGTCGAAAGTGATTGGAAAGCAACCATTTCCCCAAACACATCCAATCAAAATTTTGAGATAGCCATTTTGTTCCACGCAGTTAAAGTTCAGGAAATTATACCTTTGAGCAGGACACTCCCCCCCCACAGTCTTCAGGGCAAGGGTTATAAGTTATGCCCTGGGGGCATATAAGTTTTTATTGAAATCTTTGTCGTAGAAACTTGAAAAAGGGCTCATTTGATTGGAAATTCAAAGGTCTAGTGCCCTTTTTAATAGTCGAAAGTGATTTGAGGGCAACTAGCCCCCCTCTCTCGCCCACCTTTTCCCCAAACACATCCAATCAAAATTTTTAGATAGCCATTTTGTTCAGTGTTGTGGATTTCCAGATAGAAATGATGTTTTTGAGGAGGGCACTCCCCCACAGCCCTCAGGGCAAGGGTTGTAAGTTATGCCCTGGGGGCATATAAGGTTTTTATAGAACGCGTTGTCGTAGAAACTTCAAAAAGGGCTCATTCGATGGGAAATTGAAATGGCTAGTGCCCTTTTTAATAGTCGAAAGTGATTGGAAGGCAACTAACACCCCTTCCACGCCCACCATTTCCCCAAACATATCCAATCAAAATTTTTAGATAGCCATTTTGTTCCACGCAGTTTAAAGTTCAGGAAATTATACTTTTGAGCAGGACACCCCCCCCCCCCACAGTCTTCAGGGCAATGGTTATAAGCTATGCCCTGGGGGTATATAAGGTTTTTATTGAAATCTTTGTCGTAGAAACTTGAAAAAGGGCTCATTTGATTTGAAATTCAAAGGGCTAGTGCCCTTTTTAATTGTCGAAAGTGATTTGAGGGCAACTAACCCCCTTTCACGCCCACCTTTTCCCCAAACACATCCAATCAAAATTTTTAGATAGCCATTCTATTCAACGTAGTTGAACGTTTTGGAAATTAGATTTTTAAGGATGACAACCCATCTCCCCCCACAACCCTCAGGGCAAGGGCTGTAAGTTTCGCCCTGGGAGCATGTAAGGTTTTTATTGAAAGCGATGTTGTAAAAACATCAAAGAGGGCTCATTCAATTGAAAATTGAAAGGGCTAGTGCCCTTTTAATAGTCGAAAGTGATTGAAGAGAAACTAACCCCCCTCTCACGCCCACCATTTCCCCAAACACATCCAATCAAAATTTTGATACATCCATTTTGTTCAACGTAATCGAAAGTTCTGGAAATTAGGTCTTTTAGGATGATAACCCCGTCAGAGCCCTCGGTGCAAGGGTTGTAAGTTATGCCCTGGGGGCATATAAGGTTTATATAGAAAGTTTTTGTAGAAATTTCAAAAAGGGCTCATTTGATTGGAAATTGAAATTGTCCTTTTTAATAGTCGAAAGTGAGTGGAGAGTTATTAACCCCCCCTCTCACGCCCACCATTTCCCCAAACACTTTCAATCAAAGTTTAGAGACAGCCATTTTGTTCAACGTAGTTGAAAGTTCTGAAAATTATGTATTTAAGGATGACAACCCCCCCCCCCCCCCCCAGAGTCCCCAGGGTAAAGGTTGTAAGTTATGCCCTGGGGGCCTATAAGGTTTTTAATGATAGAGTTGTCGTAAAAACTTCAAAAGGAGCTCATTAAATTGGAAATTGAGAGGGCTAGTGCCCTTTTTAATAGTTGAAAGTGATTGGAGGGTAACTAACCCCCTCTCACGCCCACCAATCCCCCAAACACATCCAATCGAAATTTTCAGATAGCCATTTTGGTCAACGTAGTAGAAAGTTCTGGAAATTAGGTCTTTGAGGATGACAACCCCCCCCCCCCAGCCCTCAGGGCGACGGTTGTAAGTTATCCCCTGGGGACATATAAGGTTTTTATTGAAAGCGTTGTCGTAGAAACTTCAAAAGGGCTCATTTGATTGGAAATTGAAAGGGCTAGTGCCTTTTTTAATAGTTGAAAGTGATTGGAGAAAGACTAATGCCCCTCTTACGCTCACCATTTTCCCAGACACATCCAATCAAAATTTTGTGATAGCCGTTTTGTTTAACGTAGTTGAAAGTTCTGGAAATTAGGTCTTAGAGGATGACAACCACCCTCACATCTCTTTGGGTAAGGGTTGTAATTTATGCCCTGGGGGCATATAAGGTGTTTACAGGAAGTGTTGTCGTAAAAGATCAAAAAGGGTCCATTCGATTGGAAATCGAAAGGCCTAGTGCCCTTTTTAATAGTCGAAAGTGATTGGAAGGCTTTAAATTTTTATAGTAAAGATCGATGTGGGTATAATGTATTATTTTTTTGTTGTTGTTTAGACCAGGGCACTTTGTATCGAAGGAGTTGTCGTAGGAACTTCGAAAAGGGCTCATTCGATTGAAAATAGAAAGGACTGATGCCTTTTTAATAGTCGAAAGTGATTGGAGGGAAACTATTCCCCCCTCCCACACCCACCCTCCCATTTGACTTTATGTTTAAAAACTAAATGTTGCCATAAGATTAAATTAAAATACACTATGCTATGTTAATTCCCAATAAGGCATCTCAGCAGTATCCCAAGAACGACTGAGGGTATTATGTTCAAACTTTCGGGACTGCTTCTGCTCTTAAAATTTAACCAAATCAAAATAGCGTAAGTGTATCCAAGCTATCAAAGAAAGTAAACAGATTTTTTTGCGAATGATATCAAGTTTTCCATTTCAGGTCAGCTAGAGGAGGTATGAAACTAAATTAAACACTACTATTTGTATCCATATTTTTAAGAGGGTGTGTGTTGTTAAAAATTGCTGAAAATTTTTCTCCAGCATACAAATAGCAGATCAAACTATAAATTGTTAAAAAAATGAAAAGATTTAAAGTATTATTTTCTTTTTCTCTGAAAAGACTATGTCAATATAAAACGAACAAAAATTAATTAAAAAAGCTTTTTCCATAAAATAAGTTTTTCAAAGAAAAGTAAATAACTCCATTAAACAAAAAATGAGTAAAAATAAAATCAAATAATCTACCAAGCGTGAAACTACCACAAATCAGCATCGATAAATAAATGAAACTCAAAACGAACAGAAATTACAATAAATAACCGAGTCAAACTCAAAACGAGCAGAAATTAACATAATTTGGGCTCAAAACCGCTATACCTTCCCAAGGCCAGAACATAATTTGCACTTTAGTGAAAAAAATACAAATTAATGTGCATTGTCAGTTTAATATACATATTTAGTAATCAAAATGTTAAGATTATTTGATTTATTAAAGTTATAAAAGTAAAAACATTTATATTTTTTTTTCTGTAAAGTGCAAATTATGTTCTGGCCTTATATATGTTTTCCAACATGGGTTGACACTGTCATCCTTTTTTTCAGTTTTACTTGGTTCAGTTTGGATTTTTTTTTTTTTTTTAAGAATAAAATTGAGTACTCAGTGTATTTAAAATGTTAACAGTGACATTTGGCGAGTCTGGCTTGAGTAGATGACAAATAATAAGTTTATAATATGCATTACGTAGGAATTTGTTTCGAGAGGGAAGGGGGTTAAAAACCGGTGAATTATGTAAAATATTGGAAGTTGTGGTTATATTTATAAATATGTGAATACTTTTAAGGAGAATGGGCTTAACCGCTTAACCCTGTGGCGTTATATACATGCTTGCATTTAAAATGAATGTCTTAAAAAGGATGGTGGATTTATTTCAGCATATGAATACATGTCTTTTGAATGCCGTGAAAAATAATGCACAGAAATCGAATAATAAAATCTGATGTTTGTGTTTGCAATTGAAGAGCGATTAAAATTTACAGTGAGCAAACATTGCTATACGTTGTAGGGGTTCAATCCTCAAATCCTAAAACTCACGCTAAGTAGTCTGAGATATAGTTTAGCTTTTAATTAAAACGCAAAAATGTGGAACGGAGTCGAATCATAGATTAAACTGTGTATTTTACATGTTTTTTTTTATCTGTATTTCAAAGTAAAGGCATAATGATATCCTAGCCCACGGGTCGGCAACCTTTTGTTGTAAAAGGGCCTAAATTTTACTTGGGGTATTACGCGGGCCGCACTTAGGTCACATGTTATTACAGTGTAATGTAGTATTGTAGGTGCACCATAATGATTAGAGTATATCTACAATATTAATATACAAATATCTTAGACTTAAAATAAAAACTTAATGTATATTTTTACGACATTTATTGTAGTTAATACAATCAATGAGATTTTTTGTTGTTGCATTTGACTTACAATGTTTTTTTTACATTAGCTTGCATTTTTGTAGTAGAGACGCGTAGTATTGCGTCTAAATGTACATCCGATTACCGAGAACAGTGTTTGTTTTTTCGATAATTCAGAATTGAAAAGGTTTGGATCACAAATATACATACTACCAAGCATAGTAATTATTTGCCGAGCAAACCTTTTTAAATCCTTGTAGTTTTCAGAGGGCAAACTTCCAAAGAAATCCACCAAGTTTGTTTTTTCCTTAAAAGCTGTTTTAAGTGTGATATCACTTTGCAAATCTATCGCGTTGATCTGCAATTCACTTGGTACATTATTGACATCCACTGCGAAGGGGTTTTCAAAAATGTCCATCTTACGTGAGATCTTTTTGATATCAGCAAACCGCTTTTCAAACTCAGATTGAAGTTGTATTAATGTATTTTTCATTCTAGTATTTTGCTAAACAAAATTTATATCAGCTTCTTCTACTGCTTTCTTGCAATTTGGAAAAATATCGAGCTTTCTTTCATTGATATGCTTGATAAATAATGTTAGTTTCATTTCAAATGCCTTAACATCTGAATACATCCAGCATTTAAATTTAATTTTTGCTTGTAAGCGTGTATCGAGTAGATTTAGTTCTGTAATCAAATCAGTTAAAACCCAAGATCTACAACCCACTGGTTGTTGTAAAGTTCGGGTATTACCTTCCCTTTCATCTCCATGAAGTTGTAAATTTTTTCTTTAAATATAAAAATTGTTGAAGTACCTTACCATCAGCTTAGCCAGCTTACCTCACAGTAAAACATCACGTCGTCAAATTCAGCTTCCACATCTTCAGAAAACTTTTTAAACTGGCGGTTAGTAAGCCCATTTTTTCTTATAAAATTAATAACAAATATAATGGTATCCATTATTTCTCTCCACGATAAAACCTTGCAAACACAATGCTTCTTGATAGACAATACAGTGAAACGTTAAATAACTCCTCATATACATGAAAGTTTTCACCAATCCTTCGTACAAATATTAGGAATTGTGCCATATCCCACACATCCGTACTTTCGTCCATTACAAGAGAGAAGTACGTAAAAGACTCGCTTTATCCTTAAGTTGCTCACACAAGTTAGCATCCAAGTCTTCGGTGCAGCGGGTGCAAGTTCTAGCAGAGATTAATGTTTTTAAATATATTTCTGTTCCGGGCATACTTCCTCCGCAATAAGCTAAGACAAGTCAATACACTCTTTGACAAGTTCAATGTCGGTAAATGGGCGACCATGCTTTACTATTATTTCTGCCACTTTGTAGCTTGCACATACAGCTGATTTGCTTTTGTCTGTCTTTAAAGATTTTCTGCTGATTTTTGAGTGACGATTTCAAGTTGATGATTTTGTTTTTTCGAGATTTACATCCAAGACCGTCAAATTTAGTTTTGTGCTCAGTATTGTAATGTCGTTTCAGGTTATATTCCTTTACTACGGAAATACTCTTTTGAGATATCAAACACAAAAGTTTTTCTTTTACTTAAAAAAAAAAAGTTATAAATTTGTCATCATTCATTAAAAATCTGTTTTTCATCAACGATCTTTCTGTTTTTAGAAGCCGTCTTGGGTGTGCAAAAAGAAGAAATAAAATATAGGCCTATGTGTATCTATTTGTTTTTACGGAGCCTACCAGCCAGTTTATCCCTGTATCTTTGGCATTACGCCAGTTCTAAGGGATTGTCTTGTTCTTTGCTATAGCTAAGTAGTTGACGCAGTCAAAGTCACATGCACTGGCAATTGTAGTTACAAGCAGCCTGGGTTTCAGTCGCGATCAGTCACAGTCAGAAGTATTTGCAATTGCAAGTAGTCACAAATTCAAACTGTTAAAAGCAGTCACAACTTGAAAAGTCACAATAGCAGTAGCACTAATTGCATAAGTAGTGGTTGTAGTAGCCCTCAAAGGTTCAATTTATTGCTTTTAGTTGTCCCTCAGATATTGCCCACATCTTTTTAACAACCTTCATGCATTGAGTGTATTTTGATTTTGTTCAATATGTACTGCATTCTCCCCTAATAGTTTTACCGTAATGCCCTTAGCCATCCCAGATATATTGCAGATAGCCATTTTAACATCCATATTTAGTTATCAATCCCCCTCAACAGATCCTGAAGTTTCAACTTAATACCTTTATCTGTTCCCAAGATGTTGTAATGTGCCCTTATGACAAACTTGGATGGACATAGTGTGTTTTTATTTAGTTTAATATCCCTCAATAATATGCCCTGGAAGTTCCAGCGTACCCCTCTTATTTTCCTGAGATATTGCACATACACCCTTTTCACAACCTGGATGTATTGTACCTTTTGATTTAGCTTTACTCCCCCTCTAGTTTCCCTGAAAGTTGAAACTTAATACCTTATTCTGTTCCTGACTCTTCGTATCTATGCTCCTTTGACAACCTGGATGTAATTAAGCCCTTTTGATGAAAATCGCCCTTAGAAAAAAAAAATTACCCTCAATTTTGTAGATGGGTGTCAACTGGTACATACTGCGATATGTTCTAGTGTGTACCATTTTTTCCTGTCCCAGTATATACCAGACGACACCTATCTACAATATCCAGCGTTATTTTTTCTTCTTAATATTTTGCCACAAGATGACAACATAACATGACCAGGTAACTTGGTTTTCATTTCGTACCACAAGCACTAAATTTTACTGAACCAAGAAAGAATAAACAAAGAAAATCTAAAGGCAAAATGTTTTTTTTTTTTGGGGGGGGGGGTATTTCCGAAACTTGAGGTAGGTTTACAAAAAAATTGTAACATACCAAAATAAATGCTCTTGGTGGTTGAACATCAAACTAACTATGCTAGATGGTGTCTACAGATTTTTTTCTAGAATGTTAGATGGCGCCCCCTTTGACTCTGTTGTGTATTCGTATGGTGTGTAATATGGTCTGTGAGGTGCGGTTCGGCGAAGATCTTACCGGCCGCACCAAGACGCCTCGCGGGCCGCATGCGGGCCGCGGGTTGCCGACCCATGTCTAGCCCAATTAGTGGAGGGCTGATAATATTGCCAGTCCCTTTCTTGTGTATAGTAATTTTGGATTGGTTTAAGCTTTGATTACTTTTTACTTGCAAATGAAAAACTAGGTTTCTTCGTTTAATAGATTAAAAAAAAACACATCTAAAATCCTTTTCTAATATTTTCATAAGCTGAGATAGACCGGACATGAAATTGATCATTTCTTAAATGACAGATTTTAAATTGAAAGATGTAGTAGTATACGGCCAGTGTCAAAGCCAAATTGAATTTCTTATACGAAAACTAATATCGATATTTCTCGTGGATCATCATCAAAATTTGAGTCCTGAAAACGCTCATAAAAAAAAAGTATGGAAGTCCTGTAAGATGAAATTTCGTAAGACTTGGGATAAGTTATCTGGAGTTTAATAACGATGAGGAACAACAAAATTTAAATCTCCTGAGCGCTTTCCGCTAATATATGTTCTACATGGTCAAGGTTATTGGATATCCCTTTATCTATTTATTAGGCTGTAGCAAAATTTGCGGCGTCGTCGATTATTTGATTTTGATAGCTACTAGCTTTGTTGGGGCTTAGATAAATGTTTTCAGAAACATCTTTGCTTCATACTCAGGTACGGGCATAGTGACTCATTTTGCAGGGGATAACCTTAGAAGTGGAGTAAAAAAGTTGGCGAATTATCAGAAAACGTAAAAATTGTGAAAATTATAAACGTATTGAGTTGAATGTGGAAGTTTAAGCTTTGTAGATATTAGCTCTGTGGAACTGACCATATCCAATCACAGTTGCAGTACACTATACTCAACTCTTTGGAATAAATCGGAGTTTATTATTATAATATATATATATATATATATATATATATATATATATATATATATATATATATATATAATATATATATATAATATATATATATATATATATATATATATATATATATATATATATATATACTATTATATATATTATTATATTATTATTATTATGTACATGTATATGTGCCCACCGCTTACAGTTGAAGAGGTGGCAACAAAGTCTGTTTGAGGACATTTAGAGGAGGGAGTGTTCAATTTTTAGGAGCTTTAAGTTGAAGAGGCGACAACAAAGGAGGGGGTGTTCAATTTTTTGGAGCTAAAGTTGAAGAGGCGACAACAGAGGCTATTTGAGGACATTTAGAGTAGGGAGTGTTCAATTTTTAGGGGCTTTAAATTGAAGAGGCGACACCAAAGGTTATTTGAGGACATTTAGAGGAGGGGATGTGGAATTTTTAGGAGCTTTAAGTTGAAGAGGCGACAACAAAGGCTACTTGATGACATTTAGAGGAGGGGGTGTTCAATTTTTGGAGCTAAAGTTGAAGAGGCGACAACAGAGGCTATTTGAGGACATTTAGAGGAGGGAGTGTTCAATTTTTAGGAGCTTTAAATTGAAGAAGCGACACCAAAGGTTATTTGAGGACATTTAGAGGAGGGGATGTGGAATTTTTAAGAGCTTTAAGTTGAAGAGGCGACAACAAAGGCTATTTGAGAACATTTAGAGGAGGGAGTGTTCACTTTTTAGGAGCTTAAAGTTGAAGATGTGACAACAGGGCCAGATTTAAATCTTTGGCACCCCTAGGCCCAAGTATTTTGGCGCCTTTAAGCCCTGGTAATTTTTTTTCGGGGAGACACAGATTTACGGAGAAATCCCCGAAAATTAGGGGAGCCCTGAACAGAAGGTCTGAACAGAAGGCAACTGATGAGCGATGAGCCAAAAGTAATGCAAGAGAGAGGTGATAGCGAGCTCTCAGCTGCCATTCTTGGGAGACATCTGACAGTTTATAAGTGGCTTCGGATTTCCTGTGTTGTTTTAAAATCACTTTTCTATGAATATGCAGCGCAGCAGCAAAGTGCACCTGACACTTGTACGATAAATGACATCAGTCCAATTTTTGTTAAGAAAAAATTGCTCAGTGTTTTTTTTTTGTTGTTGCTCCCCGAGGCCCGGGCCTGCTGGGCCTATCCGTAAATCCTGGCCTGGGCGACAACAAAGGACATTTTGAGAACATTTAGAGGAGGGAGTGTTGAGTTTGACGAGCTTAAAGTTGAAGATGTGACAACAAAGGACACTTGGAGAACATTTAAAGGAGGATCTGTTCCATTTTGAGGAGATTAAAGTTTAAGAGCCGACAACAAAGGATGTTTTGAGAACATTTCTAGGATGAAGTGTTTGATTTTGAGGAGCTTAAAGTTGAAGAGGTGACAGCAAAGGATATTCTGAAAACATTTAGAGAAGGGGGTTTTCAACCTTAAGGAGCATAAAGTTAAGAGGCGACAACAAAGGACATTTTGAGAACATTTGGAGCAGGGGGGGGGATCAATTTTGAGGAGCTTAAAGTTTAAGAGGCAACAACAAAGGATGTTTGGAGGAGGGGGTGTCTAAAAAAAAATTCAATTTAGGTCTAAATTTTTCTGATTTACCTCGATGAGTTTCTTCGAACCTTTCTTCAGGAACCCTCCCCTCGTTCTTTTTTTTCAATTACTTCCTGTTGTCTTCATGACTGGTTTGCCCCTAATTGTGTACACAAATTTGTAATTATGCTTCATACTCAACTATAGGAATTAAATGATTTTTTTCGCGTCGTATTTCTGCTTTGTAAAGTGTCCAAATTTCTGTTTAGAGAGATGTTGAACATGTTTTGTGTGCAGTCAAAAACAGTGTCATGGTATGGAATGCTGCTAGCTGAATTTGTTCAACCACTTTTAAGGGTTGGATGTGTTCTGCGTGACTTTATTGATCTGTTCTACGTTTATTTGCCGAGCAGCCTGGTTTATTTGACCGGTTGAAATTAGATCATATTTTGTCCTTGGTTACCTTGGTTTGTCCTTGGTTACTTGGTTACCTACTTTGTCATTGGTTCTCAGCAAGATGCATCCTATAACGGCCTTAGTGTGTAGACTGGTTGGGTTTTGGAACATTTTTATTCTATGCCGTTCGCAACACAAAATTTGTCGATTATTTCAAAAAATTTAGTAATTTAATAGGCTTATCCGCGCGCATGAAGAGGAGTCATCGCCCCCGCTCTCTGGGTCTGGAATAATCAGGAGGCCCTGGCTAAAAATACACATGTTTACATCCTGCTCAATCCCAGTAAAATTTTATATACTGAAACCAAGCTGTGCCAGCCCTGCAAGCAATCTATGTTTGTCGGATTTATAGTGCTAGGTTTCAGTATATATTTGTTTATAGTATCCCTTTTGTTGCTTAAAATTTTGTGTAACTTCAATTTGTTGTGGCAAGTGTCGCTAGGTATCACTCCAAATTTTTTGAAAGCTGCTACCTCATTTACTGAGGAGGAACGTTGTGCAATTGACCGTTACTGGCCTTATGAAAGAATGCTCTGTCTAGTTGCGGGCTAACCATCCATACAGCTGACAATTATCTAATTCCCAAGACCTGTCCCATATCAAGTAATTGATTGTGCTTACTATGAAAAGTTCCAAAAACGCAATCATTATTTCCACTGCGCTTCTGTTTCATCTTTGGACTGCCATCTTTTAATAGATACTGAAAATGCTTATATATATATATATATATATATATATATATATATATATATATATTATATATATATATATATATATATATATATATATATATATATATATATATATATATATATATATATATTGCCTGTTTTCGTCATGAATACTAAATATACTAAGTGTGTTTTTTAATTAAGGTTCTTTGAACATAAGTACACAACGAAAGATAAATTTATAAAGTAAATTTATTTTCAGAAAGTGTATACTTTACTCTATTTTTCGACATAGTTACCAAGTTTTTGAAACACTAATCATATCTCTCAATCAATTGTAAAGTAAAGTTTTTATAATAACATGCCGCCGCCTCCAATAACCATGGGCTCACGGCTGTTTTTACGTCTTCGTCATTTTTTTAACGGTTGCCCCTGAGGTGGCAACCGGTTGAACTGGAGACAAGACATGGGTTTCGCAAATCACGCCTAAATCGAGGCAACAGAACATGGAATGGAAACACACACACTCCCCTTAAAATTTGAAGGACGAATATTCTCTCTCCCAGCGCAAAATCATGGCGTCGGTGTTTGGGAATAGACATGGTGTTTTTTTGGTCGACTTCAAGTACTTTCTTTTAAATAATCATTCGTTGTGTAATTATGGTCAAAGGGACCTTAATTAAAAAACACGCCTCGTATTAACGACGGCTATTTAAAGACGCTTCAAACTTTGGAAATACTTGGAAATGAACATGGAATACCTATTTGTGAAACAAACCCTTTTCTATTAATATCTTTGAAATAAGAGAGTGATCTTAAATTTGTCATTGAACAAGTGATCAAAGTAGTTCAGTGAACTTTGAGAGGATATTCTAGGGAAACTGGCGGGATCTGAGTTTCGCTTTGAATTGATCAAATGTTCCATTCATGACTAGACAAAAGTTCCAACTATCAGACGAGTAAGAAGGGTTATTGTATACAGAGGTCACGTAACAAGGTTCATCGAGCCCAAATAGTTGGTAGGGTCATCAGCCTCTTATAAGTAGCGTCATCAGTAGTTTCTAGGTATTACTTTTGATATCCCAAAGCTGGTTGAAAAGTTGGTTTTTTGAACTATTAAATAATAAAAAAAAAACAAGTTTTTTCAACTGAAAATAAGGAGTAACATTCAAAGTTTAAATTTATTGAAACTATCCCGTATAAAAGGATCTCTCTCTTCCTCAAACATCGCTTTTTGCGCTAAAGCATTAAATTTCTTTAAAAGCACTTCTCATTCAGAATCAAACGGCCCTTGAGTTTGAGCAGTCTCTGATGGTTTGATTTACATTAAGATCGCTTGACTTTTTGGGGGTGCTTCCCCCTTTTTCGAAAATCTGGCAAATTTTCTGAGGCTCGTAGCTTTTGATAGGTAACATCAATCTTACTGAACTTCATATATTTGGAATCAGTATAAAAAACCAATTCTCTTGATGTATCTATTGTTATGAAAATTTGGTTTAATAGGTTACTATTGAAGCGACTCGCTCCTTACTTGCAGTTCGTTACCACGAGCTGTTTGAAACTGTGGTGTCTATAGCCCAAGTCGATCTTAATTGATTATTATCAAAATGATTACCAAAGGTGACGAATTCTATAGCTCATTGCAGAAACTACTAAGTCATCAGCATTAAAGATGCCAACTATGACTATTCGAAAGTGTTCCAAATCTAGAATGACTCGAATATGAAATACTAAGAAATAAAATAAGATGTTAGAAATTTCTTTCTTACAAATACATCTCAAATAGGAGAATGATATCTAGCTCCGACTTGTACCTATCTCGTATTTTCCGGCAAGTTAACATAATGAAAATACGGGCACGTCTATGATTTGTCCCCAGGACAGTAGTGAAATGGCAGAAACTGCTCTGTCGTCAGCATAAGAGATATCAATGACGACTATTCAAAATTGTATTAAATTTAGAAAGACTCGGAAATGATGTTGGATGTTAAAATAAACACGGAAATAAATAGATGTTGGAAATTTGCTTTTGTTATAACACATAACAATGATATCTAGCTCCGCCGTTCGGCTCAGATTTCTGGAAACAAGCGTTTCCAGAACTTTGACTGGTTATTCCCGGCAGAAGAAAGTATATAGTGACGGGAACCAAGTTTACTTTGAACTATTTCAACTGTTCCTTTCATTGCTAGACGAAAGTTCAGCCATTTCAGGCCGGTCGTAGTAAGTTGATGTTGCTCTGGGAGATCATCCTGAATTCGAAAACTGTTTAACTTGTCAGGGATGACAGTCAGTGCCCCAAACGATGTTTTTTAGATTCTTCATTTATTTATTGTTTGTGTATTTATTTCTTTTATAATCAAGTTTTGCAGCGATAACAATGGCGCTGATGGGCTGCTAGCCAAGGCAATTACTTCTTTTTTACGATCGAAAGTCCTTATGAAAAATTTCAAAGACGATATTCCGGAGTTTGTTATCATTTTGTTTTCTTGTCAAATGGGGGGGGGGGGTCTTGACAATCACTTTATAATATATAAATTGCTGTAGTCATGTTGTAGGGAGAACTTGAGCTTTAAAGATAGGATTAAGGGGAGCAATTAAGATTGAAGTATCTGGAGAATGGCTATTAGACAACACGGTGCTGATCACCAGAAGTATCTTCCAATGTGCTACTTGATGGGCAATCCTGTAAGGGTCAATCCTCATTATCAATAAAGGATGTAGTTTTAGCCCTTTTTGATTTCCCATTTGGCTATTTTTTTTTTTTTTCGGTATGTGAACGGGAGAATCTTGACAATTATTTTATAATATAAAAATCGCTGGAGTCAGCTTGAAGGAGAACTTTAGCGTTGCCAATGTTGAGTTTTTCTGACATTTTCGTTTACTTGTAAATGATTATTGGTGTTGAGTTTAGGCCCATAGGGTTATGGAGAGAAAATCCATGAAAAGTGATTAGTTGATAATTACGCTCTTTAACTGGACATTATTCAAATTAAAATTCTGTTCATTTATAATGACCCCCATAGCTCCCAGAGAATATAGGATTCATGGTCTTTTGTAGTAAAACAATGCTGGAATCGGTTGTTTTTTTGTGTCTTTTTTTTTTTTTTTTTTTTTTTAAGTTGACCGTATTTCTTGAAAATTATTATTACTTACTTGACTAGATGTAGTTTAAGCAGTCAGGAATCCTGGTCTGTGAAGTGTGCAATAGAAATTAGTTTATTTTATTTAACACTGAAAAAGAACTAGACAGTTTTATTCACAACCGTTTTATCACTGTTTGTAACTGCACTACAAAATACGTAACTGCAGAAAACACAACTGCAACTGCTTCTGTGGATGTAGCCTAAGCAAAGTCAGGAATTCCGGTTAGAAATCAGTTTATTTTATTTAAGACTAAAAAAGAACTATGAAAATGTTTAACTACCGTTTGTCGCTGTATATAACCGCCTTACAAAATGCACAACTGTACATTACATGTTTTTGCAAAACAACATATAGTAAAAGAAACAGTTTTTGATTGAGTTATCAGAGGTGGGTACTAATGTGTCCATCCCTCTTGTGTTTCAGTTGTGCATTTTTAAAATGTGATGTGAATCTGGCAACATCACATAGGTAAAAAGAAGAAGAATTAAAACTTGGTTTGAGACATACCTTTGTTGTTAAGTTCGCAAAAAAAAAAAAAAAAAAAAAAAAAAAAAAAAAAAAAAAAAAAAAAAAAAAAAAAAAAAAAAAAAAAAATGTATAAGAAATTATGCATCTATTAGAAATCTTGGGATGCCCGAATTAACAGAGCGAATTAAAACACCCGACTTGCTTATTGCGTACACCCAGGGGTACATGTACTACGGGTTGAGGGCAATAAAATAGATTCTTTTCGTGTTTTTTTTTTTTTGCTTTCCAAATGTTTAGTTATAAGTTGGGACTTAGTTTTGCAATGAGC
Source organism: Artemia sinica (assembly GCA_027921565.1). Classification (NCBI taxonomy): domain Eukaryota; kingdom Metazoa; phylum Arthropoda; class Branchiopoda; order Anostraca; family Artemiidae; genus Artemia; species Artemia sinica. Next base: position 1,432,812 of record JAPEVW010000045.1, on the reverse strand, counting down.
ACCTCTTAAATAGGAGACATATCTAGCTCAGCCATTCGACTCAACTTTCTATTGAACAAGCAAACAAATCCCTCCTAGAGCTTTGGAAGGATATTCTGTAGAGAGCAAAGATGAGAATGGCTGGAAATGAGTTTTCTTTATGCTGTGTTAGGTGTCCTTTAATGACTAGACGAAAGTTCCAACTATCAGACGAGTCGTAGTAAGTTGATGGGGGAGAGAAGATCTAGAGTTTAAAATTAGAACCAATGGAAAGTTAAGTGACATTTTAAGCCTTGCTCCTAACTTTCCTTTAAGGGTAAACTTAAGTTTTAGTTTTAAGCAAGTTTAATGAGGTGTAATTATTTTGTAATTTTTCTCAAAAATAAACTTTAAGACATTGTCAATTGCTTAATAATATGCCACCTGTCACGGTAATTAGACAACTAACGTCTGAATGAGTCGATAGTCTATTCGACATTAGTAAACAAGTTCTAAGGTCATACTGATCGACGAAAAAAAAAATTCTAATAAGGAAAACTTTTAGCCAGTAACTCGCTGAATTCTTTTTTGTCCTCATGGTTGTGTTTCACAAAAGGAAATCCTTCGATGAAAGTCAGTCTTATTCCATTAAATGAAGAACGACCAGGAATCTAATGCAGGTTATCAACAAATGTGCTGGTAATCATAAAAAAGGACAAGACAAGTTACTATATGTTTTTTTTTAGTTTTTTTTTATTCTGGGAGCTATTCTTATGCCAGGTTTTATTTTCTCATATAATACTTCTACATGTTTTATTGAACAAAGACAAATTCATTCTTTGTGACAAAAGCAAAATTCGCTCTATCCAGTTATTAAATAAAAAAAAAAAACAAGTTTTTTTTAACTGAAAGTAAGGAGCGACGTTAAAACTTAAAACGAACAGAAATTATTCCATATATGAAAGGGGCTGTCCCCTCCTCAATGCCTCGCTCTTTACGCTAAAGTTTTTTTATTGTTTAAAAAAATAGAGTTTTGGGAAAGTCAAACTTTAGCGTAACGAGCGAGGTGTTGAGGAGGGGACAGCCCTTTCATATACGGAATAATCTCTGCTCGTTTTAAGTTTTAACGTCGCTCCTTACTTTCAGTTTAAAAAAAAATTAATTTTTGAACGTTTTTGAGTTAATGCAGGTTTTGATTTTGGCTCACCGAACATGAATAATCAACACCAAATTTGCATGGTAATTTTACTTTTACTTGGTTAAATGGCTTTCTCGAACGCTGTTTAATTTTATTTTCAAATGTTTTTATTAGTAATAAATACACGTAACTTACGAATTAACTTACGTAACGAACTTCTATATTCATACATTTTTAATACGTATGTTAGGGGGTTCGCCCCCTAGTCAATACCTCGCTCTTTCCGCTAAAGTTCGAGTATCGTTCCAATTATTTAAAAATGACCCCTTAATCACAAAGGCCGTTAATTAGAATAAATAGCTCTTATGAAACTACTAAAAAATCTTTGGCTTAAAGATCGAGGCATTGACTATGGGGCGTACCCAGTCGTATACGTAATATTTTCTGTTTGTTTTAAATTTTGATGTTGATCCTTACTTTCAGTTGAAAAACTTGTTTTTTACTTAATTTCTGATCTTTTTTTTAAATAATGCTGGGAAATCCGGCGCCTCCTTCACAGCAATGTCCCTTCCCATATGAAAACTTCCTCCATGTAAAGATCCTCTCACATAACCCCCGATCCACCCACCCCCCCCCCCCCCCATCACCAGAAAAAATCCCCCGAAAACGTGTATATACTTCCTAAAAACCAATGCTATATGTTAACATTGGTCAAAGTTCATTACTTTCAGCGCCCCCCCGGGGACTTTGGAGGATTAAGTCATCCTAAAAGACATAGTTATCATATTTTCGACCATGCTGAACAAAATGGCTATCTCAAAATTTTGATCGGGTGACTTTGGAAAAAAATGAGCATGGGAGGGGGCCTTGGTACCTACCATTTTTTTGGTCACTTAAAAAGGGCACTAGAACTTTTAATTTCCGTTCCAATGAGTCCTCCCACGATTTTCTAGGACAACTGGGTCGATACGATCACCCCTGGGAAAAAAATAAGCAAAAAAGCAAATAAAGACGCATCCGTGATATTTCTTCTGGCAAAAAATACATAATTCCACATTTTTGCAGATAGGAGCTTGAAACCTCTACAGTAGGGTTCTCTGATACGCTGAATTTGATGGTGTGATTTTCATTAAGGTTCTATAACCTTTAGGGGGTCTTTCCCCCTTTTTTCGAAAATCAGCCAAATTTTCTCAGGCGCGTAACTTTTGATGGGTAGGACTAAACTTGATGAAACTTATATAGTCGAAATTGGCATTAAAATTTGATTCTTTTGTTGTATCTATTGGTATCAAAATCCCGTTTTGTAGAGTTTCGGTTACTATTGTGCCGGGTCGCTCCTTCCTTACAATTCACTACCACGAACTGTTTGATACAATGACATTTTAGTGCAAAAGAAATGATTAAATAAGTAATAAGTAAAAATACTACTTAGCCTAGTATTTTTATTGAGTGTGAAATCACCCATAGAGAATATACTACTATTTTAAACTGGAGGTTTGTCTGTTATCATCGACTTCTAAGTTCACTCCTGAGCCGCCTCTAAATCTTAAACTGTTATTTCTCATTGGTGGAATTTTCCACAAAAATTCAAACTAAATAAAAATATGCAAAATGAAAGTTATCACTGTAAAACACAAAATAATTAAAGCTAGAACGAGAATAAAGTAAGTACAAACCGCTTTGAGCATTAAAGCATCATTAAGATTTGGTTTCTCGCTTTAATATCTGAAAGTTTATTCAATAAACATATTTTGTTTTATCAGTAATATAAAATGTGAAATTGAATAAAAAATAAAAATGAAGATGGCCCAGGCAGAAAAAATGGGCCAACATTTTGGCGTCTCTTCATCGGGTCATCGGTTCAGCGGGTCTCAACCGCTTCCTAAAGAATAACTGGAAAAGTATATATTGATAATTTAAAAAAAAAACAATGAAACATATCATTCATAACCTTGTTGTGCTGTTGTTCAACCTTTGCGGTCAGGTTTTTACTTTATTTATTTTCTCTTTCTTATTTTTCTTTTATTATTTGCACAACGATTGCATTAATGTATAAAAATTGAATCATCTTTGCCATGTGATTGGTTGTTTGTGTAAAACCTAGGTTGATTTCAGAGAACATGGCAGGATTATGTGACCCGAACATTGCCTGGATGATAAAAATGTTGCTCTACATTGCAATTTTATAAACTTCTTTTCTTTTCAACAAGTATTTTGTCTTATACCCACCTAAACTAGAGTATCATGTCAACTGAGGTGTAGGAAGTTAGTAGAATTTTCATTTGACAAAAGCGTGAAATTTTTCAGGCTTTCGAGTTGGCTACTGGCGACTATTTATTTGAACCTCATTCAGGCGAAGATTATTCACGAGATGAAGACCATTTAGCTCATATAATTGAGTTAGTAGGAACCATACCGCCTCGAATAGCTATGTCTGGAAAATATTCGAGAGACTTTTTTGATAGAAAATGTAAGTAGTCTTTATTTTACTTTTTTTATATTTATTTTCATGTTTTTTATTTTAATATACGCATATATATATATATATATATATATATATATATATATTATATATATATATATATATATATATATATATATATATATTATATATATATATATATATATATATATATATATATATATATATATATATATATATATATATTATATATATATATATATATATATATATATATATATATATATATATATATATATATATATATATATATATATATATATATATATATATATATATATATATATATATATATATATATATATATATATATAAAGCAAACCTAACCTGTTAAATTGTCATAAGCAAACCTTGCATTAAACTGAAAAAGTTGACTGGCAATGCTGACTAAATCCAAGGAGGAAAAAAAATATATTTCGGACATTCACGGTAACATGCATAGGCCTATTATTACTTAACCAACGAAAACGAAACTTCCAAAGACCTAACGTATAGCGTATCATTTTCTTCTTTTAGTCACTACGCCTCTGCATCTTTTTTATCCATGCTCATAACTGTCGTCTGGAGCACCCCATATTTGAAATATAGTTCTTTCGTGTTTCTTCTTCTTCTTTTGTATATACCAGGAATGTCAATAAGACAACTAATAAGAGTTTGGGATCTTAGGAATGCTAATAGAAAGATGATAATTCCGCTATTTGGAAGAGACTATAGAAACCATTTAGACTTTACGTATATTAAAATATATAGATTTTGTTACTTTTTGTCGGTATTTTTATCTTGTTCGCTGCTATGAGAATTTTTCCTCAATTTTTTCTCGTATTTTCGCTTCATTCAAAGCTCTGGGTTCGTGCCTCTTTCCCAGAAAAAATTAAATGGGGTCTTTATTTGCTCGTAATTAACAGTGCTTGATTCTGTAAAGAAGCGGGGCTGACAACTCACCCAAGTGCTAGGGAAGGGCAGATGTTTGCGTTCCACGGAGTGCCATCATTCGTCAAGAAGGGTGGCGGTATCGAACCAAGAGGGATCCCATTGTTCACCATGGCAAAGAGAGCCGTTTTTGGGGTCACTGCCCACTTTGATAATGTTGAGCTAGGATTTTACCTGGTTGAATGGGTGTTTAGTTATGATATTTGTCAATTTGTTCTTATTTTTATGATGCTGTTTTTGGGGATAATATTTTGACGAGATTTTGACAGTAGGGTAAGACACCCAGTAGTCGGACACTTTAATCACTTTGAAAACTTTTTGACATTTAAACTACTCTAATTACTGTATTATACCACCTAGAAACTTAATTTTTGTATCAAAAAATTTCTGAAGAATTTCTGAACAAGAAGGTTACTAATTTAAATAGTTTCACTTGTACAGCGCCTCCTATTTTGAATTTACTAACAAGTGACAATTCTGCCTAAACTTGGACATACAAACTGCTCATTGTAAATTGGTCATTAAAATAGTATAAAAGATTCTGTCCAAGAATAGGCAGGTGGCCGACTACTGGGTGTCTTACCCTAGTAATTAAAAGGTTTATGTTGCAAGATATAAACTACACAAAAGAGTAAAAATTGGGAAATCGCGTTCAAGTTTTTTTAGCCTTTATTTACTTGAATAGCGGCTTCACATTCAGGTTGACCTATCACTCTTAACTTTAATATCTGCCTTTTAATATCTGTTTTTTTGTCAATTATAATTGGAGTACAAGGGGGACGACTTCCCAGTTTATATATTTAGTAATTTCTGTTCGTTTTGAGTTTGAGTTGAATATCAGTTTTATTTTTGGTACATTATAAGTTCATTATTGGTTTCGTTTTTCATTAAGTCTAATATCTGTTTCTCGTAACTTTAACATCTGCGTTTTAATACAAGGGGGATGACTTACCAGTTTATGTATCTAGTAATTTCTTTTCGTGTTGAGTTGAATATAAGTTCTAATTTTGGTACATTATAAGTTCATTATTACTTTCCTTTTTTATTAAGTATAATACCCGTTTATTTTAACTTTTAGTCTTTTTTTGGTCAAGACGTAGCTTCGATTTTTTACTTTTGTTAAAAAACGTGTTTTTTCTATTTAATAACTAGAAGAATTAGATCCGGCGATAACAGGAGTCATAACTAGAACTGCATTGTTCCGGTTAAGGTTGGAACTGAGGTTAGTTGTTGGTTGACTGTGGAATCAGGAGTCAAGCAGGGTTATGCCCCTGCTCAGCCTATCCTCGTTTGTATATATATATATATATATATATATATATATATATATATATATATATATATATATATATATATATATATATATATATATATATATATATATATATATATATATATATATATATATATATATATATATATATATATATATATATATATATATATATATATATGATATATATATATATATATATATATATATAATATATATATATATATATATATATATATATATATATATATATATATATATATATATATATATATATATATATATATATATATATATATATATATTTTTACCGATTGTCCTAAGGAGCAGGGCAAATGTTGCAAAAGAACATGGTGTCAAGTGGAAAGGTTAAAGTTAGATTCTGCAGATAGTTTGAGTCTCCTAGGTAAAAGGGATATTGAAATGAATTACATTAGAACGTTGTGAGAATTTGGGGGTCAAGAATAGGTTTGAAAATGAATGCTAAGAAGACTGATTCGCTTAGACTTGGAATAAATGAAGGTGTAGAGGTTTTTTTTGTAACGGAAAAATCGATCAAATTGATAACTTCACTTAGCTAGGTAGCATTATTAGTAAAGATGGTGGATGCAGTGAATGTAAGAAAAGTAGAAAAGCTAAGGCACAAGTTATTTTTTAGCAGTTGAAAAAAGTTTTGAAGAATAGGAAGATAAACCTGCGAGGATCAGAATGTCGGAAGCCATTTTAATGACAGCGGTCAAGCACTGTCAAGCACCATGGGCTCTTTAAAAGGCTGGGAAAGATTTGTTAAATGTTTTGCTGAGGAATCGTCAAGCATTGTTTTAGGAGCTCGTTTCGCTGACCGTATATCAGACAACAAGCTGTATGAAAAGCAGGGCTCGATTCCACATTCTGGGGATATAAAGAAAGAAAATTTAAGAGTGCTGGCCACGTTTTGCGGATGAAGGTCTTTGCTAGGTTGCCAAATAGTGTGCTTTTTGGCCATCCATCTGGGGTTCAGCTAAAAGCAGGTCGTCCCCATGGAGTGGTAGGACATCATAAAAAGGATTTAAAGGAAATTGGACTTTTAGGGAGAGGGTAAAGAGTGAAGTTTCTAATGTATTGGGTTGGAATAGGAGTGTGCTCAGCTATGTTGGCTTCTGGCGGCTTGGTTTCTCCTGTGCATTGTTGATAGTAGCAGCATTGTAGTTTAAAAATTGTAATTACTAAGGTAACACTCCGGCGGCTTGGTTTCTCCTGTGCATTGTTGATAGTAGCAGCATTGTAGTTTTAAAAATTGTAATTACTGAGGTAATATAAGATATATTCATGATTAAATATACATACAATAAAACACACTACTATGCTTCAAAGGCTCCTTTACCTGTAAAAAGGGGGAAGACATACGAGTCACTTAGTCAAAAAAAACGTCACTTACTAACATTTATTAACAATGTTAAATTTGCAATAGCAAATTAAAACATTCATAAATGGAAGAGTATCTGAACATATAAGAAATTGGACTCAAGAATTCGTGTGTCTGCACATAAGGGGTGGAGATGGGGGGGGGGGTAATACTTCAACTTAGCTTCCGAATGGCTTATTTATGGTTAAACACTTGGTCACAAGTGTTTGAACATAGTTTAAGAAATTGTGCGTGTAAATTTCTGAAGTTGCCCCTTAGGCTATGCCTAGGAGGATCTGTATCAGACCCCTATATGTCCTAGCCTCCCCCCCCCCAAATAACGTCCTAGACACGTCTCTTGCTATTCTTAAAAAAAATTGGCTGACTACGGATCAGTCCTGAATTTAAACCTTTCCTGCATTGCTTTAACTTTTTTCTTTTTTTTTGCTTGCCAGGGACACTACATATTTTAATTTTATATTTTATTTCATCAACAACAAAGATTTACTATCGTGGAGAGGATTGTGATTTGTAAGTCACTCTAATCAATTTTAAAATAGATCAATGGACTTTGATTTGTCTCTTTTAACTCGAGAGTCTTTCAGTCGACTGTCTTAGAGTCTCAGACTCCTCTTCTGTGTCTATTAATAAGCTTTCGAAAGTAAAGCAGTCTTTATTGAAGGACTTTTCGTCTTTTATGTGATATACGTTTTGGTATTTTATCTTTGCTTATTAAGCTTTAATGAGCTTAGGAAAGGTCTTTTCATTTTCTTTTATAAGTTTTGTAATATTTATGAAAACGTACTTCACTGATTTGAATATAATATAAACAAGAAAGAAAACAAGTGAAAGAGAAAAAGGACCAATAAAAATATATATTGTTTGAACAACCCAGCTTTTAGTTTGTAATGTTTTATTGAAAAAAGAATCCTGAGATTCCAAAGAAGACATATATGTGCAGGATAAATGATTTAAAAGGCCGCCCAAGAGCCATAATAATATGGTGGTCTGGGGTAAGGAAAGGGGTAGTCTTATAGAATTTAGGATAAAATTAAAGAACCCCGCCCCTCCCCAAATGCTATAAATACCTAAATAAAATGTATGCTGAAAGACTAAGTGGGATCTAATTTAGTGTTAATTTTTGCATAAAACGAGGTTTTACTTAGGGGGGAGGGGTGAAAGCTTCAAGATTAAAAATATATGCGTAGACACGTCGTTTTTGGCTCTTTAGCGGTTGAAGAGACCTTACAACATTTGTCGATAATTAACCTCCCATTAAAATATTATTACGTTTCTGTGAGAAACTTTCAACATTTGCATTATCCATCTCTAATAAAGTATGCCGCCATAGAAATGAATAGCTCTTCAAAAGTTTTTAATTCTAGGAAAAAAGACTGATATGTACCAGAAAATAATCTTCTCCTCTCTAGCTTAATATCCGTGATCGATCTTTGAAACGTCAAATTCAGACTTGGGGAAAATATTGAGAAAACTAAGGGCGATGAACAGATGCTGGGATAAGGCAATATCCACCCTCCAATTTTTACTGACTCCTGCCAAATATGGCTAATAAAAAAAAGCTAATCGGAATTGATAGCTAATAACAAAGACACTGGCTGAGAATGTCGAAACATAGATTAATGAGCATAAAGATTCGCCAGTATGTAACTCGGGTGAATAAAAAAAGAAAGATATTGCCATGTCCAGAATCATGGGTATATACAGGAGAGTGCAAATAAGGTCATTAAAGTTTTTGCAAGGAATGTTTTTATCCGAGAAGTTAACTTAATAGAAATAAAGTCGATAGAAATTAGTTTGTGCATGAACAATGTGTCTACAATTCAATGTAAAGGGCATAAAGATATGTGTGTTTGTCATTGAGCTAGAAGTACTGGAAAATATTTTGTCCCAATCAAGTAGTCTGACTTTCCCAACGTCATGGGAAGAATATACGTCTCTAAAATGAGACCAGTCGACAGGGTCGTGTCCGAGATTTTTTTTTTCGGGGGGCGGGATACGGCTTTGGCAGTCGATAAAGAGCTACTGAAAGAATTGGTTTACTTAACGGTTTTTACGTTTTAAATTTGTGTATTAGTTTTTGGGGAGTCGGCTATGTAGTATTTTTATTCATTTATTGAAAAAAATTACAGCGTACATAACAACATAATACTCTTCTGGGCTGCCCAAGAGCCTGACTGGCTGTCCAAAGGGGCAGTCCAGTAACCAAGGAAAAATAACCAAAATTTCATTCAATCCAAAAGAATGCGTTAGACCTTGGCTATCACAGTATTTCTCTACCCGATACTGGTTTTATGTCAATTAATGTTTTTTTATGCCATGCTGTAGAACCCAAAGAGTAAGGGAAACTTAATAAGAGCAGGAATTGGCGCTAGTAAAAAAAAAAAAAAAAAAAAAAAAAAAAAATGTTTTTTTGTTTTTTTTTTAAACTTCTTAATTGTGTTTTTTTCTTTGAAGTGAGCTCAGACACTTAGTATTACACTAATTTTGCCAATTACACCAATTATACTGATTTTGCCTTATTATTACCCTTGAAAGTGGCAAACGGTAGATGGCTTCGGGGATTTTTTTTTTTTTTCAACAGTAGTGCCTGTTTCTTCTCTTATAAGTAACCACACTTTTGATAGAATCTTTTAAACTAACGTAACAAAAGTCTTTACGTCATCTTACAAAGCAACTTTTCCCGCAACACAGGCAGTGCTAAGTAGACTCGAGCTCTACTTAGAATCTATGCAATCGTAAGTTTATGCTAATTACACCAAATATTAATTACACAAATTACACCAATTATTTACCGATTGATTTTGGGTCTGTTTTTTTTATAATAAATTATTATTACTACTACTGCTACTATGTTACGCTTTGGAAAAGTCGATATAGCAGCAACAAACTAGAATTTCTGGATAAGCAATTAATAAGTTTGAAAACAAAATTAATAAGTGTTTATTAGAAAGCCTTTCAAGCCTGAACAGAGCTTTAATTTCCATTTCCATCGAAGATGATGATGATTTTAGACGATACATCGTCAATTATGACGTCAATTAGACGATAACTGTCAATTATGACAGTTTTATAGACTTGTACGTTAGCCTTGTGTGAAAGGACTTGTTTAAGTGGAAAAAGCTATGTTTAACGTAGCGTAACTTAACTACTTAGTATAGAAAATTAGGTACGTAGTGTGAAACTCGCTTAAAACATAGTGAATCTTTTCGACCAATCGTTATTCAGTGCAGATTTCAAAGAGAAAAAATAGCAACTACCTCGTCTATATATTCATTAATATGCTCTTTGGTCTGTTATAAGTGAAATTTTGCCAAAATTAAATTAATTAGTCCTCTTTACTGGTTCAGGTACATTATAATTCGCTGAGTGTCTACTATTTATATAGATTTACTATTAGTGGCGTCGTTCCTCCATCTTACTATTGTTGCGATCTCCCTCCAAAATTGGTTAAAAAAAGTAAGTCGCCTCAATATCCCCTCATAGAATTAGTAATGGCTCTTCTAAAACTATAAGTTTTATCGGAAGAGCCTTATTGTCTAATTGGTTATTGAAGATACAAGCTAACTTGTTTTACTGAGCTTAAATTTACTTTATATTCAAATCCATTAATAAAGAATTATTTCGTAAATGAGCATATTCTTTCTGGTCGATTTTCACTTCTTTTCTATGGCACCGGTATTCTCAGGTCGAAAACGGTTATTTCTGGGAAATTTTTGGGGATTTCTTGTTTTGCTGACGAAATAAGCCTTTAACTTCCCTCTCCCCCCCCCCTAAAAAAAATCACCACAACCTGGATTATATTTAGAGGAGGTTCAAATCATTGCTGCATGAATCTGAGGAGAGTTGAGGGGGTTAATTAAAGATCTTCATGCAATGATCTGCGTATATTGCCAGAAATTATAGACATAGATCTTCATAGGTCTTAGATAAAAAGATGCAATCGAACTTAACAGGTACATCTCTTTTAAGCAATAATGTTGTGCATGTATATGTTTGGGATCGAGGAAAAAACCGTTTTTTTTTTTGGGGGGGGGGGTCGGAAAACTATAAAAAGGGATCGATTTTGATTTGAAGTTCTTTGTGTTAACTCCCCCCCCCCCTCCAAAAAAAAATGGTGCGTCAAACCATAGGTGTGCAAATGTCCGACGCTTGAGGGGAGGAAGGGGTACGTCAAAGGATTGTTTATAAAGGGGTATATATTTCTCGCAAAAGATAGAGTAGTAAGGACCAAATCTTTGCTTTTCTTAGTAAATTCCTTAGGGTCAATCGTAGAGGAGCTTACTTCCCTCTCCATCCATTCTGTGCAGGATAATACTAACTCAGATTGATTAAGGTAGCACTTATGGAAGACTATTATTGCTGTTCTCTTATTAGCCGACTAGCAAAATAATTTTATTGGACTAGCAAACTAATTTATCTGATTGATAGATCATATGAAAACAAAAGGAATGTAAAGAAAGTGAAGAAAGTATTAAAATATGAACTAAGGAGGTGTGAAGTGGAGGCCATGGATAAAATTGCCGAGGATCTGGAAGATGCAGCTAGACGACATAATAGTAAAATATTGTGCTGGCATGTTAATAAATTGAGAGGGAGTAGCCAGTCCGGACTTGACCCAGTTAGAGATAGGGATGGGGCCACGATTAGCGATAAGGAAAGATTTAAAGAGAGATGGGCAGCACATTTTGAGAATTTGCTAAACCGAGATAGAGTTGCAGGACAAGATATAGAGGAAAATGAAAAAGTTTGTGATACCTTGGGTGTGAAGGAAGATTTGTTTTGTGAGGAAGAATTAGCGACAGGACTAAGTGATTAAATAATAATAAGGCTTCCGGGTGCTGATAGGATGGTAAATGATTTTCTTAAATATGGTAGCTCTGAGGTTAGAAATAAGTTACTGAAGATTATGAATATGATTTTTAAAAAGGGGGAAGTACCTAACGATTTTAGGAAAACCTTAATTAAGCCACTTTATAAGAGGGTGATAAAAGTGAGTGTGGTAGTTATCGAGGCTAGTCTGGTCTCTGTAGGTAGCAAATCACTTATATGATATGATACTTTTTAGACTGAGAGATGTCGTAGACAAAGTTTTAAGAGAAGAACAGTGTGTTTTTAGAAAAGGTAGAGGATGTGTCGACCAAATTTTCACTCTTAGGTTAATAATTGAAAGTGCCTGAGTTGTCAAACACCTTTGGTCCTCAGTTTTATGAGCAAGCGTTCGATTCTGTTGATAGAAGGGCTTTAGTAAAGGTTTTATCCTTGTATGGTATACCAGACAATTACATTATAAGTGATTAGTGCTATGTACGAGAATAACACTGTTGTGGCTAAGGTAGGAAATGAGGTTAGCAGCTGGTTTTGTATTAAATCAGGAGTTAAGCAGGGTTGTGTTCTATCCCCTTTATATGGATTGTTTTGATGGACTTTGTCTTAAGGAGCACAGGAAAGGCAATGGGAGACCACGGTATGAAATGGGGAGGAAAAAGTCTCCTGGACTTAGATTATGCTGATGATTTAAGCATCCTAGATGAAAGTGTGATCAAAATGAGTTGACTTTTATAGGTTTTGCGAGTTCAGGATGCTAGAATGGGTTTAAAAATTAATGTTAAGAAGACTAAGTCACTAAGGCTAGGAATAAGTGAAGATGAAAAGGCTTCACTTACCTTGGTAGTATTATTAGTAAAGATGGTGGGAGCAGTGAAGATGTTAAAAGTAGAATAGCCAAGGCTCAGGGTGTTTTTTTCACTGTTAAAAAAAGTTTGGAAGAATAGGAAGATAAATCTGCAAACCAAGATTAGAATATTAGAAGCTACAGTGATGACAGGGGTTAAATATGGCTCTGAAGCATGAACGCTCCGAAAAGCGGATGAAGATTTGCTAGATGTTTCCAGAGAAATTGCTTAAGGATTGTTCTGGGTACCCGGCTGACTGACCGTATTTCAAACAATAGGCTATACGAAAAATGTAGTTCAATACCGCCCTCTAGGGCTATAATGAAAGAAAGGTTGAGGTGGCTAGGGCACGTTGTGTGGATGAAGAATGACAGATTGCCGAAGATTTTCTTTTCGGCCAACCGTCTAGGGCTAAACGGAAGGCAGGTCGTCCTCGTCTGGGGGGGGGGAGGACGTCATAAAGAAAGATTTAAAGGAAATGGGAACTTCGTGGGAGGGCGTAAACAGGGAGTATTTGAATAAATTGGGATGGAGGAGGAGCGTGCGTAGCTGTGTTGGCCTCAGGCGGCTTGGTGCTGCGGTGAGTTGTTAGTATTAGTAGTAGTATTTCGTAATAGTCACTTTAATCTGTTAGTTAGGAGCATATAATAAATGCTGATTTTCTAATCAACTTGGTCAAAGTGATGAAAGACTTGGGAGCCTTATTAGAGTAAAACCATCTCTGTGAGAGGCAAAGCTGGCGTAACTTTTTCAGAGTTGTATATAACAAGGGTGCCAGCAGAAAATCTTCCCGGGAGGGGGGGGGGGGTCAGACGCCAAAATAGCAGTGGTGGCTGGGTGACAGTTTAGGTGGTTTAGGGCACCAAACTACGACTTTACCCCGAAGAGGATGAATATGGAATCAATTTAAAATCCTGAGAAACTAATTGATTTAAAAGTATCAATAACTATATTTTAGGCAACCCAGTTGCAGAAGAAGTAATGCCACACGGCGGTAGTACTGGATTTAACCAAGTTGATTCGCTTTATTTCTGATGAAATTAGGCTACGTTTGGTGATCTTTGATTGCGTATCAGCTATAATATGGTGGGGGGTCAGTCATTGTTTAGGTGGGGGTTGGGAAAATTCCTAAAAAGTACATTTTAATGGACAAACTGCTTACTCTTCATGAGGCTTCAGATAAATGTTGAAAGAGGAAGGGGGATTAGGAATTAATTAAAATATTTCTCTATACAGCTAGAATGTTAAATTCCCATATCTACCAGCACAGAGGTGGAAAAGGCAAGGCAGGTCATCATCAGCCCCGCCATGAAATCTGTTTGGGGTGGCAAATACTGCTAGGAACTTAGTTTTCAGCAATTTTAAATGGTAATATTTTTCTTTTTCTATTTATATGAAGTACTTCAATGTATTAAAAAAATATATGTAATTTATTTATCGATAAGAAAATCTTATTGTAGAGGCTGTGATGGCTTCAGTTATGTAGAAGATCAAAAGTCTTACAGAATTCCAATCCATACAAACAATAATAACACTTTTCATCCAACCAAAATTCTTTAGTAGTAATATTAACAAGGACTTTTCACCAAAATTACTATTCATCGCCAAGTTTTAAAGTATATTCAAATGTTATCCAAAAGTGAAATTGCAAATTTAAACGTAGGACGGTACTAATCAATGTACAATTACAGATTTACACATTTAAAAGCAATTGACCAGGGATTTAAGGGATTGGTACCTCAAATTATACCTTGGTTAGGCCTGGATATGATTTAGAAAACAATCAGAAATTAAATAATAAAGAGCTTTTGAACTTAAAGCGAGGAACAGATTTGAAACCTATTTGAACAGGTTATTCTTTGTATGAAGGGGGCTGTCTCCTCGTTATTGTTTACTGTGAAGTTTGGCTTTTTTTTCAAATTTGTTAAGCAAATTTACAATTGGAAAAAAAAATTTCAAAGCACTAAGAACGTTTTTTAATGAGCAAGGTGTCGAGAAGGGGGCAGTCCCCCTTATATAGCCTACAGAGTAATTTATATTTGTTTTAAGTTTTTAACTTACTCCTTACTTTAGTTGGAAAAACTTTCATATTTGTTTAATTACATTTCATAAAACTGTAAAGTTTTATGAATATAATACTTTTGGTTAACGCAGAAAAAACGATCAATATTTCAATGATCTCTGTTTGAATTTTGATGAGTAATCAAACAGTTCGAGGTAACGAACTAAAAGTAAGGAGCGATCTGGCTCAATAGTAACCAAACTCTTAAAAATGGAATTTTGATACCAATAGATATATAAAAAAAATTGGCTTATTGTGCTGATTCCAAATATGTTAGTTTCATTAAGTTTGGTCTTGTCTATCAAAAGCTACGAGCCTGAGAAAATTTGGCCGATTTTCGAAAAAAGGGGAAAGACCCCCTTGAAGCCATGTAATTTTAATGAAAATCACACCATCAGATTCAGCGTATCAAAGAACCCTACTGTTGACGTTTCAAGCTCATATCTTCAAAAATGTGGAATTTTTTAATTTTTACCAGAAAAAAAATCACGAAAATGTGTTTATTTTTTGTTGTTTTTTCCCTAGGGGTGATCGTATCGACGTCGGAGAGGGTCCATTCCAACAGAAATGAAAAGTTTTTAGTGACCAAAAAATTGGAGGGCAAATAGGCCCCCTCCCAAGCCACTTTTTTCCCAAAATTGTCCGGTTAAAATTATGGGATGAATTTTTTGTCCAGCATAGTTGAAAGGCCCAATAACTACATCTTTGGAGATAAAATGACCCCCTGGAGCCCCTGGGGAAAGTTTTATAAGTTATAAAATTCGCCCATTGTTTTATTTGTTATTGGGAAGTATGCATACATTTTTCGGGTGGGGAGGGGAAGACGAATTTTCTGCTAAATGAATTTTAATGGAGAGGATAGTTCAAGGGGGTGAAATATTCAGATAAAATTTTACACTGGGTGGATTTGCCAGAATTCATATAAGAAATTTCTTTATATGTCTTGCTTTCTCTTTTGAATGAAGCTTAGAGACAAACAATTTTCTAAAGGCAATGAAAAAAGTATGTCAATTAAAGTAAAAGTATATAAAAATGAAAAAAGTAAGTAATTACAACAGATACACAAATAAATAGCTTACTTACAAAAAATAAGATATAAACTCCCTGCATTCAGTTCTGTTGAGCAATGCCAAAGCGTTGGACGGATATTTCTTAACAATATTGACAGTCTTGAACTTGGCTATCAAACACCAAAATATTTAATGCCTTTAAACTTAGTGTTTATAAAAAGTAACGCATTATCAAAGTAGTTTGTTCAAAGTAAAACATTAAAATGAATATTAATAAAATAAAATAAATATTTAAAGGCCAGTATATTTGACATCTTTTTCAAAATGACAACTAGATAAATACAATCACTCCCTGGTCACTCCTGAAAAAAAATGACCATAAGATACAAAAAACGTGTCCGTTCAGGGGGAAAACGCAGAAATTCCAGCATTCCGTGGAAGGAAACATTTCTGATTATAGTGGCTTCATATATAAGCTCATGGGTACTCTTGCAATGCAAGCAAAAATAGACGGCATATTCTTACCGAAATTACCCCTTATTAAGTTGTTTTCCTTGTGTTTTCTATAATAATACGTACTTTCTTGTGTTCTAATAACTGCACTAATTAATAATACACAAATTTATATTTAGGATCACCATAAAAAGCTGATTCTTTGACTGAATGTCATCAATAGTTAGGCTCTTATACTTTTGTTAGTGACAAGGATCGTTATTTACTTACCATTAATTACTATGAAGAATTTGTTTTTTTTTTTTTTTTGTTTTTTTTTGCTCCAACCAAATCATATAGAAAAAAGGTTTGTGGAAAACTGGTTAGGGGTTGCTCAGTCAGAAATTAAACTTATATTTTCCTTCGGTTTCCTTATAATTACTTTATAGTCCCAAAATTCCAGGGTGCGCATGCCTACCCGCCCCCTTGCCAGTGCCCATATAAATGATTATTTGGTCAATATATACCAAATCATATTATTGAGTTAGGACTAAAGTGAATACACCATTCGATGCCTTTTTTTATGCTGATTAAGAATATAATAAGCCCCCCCCCCCCCTATATATGCCAATTCAGGGTTAGGTTAGGTTAGGTTATGTATAGCCTATATAGGGGGGGGGGCTGAAATTCATTTCCGATAGAAATGCTTATTATATTCGTAATCAGCATAAAAAAGGCATCGAATGGTGTATTCACTTTAGTCCTAACTCAATAATATGATTTGGTATATATTGACCGATTATTTTCACTTCTTCATGATAGTCTATCATCATAGGGCATAACTAAGACAAATAGGCATGCAGTAAAGATAATTCAGATAGTCTGTCACTATCATCACTATCAGTCCAAGAGTCCAATAGGACCAGAAAATATTTGTCGAATGAAAAATCACCCTTTCTTTATTTCGTAAGTAAAATACACACGATTGAACAGTTTATGGAGATTATTATTATTATTTATTATTATTATTATTTATTATGATTGTTTTGAAAACCCAGTTTCATTCACAGATTATATCTGATTTTACAAAAGTACGTAAGTAGCCTTCAAGTTCTGCTGATAATGGAATGGCTGAATAATAGACTATTCGTATTCATATTAAGAGCGTTCTTATTCCGCCTGTGATATTAGTCCCCCCCCCCTACGTGCAATTAATAATTTTGATATTACTATATATGTTCATCCATACTATATAATAGTATAATACGTAGAGTAACACGCACAAAAAGAGGGGGAAAACCTAAAAAAAAATCAACTGAAGAACCTAATAAGGCGGTGATGTGGAGAAATAGGAACCCAAGCTGTGTTTGACAGCTTTCTGTACAATAATCCTAGTTTGTCCTTGATATCAGGAACAAGAAATTTTCTAATAAGGACCCGGTTTTTTGTCCAAGGCAAAAGAAACAACAAAATTCTAGAATAATTAATCTGGGTTCCTTTTTCTTAAGAAGGATAAAATTGCAGAGGCAAAAAAATTGAATGATCACAGAAAGTTGAGTAGAGTTTGGCCAGCGCCCGTCTACTATACATTATCTCCCTCTTATTAGCAACAATTTCAGCGTACCTTAACTGGATTTTCTTGACTGTTTCCTGGTGCAGGATTGGAATATCAATGAGCAATTAAGAATTATTAATATTGATAATATTAATAATTCTGATTGACCTGACGAATTCAGACGCTTCGAACTTGCGACTTCTTAGGAGTTTCAAATATACATGTCCCAGGGGTAGGAAACATGAAACTAGGCGATATAAGATTTATTTACTCAGGCAGGAAGGATGGAGTGCAGAGACAGGGAGTAGGGCTCATGATGAATAAGGAAGCTGCTGAGTCTTGCTTAGATCGGAAAAGTATTAATAATAGAATGCTAGTCGCTCATTTTATGACTAAAAAGTGCAGGGTATCCGACATAGTAGTATATACCCCTGCAGAACCAACTGATAGTAGAGGACTCAGATGAATTTTACTTACAGCTACTGGAACAAATAGACAGGATTCTAGGTAGAAATATGGCATTTTTGATAGGAGATTTTAATGCACAGGTCGGTAGAAACAGGGGTAGATGGTATCCTAGCCTAGGTAACAATCTAGTTATAACCAATATAGTATTTGGTCATAATATGGCCCATAAGTTAACATAGTATTCACACGATGGTAAGACAGCTAACCTTATTGATTATTTTATTGTAAACCGACGACTGGCAGGAACGACACAAAATACTAGGGTATATAGGAGTGCTGTTATTGATGTTAAAAGTAAAGATCACCATCTAGTAGTGTCTAGGGTTAATTTAAAGCTGAAATTTTGGAACGATAACTACCTTCCTGGAAGCTGTGACGTTCGTAGACTCCACGATGAGAATTTTAGAGAAAAAGTATTAAAATATGAACTAAGGGAGGTGTGGAGTGGATGCCATAGATAAAATCACAGAAGACCCGGAAGATGCAACCAGACGTCATAGTAGTATAATATTGAACGGGCATGTTAATAAATTTAGAGGGAATAGTCAATCTGGACTTGTCCCAGTTGAAGATAAGAACGGGTCCACGAATAGTGATAAGGAAAGTTAAAGAGAGATAGGTAGACTATTTTGAAAATGGGCTAAACCGTGATGGAGTTACAGGAAAGGATATAGAAGAGAATGAAAAGGTTTGTGACACTTCGGATGTGAAGGAAGATCTATTTTTGTGAGGAAGAATTAGTGATGATACTGCTAGGATTGAAAAAATAATACGACCCCAGTTGCTGATAATGTGGTAAAAGAGTTTCATAAATATGATGGCTGTGATGTTAGATATAAGTTACTTGAGATTATGAATATGATTTTTGAAAAGGGGGAAGTACCTAGCGATTTGAAGAAAACCCTTATTAAACGCCTCTATAAGAAAGGCGATAAGACTGAGTGTGGTAATTATAGAGGCATTAGCCTGGTTTCTGTAGGTGGCCAATTGCTTCTTATTATGATACTTTTTAGACTTAGATAAAGTTCTATCTATAGTTCTAGAGATGCTGTAGATAAAGTTCTAAGAGAAGAATAGTGTGGTTTTAGGAAGGGTAGAGGATGTGTTGACCAAATTTTCTCTCTTAGATGAATAATCGAGGAGTGTCGAAGGTGTTACCCTTGTATGGTATGCCAGGCAAATACATTAAAGTGATTAATGCTATGTACGAGATTAACATGGGTGCAATTAAGGCAGGAAATGAGGTTACTAGCTGGTTTTGTATTAAATGAGGAGTTAAGCAAATGAGTTCGCTTTTGGAATATGTACGTTTTCCTTTATGTATATCGATGGGCTTTAACCTACATTCTATGTATATTGATTTTCGAAATGGCATTTCATTTTTCATAAAACTTGAATCCAAACGATCAAATCTCACAAGTTTCGTTTTTTTCTTCGTTTAAATCTTAAAAAGTTTGGTTTTAAGCTTTATTTTATTCTGGGAATTTAAGGCTTATGTTACCTGTACAATTTTTGGTATGTTGTTTTCTATTCTCCTATGGTTTTAATATATCAACGAAAGACAATAATTTTGCTATCGTTCTATAGCTTAGATTCAGCTCTATCCATTTATTGAAACATGTTTTTGAAATTTGGTTTTTTGATTTAAAATACATTAAATATAAGTCTAAAATTGATGAAAAGGAGACATTTTTGCTGTTTTCTAAGTAAATTTAGACCCCTCTCCAAGAAAAGTCAATATACTGTCAGAATTCTAGCTCAGTCTAATGAATCAATGATATATGTATCTGTCCTTTAGTACAAGTTACAGCTGCAGTCTTGTCACAAAATCGCTTGTTTCAGAGGGATCATATACCTGAAATTCGTAACAAATTTCATTATTTGTTGTTCCTTTGCATCTTCATGATTCTGTTGTGAATCCGGTTCTATTTGTACCAAAATGCAAGTAGCTCAAACGAGACCCCTTTCGCAAAATGTACTTTTCCTTCTTGTTTTCACTAAGCGTCTTTTTGTTCTATATGGTCCTTATAGTCCTATATAGTATATGGTCCTATATAGTTTATATGGTCCTTATATGGTCCTTATGGTCCTTATGGTTTTCTGCTCCTAGTTTGTATTTGACTGAGGACAAATTTTTTGATTCCCTCTTGTCATTTCAAAGCAATACGGATGATTTAAGGATAGATCTTTCACAGAACATTGGGTTCATGCATCTCTTGAGAAATATTCTTCCATTTTTAATTTTTAAGACAATTTACCATTCTTTAATTTGCTTCTTATTTGAATTACTGTTCAGTTATCTATTTTAGTAATTTTAAACGTTTGTAAAATCACTATAGGTACTTCAAAGTAAAAATATGGCAGTGAAAGTAAAGTCAAAGTAAAAGTAAGTAAAAAGTAAAGTCAATGTAAAGTGAAAAGTAAAAATGAAGTAAAAAGTAAAGTCAGGTAAAGTAAGGTAGTGAAATTCTTTTACATTTGCCGTCTAAACTTGAAAATACATCAGAAACAGTAACGATACTTTTTTTAATTTGTTAGATTTGAGAGAAGTTTGAAAAGAGAAATTAATATTTTGATATTACATTTTCAAATACAAGTTTTAGTTATTTTTTTTATTATATATGATTGCTGATTCTGCCCCCTCTGTTATTTCTGTAAAGGTCTAGATTTTCAATAGATACCAATTATTATTAATATCACAGAAATTTAAGTTGTAAGATAGAATTTCAATTGAGCCATCTCGAAAATCGTAGCGGAAGTTAAGGAAGGAGGCATTAAAGGTTGTTTTTTTATCAATGATAATGGAATATGAATATTGCAATATGTTATATATATTTTTTTATCCTTATTGAGATGGCTTCTTACGCCCTACTTGCCCAGCATTTCTTTGGAACTTTTTTATTATCATGTTTCTTTTTCTTAACTAGGTTTTTTTTTCATTGTTATCATTATTACTTAAAAAAAACTTAAACTTTTTTGCATGATGACCAAAAGTCTGCGTTGCGCAGGAACTGATCTCCCGACTCCATGCCTTCGGCCGGGAGCACAATGCGTGGTTGGGGGCAAATCATCCGACGCTTCCCGTGTTTTCCTCTAGATTTCTCCAGGTACCCATTTAGAACCGAGTCGACTCTGGCTGAGCTTATAGGGTCACACCATTGACCCCGTTCCAAGCGACACCAGGACTCGAACCCCCTGACCTCAGGATTTCAAGTCTGGAACGCTAACCACTCTGCTAGGACGGCTCAAATCATTATTACATCATTATTGCGATGAGATTAAAATATTTTTTTTATCAGTATTCCCAACTTGACGAACTCCGCTCAGTGTTCTTTTATATAATTTTTGTGCACCCCGGGGGGTCCTCCTGGACCACTTTGGGAATCGCTGGTCACCTGAAACAGTTATCTCAGATATCGATTTCTTTTTTCACTGACTGAAGTATGATTTCTTCTTTTCATTCTATCTTGCTTTGTTATTCCATTGCAGAATACAAACCTATTGTTGCTTCTCTGATAACCCATCTAGTATCCCTATGCAAACTTGTGAGGCCTTTGCTAGCTTGCAGCCCAAATCGCATTTTAACTAGGCTACCTAGCCTAACTGACTAAAGATGAACAGCATTCAACGAAATAATTTCCAAGTTCTGACATACGAATTTATTGTGTCAATTAAGGGCTATAAAGAAATGCAATAGTACTTTACTCAATCAATGACCATATACACTACAAATATATTTTACAGAACAATTAAGGAAAACAAGAGGATGTCGACTTATTACCAGCCTCAGTAGAAGCATGACATCCTCTCATCCCTTAACAAAATACTTTCTTCGCCATATATGATATGTAAGCAATCTAGACAATTATTCAAATGATTCACCTGGGCCACGGATCACTTAAACTAAGAAGATTGGCGACCCCCCAAAAATGTTCCGCCGTTAAACTTCTTTCTTCATAGTTGTATTGGTAATGTCTGATCAGGCAATTTTTTGTTGATGAAAACTCAACTGTATAAGACATTAAATTTCATCAATTTCCTTTGTATCTAATTAGGCAGACTAGCTGAAGAAATTTGAATTTTAAAGTATTTAGTTATGTGCGTGATCCTTAAATGGCAGCACATGTTTTGGTATCATTGAAGTGTATGGTAATCGGCCATCTTTCTCGTTTAAACGATCTGTGATTGGGGCTCTCGACTGATGAACCGATGAGCAATTGTCTGGATTAATCAACTATCCCATTGAAAAAGCACGTATTCAAAGAAATAAATATATTTTAAACATATTGTCTAACTTTTGCAAAGAAAATTCCTGCTTTTGTAAAATTAGTTCTAAATCCTTTTTCTCTTTTTAATGAGTAGAAAACAAATTATTGGTAATATGGGTAATGGATGAAAATGACATATTGTTATTGGAGTTATTCTACCCAAAATTCCTGGAAGACTGACCGAAGTTTGGGGGGGTTCTCGGGTTTTACTGTTAGTTTAGGCTCCCTTTCTAAAATCATATTTTAATTCTTGTTTGAGTGATACTGGTACTACTGTGAAGTTTTTACAGCGTCAAGCTGTCTAAGACTGAGGCTTTGGCAGGCGACCCCTCTCCATCCCACCATAGTTTTGAGTAGATACGTGATTTTATTATAGGACAGCTGTTTTATACAGAGATATAAGCACCAAAAAAAGCGATATGCCAGACATTGGACCATTGTTCTTTTTTTAGGTGAACTGCGTCGTATTAAAAAACTGAAGCCATGGGGTCTCTACGAAGTCCTGACGGAGAAATACGAATGGCCTCATGAGCAAGCTCAAGCTTTTACTGATTTCTTACTCCCAATGCTAGCATTCGATCCGCAGGAGCGCGCCACAGCTGATCAGTGTCTTCAACATCCATGGTTGAACTCTTCCTAGACTCCTAGAAATGAAATATTTCGTGTGTTTAGTAATTATATCTCTTTGGTTGGTTTAATATTTCAGGACTCTGAAGTGAAATATCCATGAATAAATATAAATACAACTTGAAGCCTATTTTATGCGATGATTAGTGATACCATATTTAAAAAAAGAGAACAAGTAAAATCATGGTTTTATGTAAATTATTCAAGGGCTTAGGCAATATCGCGGAACAAAAGTTAGCCAAGTTTCGGAATTTATATGCAATACTAAGAAATGGCCAATTTTAAACAATTTTCTTATGTTCCGTCCCCTCCAAAAAGTAGATGTTTCTGGATCTAGAACCAACTTGAACTCCTTCAGGTTTTGCTGTTCATGTGCCCCTTTCTCGCTGGCCGCCTTTGCAAAGAGAATCTGAGCCCAACTCAGTAACTTAAAAACAGTTTCCTGACCTGACCTGACCATTCCTAATGACGATGAATTTCTGCTTGTAGTTAAATTTATTTGAAAACAAGAGTATTGACTAAAAAGTTTTTTATTTACTTAGAAAAGAAAAGCTTAAAAATGGAGCAATAAAATTAATTTTAGTATTCGGAAATGTGTAATTTTGTACTTTGTTCGTTCGTTTGAGGGTATCGCAAACCTGAGTTTATTATAATGCTCTCTCTGACATATTGTTCAGATGGTCTGAGAACAGTACCAACTATAATGCATTAGCCTTAAAGTCTCTCCAATATTGCGTGGCTAATAAATTTTTGGCAAAGTTAGTTTTGGGCCTGTTGCGGCCCAGAATCACTTTTATCATTGATTTCGTATTTTGGATATGAGCTTGAAAGAGCCGCCATGTTTTGGCGAAAATGGTTTTTGACAACTTCTCAGTCCTGAATGTTTTATTGTCATTGCAGCTAGCCAATAATAGTATGTTATATAGGTAGTGATTTTAAAAATATCCAATTAAATTTTTGCTTATTTTTGCACACTTAAGTTTCGCAATCACTTTTCTATAGGTTGTGTTCGAAAGTGGTATTTCTGATAACCGACTTTAGTGGGAGGAGTTATCTAAGGAGAATTGGTTGTCTAAAAGAAGTTTAAGCTTAAGTTGAAAAAATAATTCGAATACATGAATCTGAAATTATTTGATTTTAAGTTACTTTTGTGTATTAACATACTTTTGCAAATAAAATGAATTTTTGAATCAAACTGTCTTATACTTTTGTGATTAGTTGGGTTTGGATAGGGTAGTTGGAAGTCATAAGCTTACCATGAAAGAGGGAAAACGCGAATGTCGAAGTTCATTACTAGATATGTTGAGATTACTACCGAGTCTGTAACCCTTAGAGTGTCTGGTCTGAGCCGCTTTGACGTTTTCTTTGTCGGCAGATGCGATAGAAAGCAGAAGCCGCTTTCTATAAGAAGGAAGAGTTTAACACTGTTTACACCTTATAAAAGGGATAGGTAGATAGATAGATTTTATTTCATACAAATATAAACAAACACAAATAATTAAATAGAGCCAACAGGGAGCTAAACTCGAAAGGAAGGGTAACAATTATTACAATGAGTTCAAGTACACCAAAAATAAAGATAAAGAAGATAAACCAAAAAACATCTTAACATATAGAAGAAGGACAAAGGAGGCTACCCCAGCACGGCAAAATCTAAAAATAATACTAAGAAACAAATTATCAAGAAGAACCACCCCATCATCAAAGGTTAATAATATATTCTACTAATTTAGTCTTTAAAAGTGATCGGCTATTAATATCTTTAAATTTAGTATTTAATTTTAGCCTATTTGCTATAGAAGGGATTTGGTATCTCATTGAAAATTTATCTGTTTCACAATTAACCAAAGGGATTCTATACGCTCCAAAACGAGCCGACGAAGAAGTGAGTGAGCGAATAGGGGTGACAGGAATTTGTGATTCATAAAATAACTCGCCGGAGACTGAATATCATAATGCCAGAGCGATAATTGCACATCCCTAAGGTGATTTAGGTTTAATATATGAAGAAATAAAAATAAAGTTTTTGTTTCAGAAAGATTTTGAAGTCGTGCAGGACGATGAAAGAAAGTACCAAGGATTCTTACGGCTTTATTTTGCAACATCTGGAGGGGTTTAAAATGATTAGGAAATGTATTTAGGTAAATAATGGGACAATATCATAGGTATGATTCTGTTAAAGAATGATAAAGAATTTTAATGATTAAAAAAGGAAAAACATACTTTAATCGATGTAAACATCCTAGATTTTGGTCTAATTTTATAGGAAAATGGTGAGAATGACTACGGAAACATATAAGCTCATCAAGAATAATCCCCAAATATCTATATGTCTTAACCCGTCTAATTCTACACTCAGAAACAACTAACTCATCAATCCCAACTTTAGCAGCTCCTTGCTTAGATCTCCCAAAAACCATAAATTCTGTTTTAGACAAATTGAGAACTAGACGATTACAAGAAACCACTGGATAACTGAATTCATTTCAGACACCATATTCTCGATCAATAATGAAGGGGTTTTAGCTTCAACGGATACCACTGTATCATCTGCAAACATAACTGCTAGGCATTCCTTATAGGATAGACAATTAGGAAGATCATTTATATATATATATATATATATATATATATATATATATATATATATATTTATATATGTATATATATATATATATATATATATATATATATATATATATATATATATATATATATATAATGTATATGTATATATATATAAAATAGTAACGGTCCAAGTATAGACCACTGGGGCACTCCAATATCATCCAGGGAGTTAGGCTGAGACAGATTATTTTTAGGTCGACTTGGAATCCGCGATTTTTTAGATATGACTTCATTAAATCCAATGCCTTTCCGCGAATTCCAGAGTTATTCAATTTTTCAAACAAAATGGAATGATTTAGAGTATCAAATACTTTTTTTATATCGTAGAAAATACATAATTACCATTATTCAGTGAATCGTTAGTTTTAAGCAAATGGGCTGCAACTGCTTGTTCAGTAGAACGATCCGATCTAAACCCAAAGTGACTTTTGGTTAAAAGAGTATTTTTATCCAAATAAGACAAAATTCTTTTGTGAAATAACTTTTACAAAATCTTTGACAAAACAGAAGGTATTGCAATAGGTCGGTAATTATTAGCATTAGTTTTATCACCTTTTTTATACCGTGGGATAACTCGGGCAATTTTCCATTTAGTAGGGAATACCCCAGTAGATAAAGAACAAATTAAAAATATAAACACGAGGTATATGAATTACAGATGCAGGGTGTTTCAAAAGCTTAGTTGAAAGTCCATCCAAACTTAATGAATTACCTCTATTTAAATCTATTAAATTTTTTGGGAATTCATCAAGACTAACTTGGGTCAAAAACCACTTTTATCCTCTGATTGAAGAAGGTATTCTTTATATTAATGAGCTGAAATTGAGCCAAGACCACGAGTAACATCAGAACCAATACTAGCAAAATGAGCACTGAAAGATTCTGCAATAGCTCCATGTCCCTTTGATTCAAGATCATTTTTATCTATTAATAGTTCTGGGTAAAAATTTTTCCAGTTGTTTCCAATCTTTTTTTTAATTAGATCCCATGTTTTTTTCGGTGAATCAGCATTCCTAAAAGAATTTTCAAAATACCTTTTCTCACTCGTTCTAAGAGTTTTCACCAACAGATTTTTATAATTTTTAAACCGTATAATATTATCAGGTGATGGATACTTCATTCTTATCTTATATAGACGATTTTTTTCATTAACTGATCTCTGGAGTGACTCATTAATCCATGGTTTTCGGGGAAATTTTTTTTTTACGATGTATTTTTTCATAAGGACAGTGATGGTCTGATCGTTCATTTTATACTCTATAAAAACTATCTAATGGTCTATTAGGATCTCTCTCTTCTAAAACTTCACTCCAATCTACGTCACCAAGGGTTATTTATAAATTATGTATATAATTAAGTGAAAGATTTCGCTTCCTGGTAATGACCTCCCTAATCAAAGTCTTTTGAATCTGATAATCCGACATAATCATACAATGATCTGATGATTCATCAATAATCACAGACGTAGCCTCACATGCACAAGGCGAGAGAATATTGTCAATAAGTGAAGTAGAGGATCGGCTACACGTGACGGGACAAAACAAGCCGGATATAAATTACAAGAAAGAGAACATTCCAAAAACTGCAATGCAATGTCAATCCCATGATGGTCTGAAGGTAAACATGGGAGAGTTCAATACTGTTTCTACGTGGAGTCCGTTGGTGGATGAAACTGGGCTGCAGATTGGCCTATCAGTTTTCAGAATAAAAGAAAATCTTAGGTCACCGAATTTATCCTGCTCAAGTGCGGCTTGAGTCCCAGTTTCTGCCCCAGGCTCGAGATTTGATTTTGATCTGCTTTTTTTTTAGCCTGAGGCATTGCCCAGGAAGCTGGGAGTCGAAAACAATTTTTTAAGTCGGAATTCTAATCGGTACCCGGATTGTTAGTAAATTCGACTAAGGGAAATTCTGTAGGGCAAACAGTTTTTAATCCTAATTAGTTGGTAAGCCTTTGTAAAGATTTCAGCCTCGTAGCCTTTGGCCACAGATCTAGCCGTCTTATATTTGGTCTGCCTCAAGCATAAAAATCAGCTTCAACACGATAATCCCTTTTTAGTATGGACTTACAGCCGCAGTCACTAGGGCCCCACGATCCCCCTTGTGTGTGTGGAATTATAGCCCCAGTCACTGTGACCCAGTGTGTGCTTCCAGTCTGATTTTTTACCGTTTTGTTTCTTCTATTAACAACCTAACGAAGAATATTCTGAGTATTTTGGGAGTAAAAGACAACCATTAAAAAAGATATAACTGAAATCCTGAACACTTCAGATTTTGAGTGCTCTCACTGCCACGTTGGGGGTCTTGGCCGTCTAGATATTTTTCAACTGTAACCATCCAGGGGTATTGTAATATTTTTGAATACTCCTAGTTGTGCCGTTGGAAAAAAAAGAAATAAAAAGAATGAGAGCTACTGCGCCTCGTAAAAAGGGCTACAACTTTTTAGTTCACCTTCTGATTTGTTTTATCAATTTGCTCCTTTATAAGTGAGCCATTTCACGCGAAAATGGCCTCGGCATTAAATATTTCACTTTTAGAGAATTTTCAGAAATATAGATTTTACATAGAAATATAAGAATTATAGAATATCCAGATTAAGAAATATCGATTCAAGGTTAGCATCACTAGATATCGCTGATTGGGTTCTAACAGGCATGTTTTCCAAATAGTAGAAATAATTATTAATTGACATTTTGAATAGTTTCCAATTAAAAGATTCACTGTACAAGCTTGTGCTGTAAATATCTCCTTTTTTTATTGAGAAAATATTCACATGTTACATAATAAAATGTAACGATTGTAATGGAACTGACACAATAACTAACTATGAAAAGTTTTATTTAAAATTTCCGGAGATAATCATTTTTTCTTTAGAAGTAAAACAATCCTTGGGTACTAGAAACTAGCAATATTTTTCATACAATTTTTTATGCCATGAGTGCAGTGATTGTGATTATAGTTCGATTCCCACCCTCCCCGTTTCAACTGACAATTCGATATCGACAACCACGTATGTGAGCCGTATCCCTGACCAGGCCGTGGTTTGCATATAGAACCAGAATCCACTATTAAGGTACTCGTGGTATGTAAAATGGTGCCCATGATGTATATATATATATATATACGAGTATGTATATATTTGCAGTGCAAATTTTTTTTCATAATGAAACTTGGAAGTAAAAGAAATCCAAACTGAAACGAAAAAACCTCGTCCGTGGAATGCATGATTTGTATTGAACCGTGGAATATATATATATATATATATATATATATATATATATATATATATATATATATATATACTATATATATATATATATATATATATATATATATATATATATATATATATATATATATATATATATATATATATATATATATATATATATATATATATATGAATGCGATATATATTCATATGAACTTGAGTATAGATATCATACTGATACAAATAAACCTCGTCCGTGAAAGCATGATATATATATATATATATATATATATATATATATATATATATATATATATATATATATATATATATATATATATATATATATATATATATATATATATATATATATATATATATATATATATATATATATATATATATATATATAAAGCCTTTAATATTTAGGAGGCCACTATAGGCTTTTGTCTTTTTTTTTTTCCTTTTCTCTCTCAAAAAAATGGTTAACCATTATAGATAAAAGCCTAGATGCATCAATTATGGATAGAAATTGCTAAAAAAAAATTATTCGATAAGCTGCTTCCCAGAGAAAGGTCGACAGAATAGTGTAGATCAAGACGATCAAAGTTTAATTTATTATTAACTTCCCTGTTGGTCTTCTTTTTGAGAACTATTCAGCAAACGGTTCTCGGAAGAGAAGAAGGTGTCAGAAATACCCTTTAGCAACACCGATGACCGTATATGCATACTTGCTTCTGTAGGCATCTAAGAAATCTTAAATTACTGTAGGCTCGTTCCCACCTAGGACTTCGGTTGAACACTGTCGAACTACGGTCAACTTTAATCGTTTTACCCTCCGTAGTGCCAACTAGTCTGATTGTTTTACTCTCGAAATGTAGTTGACTCTTCCGAGTCAGGGCGTATTAGCTTGAGGGTGTTGGGGATTATGCTTATGGATTTGGGAAAATTTTACAAAGGCGGGCTTGGGGTATTAAAAAAAGATTTTTTGAATTCCTCTTAAGATTTTGTCTGATAATTTGACAAGTGCCTTACTGACAAAGCAGCAAACATTTGACGTCTGGACCTTGTCAGAACTACAGAACGAAATACGGCTGGCGTTGCTGTCAAGTGCTATAGTTCAGGATCCAAGTGCACTCAAGTTGAATCATGTAATCAAGTGATGGGTAAAATACACGAAAATGGAAGTACAAAAGGTTTTTTGAGATTTTTATTTAATTAGTATTTCCAAATGCTCCCCAGTAAAAGCATTTTGTGTTAAGTGCTGAAATATATGTTCAAAAAGTGGCATATATTTTACGGAACAAGCGAAGCATGGGTTTCATAATAAATCTGCTTATCGATAAAGAAAAGCTTGAATTGGGATAAATCGTTTTATTAGACATTGATAATAACATCCGCAAAATATACTGGATATTTCGATCACAGGTACAGCAACCATCATCAGCAGAAATTTGTGAATGTTATTATCACTGTCTAATAAAAGGATTTATCCCAATTCGAACTTCTATTTACCGTCATGAAAAGGCACTGTTGTCTCTAAAAAAAAAAAAAAAACTAAAACTGTATCTTGATAGGATTCGATACCTAAAAAATCATTTTGCTAGCCTCAATCTCGGTTGGCCGCTTAGAATACAAAGGATCCATTGGCGAATTTTTCCAAGGGATAACTTACCATTGAAAGCTATTGAGCATTTTTGGTTTGTCTATGAAATTTGATTGAAAGATAGTGAAATTGTGTCGGCGAGGTTTTCAATAAAAGCGGGTTGCACCACAGGAAACTCCCAAAGATACCAAATTGATCAAATAAAATTTCTTTTGAGTTTATTTCGGTGTTTTCCATGCAGGTTTGTCAGTATGCTGGTATGACTATAAATTTCCATGTCTAAACGGTTCTAGGTGTTTAACCCCCCCCCCCCCGGCGATTACCCCCGACAGATACCTCCCCGCGGAAAATACCCCGCGGAAAATATCCCGCGAAAATATCCGCGAAAATACCGCCCGGAAAATAACCCCCGCGGAACCCCCCCCCCCCCCCCCGAGGAAAATACACCCGTTGAAAATAAGGCTTTCCCAATTTGAGAATTTCGTTTGAGTTTTATTTTGTTTATTTCCATAGGGGGGGAGGAATTTCGGTACTTATGTATTATGCGCCACTCACTCAAGTTTACGCTGTGTAAAATTCGAGAATACGCCAGTTTTTACGTAGTTTCTTCGTTGCTTTAGAAATGAATTTGGGCTATAGATTTGCATATTGGGGGGGGGGGGGTAAAGTATAGCGGGTCTGGTGTATTTTAGAGCCAAATATACGGCCATGAACGCAGTAAAATAACATAAATGAAAGGCACAAATTACATACTTTGATCAGCGATCACCATA
This sequence comes from Artemia sinica, assembly GCA_027921565.1. Taxonomy (NCBI): domain Eukaryota; kingdom Metazoa; phylum Arthropoda; class Branchiopoda; order Anostraca; family Artemiidae; genus Artemia; species Artemia sinica. The sequence goes on along the minus strand of JAPEVW010000045.1, from coordinate 1,401,317 downwards.
AAACACTTAAATGAAACAATACATAAACCTAATAATAGTACTTATTTTATAAACCTAATAATAGGCATATTTTAAATTAAGATTTTATGAAATTACAATAAATCTAGTTTTATTTGAAGTCTGATGGGGTAAGGTACTTATTTGTACTTGTACTTGAATCAGGCCACAAGCTCTACAGCTTTCCGTGGCGCTAGGAGGTGGCAGACAGTTGCATTCCATTGGGTGTTGTCAAAGGGGAACAGTTTGTATCCAGGAGGGTCTCATCGGTAGCCGTGTCGTCAAAGCCCACCAATTTTTTCAAGGTCAGATTTGATGGTGTTATTCGAGGATTTGGACTCACGCCCTTTCTTCCAGCCTGGGAAGGGTTTGCACCTATGTGCCCTAGAAACAAAAGAGCTATTGGGCCTCCGGCAGGTATGGCCGAACCGGGAGATATGGTGGTGGCAAATGATGGTTTCCAGGTAAAACTTCTGTTCGAAACATTGTCTTATTATTTTGTTCAGGACTCGGTCGTGAAGATTCAGTCTGAGTGTGCGCCTTGTGCACCTGTGGTCAAATGAATTTAGAGCCTAGGTTTCGAATAATCGAAACCTAGATGAATTTAGGAGCCAAAATTGACGTCTATGATTGAACCTAGGTATTTAAATCTGCTCAACACTGATCTTCAATCCCATGGGAGCAGCTACTACATATGCTCTCTGGAGCATGTCCTGCGTTTTCAAGGAAGGACTACCAAGCAGCAAGGCAACATTGCCATGACGTTGAAATCTGGACTTACGTTAATTCAACTGCAGCTTCACACGGTTTTCCTCAAATTCAATCCGTTACGAAGTTGAAAAGCTCTGGGGAGAGGATACAACCTTGTTTCATACCAAATTTAATATTGAACCACGACGAGAGGCCCCCGTTGACTTGGTTGCATGCTCGTGTGTGTTTGTAGTACGCCTGGATTAGGTTACCAATCATGGGAGGTACTCCATCTTCTAGTATTACCATTCAAATCCCAAAGTTGACAGCCGAGTCGAATGCGGTGACAAAATTGATGAAGTCTGCTGTGGTTATTTCCTGATGTTTTGCCCTATGTTTGAGTATCCGTTTCAACGTAAAGAGCAGATCGACGTACCCTTGCCTGCTCTGAATCCAGCTTGATTGGGTTAGGTTGTCAGGTTTTTAGAAAATCTGAAGCAATTAAGGAAAACAGTAGAAAACATCCTCGCAGCTATGCTAATGGGGGATATACTGGGGTAGTTTCTGTTCGGTAGTAGTGCATTCTGTTCTTGCACCCTTCTTGAACAGGAATGATACCGCAGTCTTGCCAATCATGGTGGAATGATTCTTGCGTTCAAATTGCAGTGAAAAGATTCTGAAGTCTCGGAGCTAGGCTTGAACCTGCTTTGAAGATTCCCATTGGGATCGACTCAACTCCTGAGGCTTTGTGATTCTTGAGTTTTTCGATGGCTGCCTGGATCTTTTGCAAAGTTGGCGATCCAGCATCAACATCATCTCAGGGGCCACGCTGACTAGTTCCATCTTCCCTGAGTAGGCCAATTATGAGAGCTGCTGCTATTTGAGAAAATATTGTTAATATTGGAGGGCTGGGAAAGAAGGGTTGCTGTGGGTGTCGTAGAATTAAGTAAATTTTGAAAGTGAGACATCCATCTTTCTGTAGTATCGTCCTTACGTGTGAAAAGGGTACTATCGTTGGTTCTTATCGAATTTGTATGATAATTGTTTTTACCTGAGTCCTCTTTGAGAATTTGGTAGTGATTCGTTAAGTCCAAGTGCCGTGCGGCCTTCTCCATATGTTTTGCCATTTCATCCCAATATCTCTGGCGATCTTGGCTAGCTGATTTGTTGCATTACTTCCAGAGATCCTCTAAGTCTGATGACGCCCTATTGTTACCCAGATGCTGCTAATTTTTATGCCAGTTTGATGGTCTCATCAGATATCCATTTTTTGCGTTTCCGTTCTCTTCCCCCAAGGATATTTTTGGCTGTCTCTTTTGCGTTTTCTTTGATTGACCTCCATTCGTCCTCGATACTGCTCACTGACCTTTTGGAATCTTCCAGAGCCAGGGTGCTCATCCCATTAAAAAACTCTAAGAGGAATTGTTCCAGGATTCATTTGTCTTCAAGGCATCTTAAATCGCTCCTTTGAGGGAATAACTTTTTTTCGTGCTACAAGTTTGAGGACCAGGACATACTTTAGTAGTGTGTGGTTAGACCCGTTTTGGAGCCAATGTCAGTGCCCCTAAAGGCTCTACAATTCGTGATAGAGCTTCTACCTCGCCTAGAATTTAGTCGATTTGAAATCATGTCCTTCCATATTTGGATCTCCAGGTAATCTTGTGGAATGATTTGTGCTTGAAGAGGGCATTGGCTATGAGTAGGCTGTACAGGTGAGCAAACTCCATGAGTCTTCTCCCTCGATGGCGTCTACCATTAAATCCGCATTAACCTACATCTCATTCATTGTTGGCTTCACGGCTACCGACATAGATGTTGAAATTGCCTACAATGATAAGGAGGTCATGCCTTAGCACGGATCTAACTAACTCTATTAGCTTATAAAACATCGTCTATTACTAACTCTTCAGAGATTCTTGTGGGCGCATATGTTACATTAACAGTGATGATGAATAAAGGGATCTTAAGGCAGGCCATACCTGATCGCAAGGAGATAGCTTGCTATCAAGGAGGCTGATTGTGGTTCTTGTATTTAGGTTTCATACACCAGCTTGACCCGTACCATTGTCTGGACCAGAGCTCCATCAGGAGTATCTTTGTGGAGCGTGAGTGTATTGTTTATTATGTATTATGTGATGTTTTTTAAATCAACCGTGTAGCGTCTTTACTAAATAGTAACTTTTCGTCGCTACCGCTTGAAGAAAAATGCGCTATTGAAGACTTAGAGTAGGGCCACGCCAACTTTACTTTTTTACTGGTTAGTTTTTGTTCCCAAAATAAGTTTTCAGACACCGTAAAAACACACTTAGGCTACTAATTGTCAAAAATTTTCCGGGGGAGGTCCCACAGGAAATCTCCTTTTCCCTGAAGGTCATCTTACACACACACACACCCTGATATGAAACCCCTCTTGCCCCCCCCATTGAAATGCTGAAATTATGCCCATGTATGTCAGCGTAGTTTTTGCTTGAGAATCGTAAAAAACTCACTTAACTACGTATTTCAAGTGCTTGAGCATTTACGCAATTTAATAAAAGTTACAATATGTGTATTTCAATAAAAACCAAATGTTAATTGTAAAGTATAATTTTACCAAACGTAATTCAGATAAACATATTGTAATGCTAAAATAAAAAGGCTAATTTAAGAATTTAAGGAAAATTTCATTTGTCTCGTCATATCCCTTACATTTAAAAGTTGAAACTTCAATAAGCGTTACACCACGCTTTACTAGGTAGCCGCTACCTTGACAACTTCAAAAAATTAATCTTTTCTTAGAATGCATCTGGAGGGTCTGACCAAATCCCCATTTATTCTTTACAATATCCCTTTTCAATTTCTACGTGATTTACCGGATTCAACCCCTGGGGAACATAATACCATACTAAATTGCAGATAAATATCCCCAGTGGAAATGATAGACATGTTGTAACGGAATAGAAGTCTAGATTTGTTATTAAAGTAGCGAGAAAGCTTAGAAAGGCTTTTGCAAGAAGAAGAAGAAGAAACTTTTGTCTTTTTTGTTGTTCTTTTTTTCAAATAGATAAGCGCAAGGATAAACATCAACGAAATGATGAGCAAATAATTTTTGAAAACGGTAATTTAAATAAATGTGTTAATGTGAGGAGATATCTGGCAAAAAGTTGAGCTTTTGTATTTCTATTTTCAAATTTTGTTTGGATAGAACAGAAAATATTCGCAAATGGTAAAACAATTAATGAAGTAAAACTTGGAATGATGAGCTAAGTGAGTTTTTCAATATGATAAAACGTTTTACAAAAAGTAGAATTTATAGACTTCCAACTCTGAACAACTTTTAAGGGGAAAGTTTCAAATTGCGAATGTTTTTTCGGTACTTATGTACTATCTGTAACACACGTGCCATATTGTATAGGGAAGATGCTTAAGAAACAAGTCACACGGGTTTCTTTCAATAGACATTTGGATTGGAAACTGAGGTTTGTCATTACGTTTACAATATTTTAACTATTGCTTTTTGGGGTTTAGGGGGAAAAGGTACCTAGGTCGGGTTAGGTTAGGTTACGTATTTAATATACCCTATGCTTTACCCAGCACCCTCCCCCCCTAATGTGCAAATATAAAGCCGAAGTTTGTTTCTAAACTATTATATTTTCATCCTTTTTTGTTTTATTTTATTTTCATTAACAAAATTTCGCTTTTCGCGTGTGTTACAGATAGTACATAAGTACCGATTTTTCTCCAAATCGGATTGAATTTAAGGCACGAAGAACAAATTGGGTAGTCAAACATCAAGGAGGCACACTTGTGCCTCTATAAAGAGGCGACCCACCACAATGTTAAGCGATTTCAGGTCCTAGAGGTCGCAGAGAGACGGCGGTAATCGCATTTTGTAGCCCAAGCTCAAACTAAGAAACTTGCAAAATTTCATCCTCCTCCGACTTTATCTTCATGGGGTAAACTGGGCCGGAAGTTTGGACCCTCCCACCACAGCCCCCCTTTAACGTTGTCCGATTGGGCTGAAATTTAGAGGTTTAGCTTTCCTAGGGCCCAGGAGCTTATCCTCGAAATTTCAGCTCAATCCGATCACTCCTTCCCTGTTTTCAAAAAACCAAATATAGCCACTTAAAATTCATCATCATCATTTCTTTTTTTTTTCTTAGCCACGCCTACAGGCCACAGTTGGCAACGGATCCGATTGAATGAGGACTCATTCGAAGCAGAATTCGACCTGTTAGGGCCTTTTGATATTTTCAGACCGAAAAAATTATCCCCCGAATTTACATTTACGAAAAACCTTAGTTTTTTTTCAAATAATACACATAAACAGGTTAGACATGCTTTGTTATGAAAATATCTGCGCGTCAATTTTCATAACAAAGCATGTCTAACCTGTTTATGTGTATTATTTGAAAAAAAACTACGTTTTCTAAAGAGTTAAAGAGGCTGAGTTACAAGGTCAACCCTTAAACGTACAGGGATTAGGAGGCACAGTTGGGGGGGGGGCTGTTAAGAGGCTGAGTCACAAGTTCGAACCTTAAAACGTACAGGGATTAGGAGGCACCCTGTACGACGTGATTTGAGTATTCAGGAATTAAAAGCCTTAACACAAGAATGTTCAAGAGCTAGGGGTTTGGGGGGCGGCAGCCCCCAACTTCAACTCCTGACACGATCAGCTAACAGTTAGTCAAGCAATAATAAGTAATAAACTGTACAAAAACGTGCAGAAATTATTTGAAAAAAACTACGTTTTCTAAAGAGTTAAAGAGGCTGAGTTACAAGGTCGAACCTTAAAACGTACAGGCATTAGGAGGCACAGTTGGGGGGCTGCCGCCCCCCAAACCCCCGCTTTCGCAGCCTGTAAATAAATAAAAAAAGTTTTTTAAACTTAAAGTAAGGAGCGACATTAAATCTTAAAACGAACAGAAATTATTCCGTATATGAAAGAGGCTGTGCCCTCCTCAACGCCTCGCTCTTTACGCTAAAGTTTGACTTTCTCACAACTCTTTTTTTAAACAATAAAAACTTTAGCGTAAAGAGCGAGGCGTTGAGGAGGGCACAGCCTCTTTCATATACGGAATAATTTCTGTTCGTTTTAAGATTTAATGTCGCTCCTTACTTTCAGTTTAAAAAACTTTTTTTATTTATTTACAGGCTGCGAAAGCGGGGGGTTTGGGGGGCGGCAGCCCCCCAACTGTGCCTCCTAATGCCTGTACGTTTTAAGGTTCGACCTTGTAACTCAGCCTCTTTAACTCTTTAGAAAACGTAGTTTTTTTCAAATAATCAAAGTATAAAAACATCAAAGAGGTTGATGCAGCCTGAAAAATGCATTTCTGTTTCGTTTGTTTTTACCAAAACTTACTTGTAGTTTCGATTATTTGATATTTCTATGAAAAAGGAAACGCTATTGTTAAATATATTATTTTGTCAGTTTTATTGGCCCACCTTTTTAGTGTACTTCCATAATTTTTTTTTCTTTTGATAAAAATTTAAATAACGTACTTGTGTAAAGTTTATCCCAGAATAAAAATTATTTCATTGATAAAGGTAGAAACAATAAGATTAGTAAGGACACTTCGAAATAAGATTCACAGGAAAGAGCCATTCTGTGAAGGTATTAAATAGAAAATTTTCCTGTGTACCAATACCGCTAATTTCTCACTTTTTTTCTCTTGTCAACTCATAGAAGGTGAACGATAAAAGTAGGAAAGAAGGATTTTCACTACAATAGGGTCTTTGGTATCTGGACCGGTGCTCTTGGGGATCTAAAATTGGGGCAGGAATTCGTAAATTTTGGGACTTCAAGGATATCTAAATTTGGGGTTGCAGCTTGTTAGCTCCGGGAATCTAGGGGGAAAAAACTAAGAAATGGATGGCACGATAATATCTCCAATATATAAGATACTATCGTATCTCCTATATATGATTATATATCTCCAAAAAATTAGATAACTGTCAAATTACTGAAAGTTTTCTCGACCCAAAAGCTTCTACTCAAATATATTTCTGTAAATAAACGGAAGATAAGGGATAGATAGTCCATCCAAATTGATCGGAAGGACCTCTCATGGAAAAGTTTAGAATTTGGCTCTTAAAATGTAGTATATGGGCTTCAATTCCCTCTCCTCCGCCGCAGGATATTTTTTGTTAATTCCTATATTATGTTTTTCTCTCCTAGGACACTGGTGCCAACTAGGGGAGGGGACAGGGTTGGGACGATAGTTTTTCCTTTCCCCTAGATTCTCTCCCCCCTCTCGTGGACATGTGAAAATAATTTTTTGGTATTTTCATTGAAAAGTACCCTCTTTTATATTTCCGTAAAAAAAAATCTAAAAAGTGGAATTGTTCCCTCTTAGATACAAAAAAAAGCAATATGCTCCCCCTCCAACTCAGAATTTTACCAAAATGGTGTCACTGCTGTGGAAGGAGGGTGGAGGTAGCAAATCACAAAAAATTCAATCCCCGTTTTCTTCAGTGGTGGTTATTATCTAAACTATTTAATTATTCAATCTTTATTAATCACTTTAATTTAATTACTTAATTATTGTTATTTAATTATTATTATCATTTATTATTATTTAATTATTAGCTTATTTTGTTCTATTTATTATTTAATAATTTATTAATTATTTTCATTTATTAAGCGTGTCCTCTAGTTTTTTTTTCAATAAAAATAAAATTTCAAAAATTACAAAATGATAATAACCGTTAATTATTTAGTTGAATTTTTGCGCCCCTAAAATTTCTGTGTCCTGGGCAAGTGTCCCCTCTTTATTCATGTTTCGATTTTTATGATTAAAATAATTTGCTTAAAATTCAACATTTCCCCTAGGCCAATTTGGCCCTTAATAAGGTCACTAAAACTTTTGAGTAGCGTTCATGGAACCTCTCCCAAAATTCTACAACCACTGGTTTGATATGATAACCCTTATAGAAAAAACAAACAGCAAAAAACAAACAAATATAATCACGCACCTTCACACGAAAAATGTGAAATTTCACATTTTCAAAGAGCTTAAAGATTCTTCTAGAGAGTCCTTGGGCATCCGGAACTCGACGGTGTAATTTTGGTCAAAATAAACTCGTTTTAGGGGGGGGGGGTCCTTTTCCCGAAATTAGACAAGGTCTCGCATGCTAATAACTTTTGATGTGTACCTTTAAAAGTAACCAATTTTAAATATTTGCAATAAGCATAAAATGGAGGCTCTCTTGATATATGTACTATTTCCAAACTTCTCATTTCTGGGGTTTAGGCTACTTTCGGAAGGGGAATGTCTTTACTTACAGTTCGTTACCATGAACTGTTTGAAAATCATTGTGTTTTAAGTTTGCATTAGAATCCAAATCTGGGAGTCACCTTACCAAGACCTGCGGCCGAAGAGAAGCAAGCTCTAAGCAAAATTCAAATATAACCACGTCTTCGCAAAGTCTTTAAAACTTTACGAACACATGGCAGTGGATGCAGGAGCTTCAAAACCGTCTCTGTTCTCTTATGTGGGCTGTACATTGATTTCAGCGAGTTCCATTGGCTTAGCACAACAAGTGGATAAGATAGCAAAAAGACTCTTCTTTAACTTTTACTGCATAAACAAATAAGGTTTAAAAATGCAATTTGAATCTCAGCATAAGGAGATATTTTGCAAAACTAGAGCTTTGACAAGTCAAAAGGTGACAAAACAGAAATAGAAAAAGATAAATATTTAATAAAAAACAACACTTCAAAAAATAGCACTTTAATTATCTTAAATTTCTTCAATCATCGTGAGACAGAGGCGTAAAAGCATAAGAAATGAAATTTCTGCAAATGATTTTACATTACTTTTTCACCGCGAGAGATTTTGCGGAAAGTTAAGCTATTATAATTACTTTTCAATTGGTCCTGGGCAGAAGAATTGATAAATATGTCTGATCTTAGGCATGGCATGTTATGCAAAATGGTAGAATAATGATATCTGGAGCAAAGGTTTGGCAACTCATAGTTACATCTAGTTTCATATGCAGCGCAATACCGCTGTCCAAGTAAGGGCGATGTAGGTACATTTTTTTTTTTTCACCAAGGCACTTCGTATACAGGTTGTCGTAGAAACTTCAGAAGGAGCTCATTCAATGGGCAATTGAAAGTTTTAGGGTCCTTTTAAGAGTCAAAAGTTACTGGGTGTCAACCTCCTCCCTCCCACAGCCCTCGGGGAGAGGGTTGCAAGTTATACAATTCACCCATTGTTTACATATAGTATTTTTTATTGAGAAAGGTAGGCATGTTTGACCTTCAGCGTCCAAAAAAGACGAAAGGCATTCAGGTAAACCTTTCAGAGAATGTTGAGTGGAGTGTTGAGCCAAAGATTAAAACACGTTATGGGTATTCAGGTTGTCAAAAGGGCGTACCTCAGGAATAACTGACTTTAATAATTTGGAACTTTCAAGAAATGATTTGGAGCATGATCAATTGAACAAAAAGGCAATAGTTGCACGTTAGAACTGCTGCTACAACTACTAGTACTACTACTGCTACTGCCACTACAACTACTGAATCTGTAGCAAGTACAACAGAGAGTGAGGATATTGAAGTGAAAAATTGAGGAATGTTGGGCGATAGTTGAACTAAATCGGAACACGCTATGTGCATACAATCTGCATACAGCTTGCCATATCAAGTTGAAACTTCTAGGCCATCATGAAGGATAATATTCAAATGACCAAAAGGTAATATGTGCATACTCATGCTGCAAGTAATACTGCTGCTACTACTTTTACTACTTCTACTCGCACAACAGTACAACTGCTACTGCTGCCCCTACTACTACTGCTACTACTATGATAATAGTACTATTTAGATTAAGGGTATGAAAGTAAAAATTTGAGAGAACATTTAGAGGAAATTTGAACTAAATCAAAACAAATTATGTGCATGCAGATTGTCAAAAGGGCGTATTTCAAGACCATATCTGGGTATTAAGTTGGAACTAACAGGGAAGGCTTAAAGGGGAAGATTAATTGACCAAAAGGCAATAAATGCCCGCTACTACTAATACTACTACCACTGCTACTGCTACTACTCCATTATTGTAACTACTACTATCGCTAAAAGTATTAAGATGATTAAGTTGCATTTCATGCAACTAAATTAAAACGCACTATGAACATACAGGTTATCAACAGGGCATATAGGCTATGTCACAGCAACGTCTAATTATATTAAGATGAAACTTCAACGGTTAATGAGTGGGATGTTCAACTGACCAAAAGGCAATATGTTAATACTACTGCTGCTACTAGTACTAGTGCTATTACTTGCTATTACGTACTATTACTAGTCCTACAACTAGTACTATTAGTATTCCTATTACTACTACTACTGTGGTCACTATTACAACTATGGGTTAGTGTATGAAAGTAAAACTTTCGGGAATATTAAGGGGGGAAGTTGAACTGAATCACAACACGCCGTCTGCATGCAGGTTGTCAAAGGGTGGTTCAGAAAAATCTTAAGAATTGAAGTTGAATCTTATAGGGTTTGTTGTGGGGGATGCTGAAGTAGCCAAAAGGGAATATTTGCATCCTAACACTGCTACTTCTATTGCCACTGCTACTACTATTACTACTATTACTACTTTTACTACTCCTGCTACTACTACTAGTACTACTACTACTACTACAACTAAAACTACTACTTAAGCTAAGGTTACTGCTACGAATTCTACTGCTATTACTACTGCTGCTACAGCTGTTGCTACTGTTACTACTACTACTGCCAATAAAGCTAAGGGTATGAAGGCAAAAATTTTGGGAAATGTTGAAACAGTGATGAACTAAGAGGAAGCGTTGAGTGTCCATATGCGTTGAACTAGTGTTGAACACACTGTGTGCATACATGTTGTCAAGAGGAAGCATCAGCAACGCCTCAGGAGTGACGTATGGTATTAATTTGAAAATTTCAGCGCGGGTTGAGGGGTATGTTGAAAGAAAAAAACCAAAGGTGCTTTGTGTCTACCGCTACTAATGCTACCACTTAAACTATTGCTTCTACTGAAGTTAATGGTATTAAAGTGAAGCTTTCAAGGAATGTTTAGGCGAATGTTGAACTAAATCAAAACAAACTATGAGCATCTATATTGTCAAAAGGGTGTTACAGCGATATCTCAGGAACGGCTTGTATAATTAAGTTTGAACTTTTGGGGAAGCTGTGTCGGATTTTGAACTAAACAAAAGGCACTACGTGTATACTACTAATACTACTACTACGATTGCTGTAAATAATGAAGCTAAGGGTATTAAGGCGAAACGTTTAGGGAACGTTTAGGGGGAGTTTGAGTCAACCGAAAAAAAACTATATGCATACAGGTTTTCAAAAGGGCATAGAAGCAAAATCACAGGCATTGCAGCGCTATCATAGAAACTTTTAAAGGAGTTCATTCGGTTGGAAATTAAAAGCTCTAGTGCCCTTTTTAAGAGTCAAAAGTGATTGGAGGGTAAGTTGTCCTCCTGCTAAGCCCATTACTTCTGCAATCACATCCAATCAAAATTTTGTAATAGCTATTGTGTTCAGCATAGTTGAAAGGCCCAATAACTGTGTCTCTGGGAATGTTGAGGATGTCAACCCTCCAAAGCCCTTGGAGTAAGGGCTGTAAGTTATGCAATTTGCCCATTGTTAATTTATAGTATTTTTTATTAGGACAGAGGGCATGTTTGACATTCGGTATCAAAAAGATCAAGTGCATTTACGTGAAGCTTTCAGAGAATGTTGAAGGGAGTACTGGACTAAATCAAATCATGTTATGTGCATGCAGGTTCTCAAAAGGGTGAGACTCGGAATGACTGATGGTGTTAAGTTGGAACTTTAGGAGAATGATAAGAGGGATGATCAATTGACCAGGGGTATTTTAATGGGGATGTTGAACTAACCAAAAGGGGCTATTAGCATGATATTACTATTGCTACTATTATTACTGCTACGACTACTACTTTCACTTATTTTAAAGATATTAAGGTGCGACGTTCAGTGAACATTTAGGGGTGTTCAAGTAAATTGAGAAACCATTAGTGCAATAAGGTTGCCACAAGTATGTATGAGCGATTTCTCAGAAATAACTTCCTAGTTAAGTCTAGAGCGTTAAGTCAAAACTTTCATGACGATTTGAGAGGGACGGTGAACTATGCAAAAGATACTCTGCGCATATTTCTCTTACTACTTCTGCTACTATTACTATCATTGTTACGACTACTACTACTGAGGCAAAGGGTAGGAAATTTCAAGGATTGTTTAGCGATATGCTGAACTAAATAACACACGTTGTGATCAAGCAGGTTGTCCAAGGGTCATATAAGCAGGATCCTGAGAATGGCCTTGGGTATTAAAATTAGGGTGTTGAATGGCCTAGGGTGGAAAACTTTAAGGACACGTTAAGGGAGATGTTGAACTAGGCAAAAGCAAAATGTGCATACTCCTAGAACTAGTAACACTACTACTACTACTACTACAACCACTAATAACAACTGCTGCGATAGCTACTGCTACAGGTACTAGTAGAACGACTACTACTAGCACTACTGAACTTATGAGTATTAGAGTAAAATTTTCAGGGAAGGTTGAAGAGACTAGTGAACTAAATTGAAACATGCTAGGTTGATTCAGGTTATTAAAAGGCCGTTACAGCTATATCTCAGGAACAGTTTAGAGCATTAAATGAAATTTTCGCCGCACGCTAAGGGGGAAGTTGAACGACCCAAAAGGTACTATACGGTATACTACGCCTACTACTTATCCTAATACTACTACTATACTACTTTTAAGGCTAAGGAGACATTTTCAGAAAACGTTGAGGGTTTGTTAAATTAAATTGATACACGCTGTATGTATGCAGACTATCAAATGGCCGTATCAGAAGTATATCAAAAATGGCTTAGAGTTTTAGGTTAAAACTTTCAGAGCAGACTGGGGGTTATGTTGAACCAATAAAAACTAGCTGCGTACCTACTGCTGTTAGTACTAATATTACTAAGGCTAATGGTATTAATATGGAATTTCCAGGGACTGTTGAGGGGTATGTTGGACTAAATAAAAACCCATTATGTGCAAGCAGGTTATCAACAGGACATATCATAAATATTTCAGAAACGGTTTACAGTATAAAGTTGAAACTATTAGGGCATGAGTAGGGGACTAGACCAAAAAGGCAAAATGTGAATGCCATTACTGCTTACTCATACTACTACTGCTATCACATATATCACTCCTATAGCTCCTAGAATTAATTCTGCTAGGGTATAACCTATAGGGTGTAAAGTAGAAACTTTCACGGAAAGTTCATATTGCTTTAAAATAAATCGAAACAAACTATCTGTACGGTGATTGCTCATAAGACGTCTCAGTAATATCTCAAGAATGACTGAGGGTAATAAGTTGAAATTTTTATGGCTATTACTATTGCTCATTCTGCTCTTGCAATTGAACTAGATCAAAAGAGTATTAGTTCATCCAGGTTGTCAAAATAGCATAGGTACGTATAATGTTTTGGGAGTGGGATTAAGTTTTATATTTCAGGAAAACTTAAGGAGGTGTAAAACTAAATTAAATAATGCTGTGCGTGTCTGGATTTTCAAAAGGGCATACGTTGCATAAATAGTAAGCACAACTATGGATTCTTACAGGAAAAAAATGAAAAAATTAGAATAAACAGTCTTTTTCCAATGAAAAAGACTGTGTAAAGAAACGGAAATTACTCTAAAAATAACATCTTTCCATAAAATAGGTAATTCAAAGAAAAGTAAAGAGCTACATTACCGAAAAGGAGCAGAAATATAGTCATATAACTTTTCAATCGTAAAGCTACTACAAATGACCATCAATAAAGAATCAGATGTCCTGACAAGAAGGGACCTGCAGGGATATTTGACCCTTGAAAACATTCGTAAGGAAAGACGTTAGGGAAATATGAACTTCCTGGGAGGGTGTAAAAAGGAAGGCTTTGAATAGATTGGGATGAAGGAGGAGCGTGCGTAGCTGTGTTGGCCGCAGGTGGCTTGGTGATTCAGTGAGTTGTTGGTAGTAGTAATAGCGGTTCTTGTTAATTAGCCAGAACATACTAAAGTTCTTTATCTGAATGTAAGATCTGACAAAATCGGTTTCATAGCCACACAGAGAAGCGACGGGTGACAGAATGCAATGGACTTAAATAAGTTTGGCTATATATTTGTACATTAGGGGGTGGGGGATGGGGTAAAGTATTTGGACAGTTTGGAATTAGAAAACAATTCTTACTTCATAATATGCAGAGTAATTGTAGCTAACACAATTTGCATGCAGACCTGCCATACTTTACCCCAGTGCCGTATCCAGGGGAGGGGGTTACCTGGTTTGACCCCCCTCCCCCCGAAATGTTTTTTTGACTCGTAAAAACGTAACAAAATTGAATATAAGCAAATTTTGCATGCATTTTTTTAGGTTTTTTGTGTAAAACCCACCCGAAAAAAAATTGAGCAAAACCCCCTCCAAAAAAAAATCCTGGGTACGGTTTTGCTTTACCCCCACCTCCTAGTGTGCAAATGTGTAGCCCAAATTATACAAGTCCAATCCATTCTGTCACCTGCCGCTTGTCTTTGTGGCTATGAAGCCAGTTTTCTCAGATCTTATATTCAGATGAAGACATTGAGTCTGTTCTGGCTAACTAACAAGCACTGTAGTAGCAGTTAAAAGAAATATAAACATGTAATGGGTAAAGTGTAAGTTATATTTTTCTTCCTTTTTTTTCTTGGACCGTATAAAGGAATGAGGAATGAATGAGTACACTAAAGAAATCAACTTATATTTTATCTAAATTCATAATAAATAACCAGGAATAATAAAAAAAAAAAATGAGAACAAAAAGCCACTAACATCGAACAGTTCGTGGTAACGAACTGTAAGTAAGGAGCAACCCGGCTCAATAGTAACCGAAACTCTAAAAATGGAATTTTGATACCAATTTAGATACATCAATTTACGTGGGAGGATTTTTCCGTGGAGGAAGTTTTCATGGGGGAAGGGAAATTGCTATGAAAGGGGCACCGAATTTCCCAACATTATTTAAAAACACGATCAGCAATAAAATAAAAAAAAAACATTTTTTTAACTCAAAGGTAAGGAGCAATGTGGGTAAGGAGGTCGCAATGTTGGCAAGCAGCAATGTCGGTAAGGAGAAAGTACGAAGGTCAGGGGTTACGTGGGAGGATCTTTCCATGGAGGAAGTTTTTATGGGGGAAGGGACATTGCAATGAAGGGGGCGCAGGATTTCCCAGCATTATTTAAAAAAAACAATCAGAAATTAATTTAAAAAAACAATTTTCTTAACTGAAAGTAAGGAGCAACATCAAAACTTAAAACGAACAGAAATTATTACGCATATGATTGGGTTCGCCCTCTAGTCATTACCTAGCTCTTTACGCTAAAGTTTTTTTGTACTTTCATCAGAGCTATTTATTCTAATTAACGGCCTTTGTGATTAAGGGGTCATTTTAAAGAATTGGAACAAAATTCGAACTTTAGCTTAAAGAGCGAGGTATTGACTAGGGGGAGAACCCCCTAATATACGTAATAAAAATATACGAGTATAGAAGTTTGTTAAGTAAGTTAATTCATAAGTTACGTCAGAACAAAATTTCGAGAAAGCCATTTAGCCAAAAAAAATGGAAAAATAATATGCAAATTTTGTTTTAATTATTCATGTACGGTTAGCCAAAATCAAAGCTGCATTAATTTAAAAACGTTCAGAAGTTAAATAAAAAACAACAAGTTTTTTAACTGAAAGTAAGGAGCGACATTAAAACTTAAAACGTACAGAAATTATCCCGTATATGAAAGGGCTGTCCCCTCCTCAACGCCTTGCTCTTTACGCTAAAGTTTGACTCTGTCTCACAACTTTATTTTTTTAAACAATAAAACTTTAGCGTAAAGAGTGAGGCGTTGAGGAGGGGACAGCCCCTTTTATATACGGAATAATTTCTGTTCGTTTTAAGTTTCAATGTCGCTCCTTACTTTCAGTTAAAAAAACTTATTTTTTTATTTAATCAAAGGAAAAAGCGGCATATGGTCTAGAAGCAAGTTATTTGTCAAACAGTCGTGAGCCTTGAAATTGTCATAAGCCTTGCTTATGACCATCATAATTATCATCAGCACGATATCAATTACTTAAAGGGATATACAAGTGTAAATATTAACAATTTAATTACTCGAAGTTTACAATTAAATGGTTAAGATGGATTTATAAGGGCAGATATGCTAATATGTAAATATGCTAAAAATGGCTAAAATGGATTTTTGCACCTATAGTATAGAAAATAATGTAGTATAACAATGTATATAGCATATATAATATATACTATAGGGGGAAGTATATTATACTATAATATAGTATAAATAATATAGTATAGAAAATATACAGAAAATAATGTGAAATCTTATGGACTCACTAGAACTTTTTTTTTTAGCGTGTGCCCTCGTAAAGAAAATGGAATGGAGAAAATGTCAAAGAAAGAAATTCCGATTTTGTTTAAAGTAACTGTTTTTAAGTGAAAATTTGGCTCGTTAGCTAATAATTTTAACATTTTCCAAACTTAGAATTTCTAAGCCCATCTTTTGCGGATTTTGTTGAGTTAACTTGAACACTCTCGTAGCCTTTGAAATTCTACTTATTATCCAACCTGAATTGCTTTCTAATTCTTCTGATCAAGCGAGGATCATTTGAATTTTCTAAGCTTTAAGTAAGTGGCATCTCGAAATGACAGTTTCCACCATCGGCTTTTGTCGTAAAATCACTTTCTATAGTCATTTTCACACCTTTGTGGAAAGCCGTTTTCTAAAACCAAAAAAGGATCTATTGTACTTAGGCTCTCCTAGTATCTGAACACGGCATATCCAAGATCAGTTCATATACAGGTGTTTCACTTATTTGTTTTATAGAAATTGCTTCTGACGTGTAAAAATGGGATAAGCAGTAAATTGCTCAAGGAGCTAAAAACGAAAATCTCTGATTTGATTAAGACCATATAAAGTTAATTTTGAAAGCTGAAGAGTGGATTTTTTTGGAATTCCCGTGTATTCTGGGAAAGTACTGTTCCTACTAACGTTGAGTTTTCAGTACCATGTCTGGTGCTTCTTGGACTTAAGGTCAAGGGAGCAGCTTGTTATTTTCGGGACCCAATGGCACCAAAATTAGGACCCGATATCCTAGTAAATCAGTTAATAATATACATGACATTTTAGCATCTTACCATAAATAAGTTAGAGCACCAATGTATACTTTATACAGCAAAAAATGTTTAATTTTGTCTCTTGGAGTTTTGTCTCTTGGAGGGGAGGAGAGGTAGCATATTGACAAAGATTTGTACCTAGCTTTCTTCCACTCCCAGCCTAACCTTTTAACAATGGGTGGTTTAATCGGTACCCTGTATGCACAAAAGTACTATCACCATTTAGATTATGGGAAAATAGGAATGGGAAAACTAAGCTTTTTCGTTTAATTTGGTTAAGTTGCTAACTTGCTAACTTTAATTTGGCTAACTTGCCCAAACATATACATGTTAAAAATCTAGGGAAAGTTTTGAATTCAATTTTTAATGAATAGAACTCCGTGTTCAGTTATGCTGTTTCTGGCTGTAGAGGGTGCCAAAAGAAAGAAACTTAGGTGAAAAACCAGCAAAAAAAATAAGCTAAGAATACATGGTACCAGACAGGTCAAGAAGGTGTATTTTTTCTTTGAAGGTGTAGTTGCCTTTGGGAGTAAACAGATTTTTTTAGTTTTAATTTTTACAAATGAAAAGTGTTGTAAGATATAACTAATCAGATTTACTTACATATTTTCACGGTTCAACGTGGAAAAATTGAAAAAAATCTTGTATTGCCCTAAAAACTTCCTTATTTTGAAAAAAAAAACTTCGAATTTTGTAGTTTTCGGGTATGAATAGACCTAAAATAGGTCTAGGGGGTACAACTTATTTTCTTTGGTACTTTAGATTCCTGGGCAAAGGCATATTCAGGATTTTTTTTTTTGGTGCAGATTATTTTCCTTTGGAGAGTTTCACAAGAAAAAACTTCAAAAAATGCTTAAAAATGTGTTGAAAAGGATTATTTTTTTTGATTTTACGAGCCACAAAAAACTCCAGGGGTGGTGGGGTTTCAAACCTGGTAATCCCCCTGGATACGGCTTTGTTCCTGGGTATCTAAATTAATAAGTTGCTAACCTAGATTTAGATTCAAAGAGTCCTGTCCCGGGTTCCAAGTAACCAACTTTAGTTTTACAAGGGAAAGTACTGGGTACAGTAGTAAAAATCGAGAAAGTTTGGTGCAAAAAATATACCACAAGCGGGGTAGGAACCAAAGACCTTTTTAAATGCTTGGTAGGTTTTCAACAATTGGGGTATGATGGAATTATCAGAATATGATTTGCAGCGAGTGATTGAAGTCAACGCTCTACAAAAATTTTGCTTGCCGAATTCAGTGCAATTCATAATGAAAACCCATTTTTGTTAAAGAAGAAAAATAATAAAATGGGTGAATTGTATGAAAAGCATAGGAAATTATTGAATACGATAATGTCGAGCTTTAGAATAAAGATGGTTCATATGTCACATCATTGGTGACGAACCTATAAATTATGGTCTCATTTTACAATTGCAGAAACACTTATTTATCTACTTCAAAATACAACTTAATTGAATTACTTGCTATGGAAGCTCCAGTCCTGCCTCCTAAAATAGTTAATTGGTTTTGTTTTTTTTAATATTTTTGATAATTTCCAGATTTATCCATTTTCAATCATTTGACCAACTTTGAAGAGAACCCGCAAATAGGGACATAGCAGAATTATATATCTTATAAGATTCAAACCAATTAAAGAGAATACAATTATCATTACATATTCAATAGCCAAAAAAACTAGAATTGATATACTAGGTTACAGAAGAGGTGTCTGGACCCTCAAGACTGGCTCACTGCCAGCAACATGTTTGCTTCTTTCTATTAAAGTATTTTGACGGTTAAAATTTACCTGCAAGATTCTGACATCTATCTTTTTTTTATTAAGTCCACACTTGTATTCATACAGCACGTATTAGGCAGAAAAAAAAGGAAAACATAAAATGAAGCTATCAGCTGTTTTTCCGAAAAAAGAACTTAATACTTAATGAAAGAAAGAAAGAAATTAAAAGAAAGAAATAAATAATGTAGAGGCATTCTAAATGTTTTCAGTTTTGTCACTTGGCTCTGTAAGTCATAATTCATCATTTTTAGGAGAGACTGATCATATAATGGAAATAATGAATTATTACTTACTTGAACTGTTCTTGCATTTGCCATCATTTTACTGGCGTTTCTCTGACGTCTTAATTGCCTCCTATTTTCTGTTCTCTCCTCTAATATTCGTTTCAACATCTGTTTCTCTCGAGGTGGTAATTCTTGGATTCTTTCGATAAGTCTTTTCACTACGGCTGCATGCTTTTTATTAGTTTCATATCTCTTGATCATGTTTATAAGTCTTTCATTATCCTCATCAGAAAATTCATCAGCGACATCTTGGAAAGGGATATGACCCGATCCAAATGCTGGGTTTTGACGTTGATAAGAGAAATCCACATTGGGGGAGCGTAGGACATGTCGAAGTCGGTTGAATCCACCTTTAGGATTTTGTGTTTCAACAGTTTGTAATGCCATGGTTCTGTCATCAAATAGTTTTCTCATATTGTCACGACTTGGACGATTGCGCTGAAAGCCTTTTGACATTCGACTTGAGTCAACATAAGATAATCGTCTTTGGGACCTCGAACCTGAAACAAAACTCCGGAGTCGATCCATTGGCCGTTGCCTAACTGGCTCATCTCTTGGAGTGTAAATTATCTTTCCGTAAACTTGGCCTTCAGTTGTTGAGGGACGTGAAGGTTCAGTTGAGGAAGCAAATGGAACAACGGCAGGAAATGGGTCGTGCATCGGGATTTCATTGGTAATTTCAGCCGCACGAGCTTGTCTTCTCGATAAGAGCCACAATCGTCTCAGTTGCTCACAAGTTGGCTCTCCTTCCGCCCACGGATCAGCTTGATCTGGTACAGTCTCTTCACTGTCCGGAACTAAACGTCTCGATCTAGCGGTATATTTACTACCTGAGACTACTCGGACACAGTATAGTATCATAATTGGGGCAATATACCACCAACACAGGTTCATATTTTTGCTTTTTTTATCTTCTCTAAATAGTCTCTAACTCTGTTTTACGCTTCATGTTACCTTAAAATAAATAAGCATAACTCCAAAATCATCATGAAAATAGGCCTGAAATGAAAAAAAAACTTAATAATAGCATAATAGAAATAGTATGCATTGTTCTACAAATATATCCTTAAAGAGAGTAATAAAAGAAGAAGAAAAACTAGGAGTGTTAGCAAATGTAGATTATCGTAACGTATTTTTACTAAAAGGAATAGGAAAGGCCCAAGAGCACCAACAGGAAATTTCCCAGGGAAAAAGGGTACTACCAGGGGTGTACTAAACAGCAGCACCCATGGATGATTTCTTTCGGCATTGATATTGGAAAGAGTTACAACCTATACAAGCTGCCATTAAAAACTGAATTTTCGCATGAATTCATTTCTAACCCTTTAAGAACTTGCTCGATCCCCCGAGAGCTAGTCTGGTACTGGCTCGGTCCTATCACCCATCAGTCTAAGTACGTGAGACGGCACAAGTGTTGCGGCTGGAATATTCTGGGGTTACTAGCTTTGCCACCACTTATTTTGATCACAGCTTCAGAAAAAAATTGAAAATTAATAGGCTTCAGACTATTTAACGCAGCAATCAAAAATTTTTTTGAAACATAATAACTAAGTGTAAGATTAATTCTTTACCATTTTGATGACATCAAGTAATTTTTCGAGGTCTAAAGATGTATTTAAAGTTCTGTCAAAAATTTTCTGGTTTGTTCATTTTTGTTTCTATCTAGCATAAACTTTTGCTACGTTGATTTGTCAAAACACGAGCGTACGCTGTTCCAAGAATTGTTTAAAACTTACCTACGCCATTGGCGTAGCTGGAAGATAAGGCGATAAACTTGTCCCCAGGTTTATTTTCTGATTGGACACCATTTAGCAAAAAGGAGGAAAACTAATATTGCCCATGGGCGCTGAATAACTCATCTTTAACCCTGACTTACTCTAGTCTCTTCATTTATTCACTTTTCTTATCTCAGTTCCCCAGAAAAGATTTTTTGTTCCCTCATCAAGTGGAAAATGAGACCTTTTTTCTTCTGTTTTATCTTCTACCCTTGAAAATTTTAATCTATGAAAAATCAGTCTTTTATCTACAAATGAAGAAAAAGCATATTTTGAATATAAAGCTTGTTTATATTCTAAAATATAATCTAAAAATTTGTTCTCCAAAATGGAAGTTTTTAGAGAAAAGTAAAGAACCAAAATGAAGCAGAAATCAAATAATGTAAATAATTCATGCTTAAGTAAAATATAAAACATTATAAATCGATTAATGAAACCAAAAAAAAAAAACAATGGAAATCTAATCATGAATTAAAATAACTAACCAATTGAAAACTAAAAGAAACAGAAATTATCACAAAAAAGATAGAGATTTCTTCCCCTTTTTAAAACTGTGGAGCATCATTTTTGCTTTACTGAAAATTACGCATATTTTGAATGGTTTTATTTGTCAAAACATCTACAACAAACAAAAGAAATGCCTGACAGTTATCAAGATTAATAGAAAGAAAGAAGACTTACTTTTTAAAATGATTACATTTTTTTTTTATTTCTAATTTTATTTTAATCAGAGGAAACGATGTAGCGTTGACTATAAAAAAGGCCATACGGCTCCAATGTTTCATTATTATTATTATTTTTTTCCCAGAGGCACTTCATATGGAATAGGTCGTCGTATAAACTTCAAAGGGGGCTCATTCAATTAGAAATCAAAAGCTCTAGTGTTTTTTTAAGACGTCAAAAGTGATCGGAGGACAAAAAGCCCCCCACTCGCCCTTTTTTTCGCAAATACATCCGATAAAAATTTTGAGATAGCTATTTTGTTAAAAATAGTTCAAAGATCATATAACAAAAACTTCGGTGTCTACACAGCCCCCGAGGGCCCGGGGGGTAGGCGTTGTAAGTTATGCCCTGGGAGTATATATGGTTCTTGTGGAAGGAATACTCGTATAAACTTCAGAGAAGTCTCATTTGATTGGAAATTGAAAATTCTAGCTTACTTTTTAAGAGTCAAAAGATATCGGAGTGTAGCCAGCCCCCCTCCCAATGCTCTTTTTCCCAAATGCATCCGATAAACATTTTGAGATAGCTATTTTGTTAAAAATAGTTCAAAGATCATATAACAAAAACTTCGGTGTCTACACAGCCCCCGAGGGCCCGGGGGTAGGCGTTGTAAGTTATGCCCTGGGGTCACACATGGTTCTTATGGAAGGGATGCTCGTATAAACTTCAAAGAGGGTTCATTTGATTGGAAATTAAAAGTTCTAGTTCACTTTTTAAGATTCAAAAGAGATCGGAGGGCACCTAGCTCCCCCCTTAATCCACTCCCTTTTTTCTTCAAACCCATTAGATAAGAACTTTGAGATAGCCATTTTTTTTTAAAAAAGAGTTCAAAGACCATATAACGAAAACTTCGGATCGACACAGCCCCCCAGGGCCCTAGGGAAGGCGTTGTAAGTTATGCCCTGGGGGAATATATGGTTCTTATGGAAGGGATGCTCGTAAAAACTTCAGAGAGGGCTCGTTTGATTGGATATTGAAAGATCTAGTTCAGTTTTTGAGAGTCATAATAGATTGGTGGGCAACTAATCTCCATCCCCTAGGCCCCTTTTCCCCCAAATACATCCGGTAAAAATTTGAGATAGTCATTTTGTTAAAAGTTGTTCAAAAGACCAATAACAAAAACTCAGGTGTCTACACAACCCCTCAGGGCCGGGGGCAGGCGTTGTAACTTGTGCCCTGGGGCATATATGGTTCTTATGAAAGGGATGTTGGTATAAACTTCAGAGAGGGCTCATTTGATTAAATTTCAATGCACCCCCCCCCAGGGCCCGTAGGAAGGCGTTATAAGTTATGCCCTGAAGGCATGTATGGTTCTTATGAAAGGAATGCTCGTATAAACTTCATAGAGGGCTCATTTGATTAGAAATTGAAAGTTCTAGTTCACTTTTTAAGAGTCAAGAGATTGAAGGGCATCTATCTCCCCCACGTCCTTTTTTCCCAAACACATCCGCTACAAATTTTGAGATAGCCATTTTTTTTAAATTGTTCAAAAATTAGATAACAAAAACTCCAGTTTCAACGAAATTCCCCTAGGCCCGGGGGATAACTGTTGTAAGTGTTGTCCTGCGGGCATATATGGTTTTTATGAAAGGGATGCTCGTATAAACTTCAGAGAGGGCTCATTTGATTGGAAATTGAAAGTTCTAGTTCTAAACTGTAAATGGGGCGCATTCGATTGGAAATCGAGAGTTTCAGTGCCCTTTTTAAGAGTCAAAATATATCGGAGGGTAACAACCCCCCCCATGCCCTTTTTTTCCCCAAATGCATCCGATAAAACTTTCGAGATAGCCATTTTGTTAAAAATAGATCAAAGATCATATAACAAAACTCCGGTGTCGACACAACCCCCCAGGGCCCGGGGACAGGCCTTGTAAATTATGCCCTGGGGGCATGTACGGTTCTTATGGAAGGGATGCTCGTATAAACTTCAAATAGGGCTCATTTGACTGGAAATTGAAATTTTTAGTTCGATTTTTAAGAGTCAAAAGAGATCGGAGGACACCTAACCCTCCCCCCCTCACCCACGCCCTTTTTTCCTTAAACCCATCCGATAAGAACTTTGTGATAGCCATTAAAAAAAAAATAGTTCAGAGACCATATAACGGAAACTCCGGGGTCAACACAGCCCTCCAGGGCCAGAGCGCAGGCGTTGTAAGTTATGCCCTGGGGAAATATATAGTTCGTATGGAAGAGATGCTCGTAAAAACCTCAGAAAGGGCTCATTTGATTGGAAATTGAAAGTTCTAGTTCAGTTCTTGAGAGTCAAAAGAGATTGGAGGGCAACTAGCCCTCCCCCCCCTTGCTTCTTTTTCCCCAAATGCATCCGATAAAAATTTTGAGATAGCCATTTTGTTGAGAATTGTTCAAAAGTCAGATTAAAAAAAAAGTCAGGTGTCGACAAAACCCCCCAGGGCCCGGGGACAGGCGTTGTAACTTATGCCCTGCGGCATATATGGTTCTTATGAAAGGGATGCTTGTATAAACTTCAGAGAGGGCTCATTTGGTTGGAAATTGAAAGTTCTAGTTCACTTTTTAAGATTCAAAAGAGATTCGAGGGCAACTAGCCCCCCCCCCACGCCTTAATTTTCCAAACCCATCAGATGAAAATTTTGAGATAGAAATTTTGTTAAAAATAGTTCAAAGGTCGGATAAAAAAATTCTGGTGTCAATACAACCCCTCAGGGCCCGGGGGAAGGCGTTCTATGTTATGCCCTGAAGGCATGTATGGTTCTTATGAAAGGGATGCTCGTATAAACTTCACAGAGGGCTCATTTGGTTGGATATTGAAAGTTCGAGTTCACTTTTTAAGAGTCAAAAGAGATCCGAGGGCAACTAGCCCCCCCTCCCTCCCCACGCCTTCTTTTTCCAAACCCATCAGATGAAAATTTTGAGATAGACATTTTGTTAAAAATAGTTCAAAGGTCAGATAAGAAAAACTCCGGTGTAAATAAAACGCCCGAGGGCCCGGGGGAAGGCGTTCTAAGTTATGCCCTGGAGGCATGCATGGTTCTTATGAAAGGGATGCTCGTATAAACTTCATATAGGGCTCATTTGATTCGAAATTGAAAGTTCTAGTTCACTTTTTAAGAGTCAAGAAGTTGAAGGGCAACAACCCCCCCCCCACGACCTTTTTCCTCAAACCCATCTGTTCCAAATTTTAAGATAGCCATTTTGTTAAAATTGTTGAAAAATTAGATAGCAAAAACTTTGGTGTCCACAAAACCCCTAGGACCCCTGGGGTAGGCGTTGTGAGTGCTGTCCTGGAGCGTATATGGTTCTTATGATTTCGTATAAACTTCAGAGACGGCTCATTTGATTTGAAATTGAAAGTTCTAGTCCACATTTTACGAGTCAAAAGATATCCGAGGGCAACTAGCCCCCCCCCAACACACCCTTTTCCCTCAAACCCATCTAATAAAAGTTTTGAGGCAGCCTTGTCGTTAAAAATAGTTCAAAGGTCAGATAAGAAAAACTCCTGTGTCAACGCAACCCCCCAAGGCCCGGAGGCAGGTGTTGTAAGCAATGCTCTGGGGGCATATATAGGTCTTATGGAAGGGATGCTCGAATAAACTTCGGAGAGGGATAATTTCATTGGAAATTGAAAGTTCTTGCTCACTTTTTTAGAATAAAAAAAAGATCAGAGGGAAATTAGACCCCCCCCCTCCACGCCCTATTTTCCTCAAACCAATCCGATAAGAACTTCGAGAGAGCCATTTTTTAAAATGTCAAAGATCATATAACGAAAACTCCGGGGTCGACACAATCCTTCAGGGCTCGGGGTAGGCGTTGTAAGTTATGCCCGGCGGGCATATATAGCTGTTATTGAAGGGATGTTCGTATAAACTTCCGAGAGGGCTCATTTGATTGGAAATTGAAAGTTCTAGTTCAGTTTTTAAGAGCCGAAAGAGAACAGAGGGTAACTATCCCCCCACGCCTCTTTTCCCCCAAATGCATCCGATAAAAATTTTGATAAAGCAATTTTGTTAAAAATAGTTCAAAGATCAGATAACGAAAACTCCAGTGTGAACACAACCCCCCTTCCCCTCCCAGGGCCCGGGGCAGGTGCTGCAAGTTATACCCTGGTGGCATATTTGGTCCTTATGAAAGGGATGCTCGTACAAAATTCAGAGAGGGCTCATTTGAATGGAATTGAAAGTTCTAGTTCAATTTTTAAGAGTCAAAAGAGATTGGAGGGAAACTAGCCCCGCCCCACACCCTTTTTTCCACAAACGCATCCGATATAAATTTTGAGATGGGCATTTTTTAAAATAGTTCAAAGGTCAGATAAAAAAAAACCTCCGGTGTCAAAACAACCCCCAGGGGTCCGGGGGGCAGGCGTCGTAAGTTGTGTCCTGGGGGTCTATATGGTTCTTATGAAAGGGATGCTCGTATAAACTTCAGAGAGGGCTCATTTGATTTGAAATTAAAAGTTCTAGTTCACTTTCTCAGAGTCAAAAGAGATCGGAGGGCAACTAATCCCTCCCTCCCCCCCCTCAACGCCTTTTTCTTCCCCAAACCCATCCGATAAAAATCTTGAGGCGGCCATTTTGTTAAAAATAGTTTCAAACGTCAGATTTTAAAACTTCGGGATCGAACCCCCCCCCCCCAGGGCCCGGGGACAGGCGTTGTAAGTTATGCCCCGGGTGGATATATGGTTCTTATAGAAGCAATGCTCGCATAAACTTCAGAGAGTTTTCATTTGATTGAAAATGAAAAGTTCTAGTTCACTTTTAAAGAGTCAAAAGACATCGCAGGGCAATTAGCCCCCTTTACCCCCACGCCTTTTTCCCCCTAACCCATCCGATAAAAATTTTTTGATAGCCGTTTTCTTAAACATAGTTCAAACATCAGATAATAAAAACTCGGAGGTGGACACAAGCCCATTTTATACTTTGATATTGTTACTTTGATACTAGTTTTGATACTTTGATGAATATTTGATTTTGAAAAAAGGTTTGATTTTGAAATAAGGTATTTTAAAACTTGAAGATTTTTGCAACCAAAACGAACAAAAATTAGTTTAAAAAAACTTTCCGAAAAAGAAGTTTTTCAAAGAAAAGTAAAGGCCATTTTACACTTAAGATCAACAGATACAAATACCTGTTAAAATTCATACTCAAGACGACGAGAAATTACTATTAAAGAATAAAGGAAACCCAAAACGAACAGAAATTCAATAAACAATCATAGCAAAAAAACATATAACAAGTAATAATATAAATGAAGAAATAAATCTTAAAGGAAGTTACGCTTAAATTGAATATGCAAATCAAGCTTAAAACGAAAAAAAAAATTTGGTATTGAAGTATAAATGAAACACAAAACGAACAGAAATTAAATAAAGAATCAATGCAAACAAACATACAATAGATACTAATGTAGATGAATCAATGAATCTTAAAATGAGCGAAATCTAAATTGAATATGCAAATCATGCTTGAAACGAGCAAAAATCACTACAACCAAGGGTTTGGGTATCGTCCCCTTCACTTACTGTAAAACTCTGAAACCTACTGCGTGATGGTGCTTTACTGAAAACTATATGTGTCTTGAACAGTCTTGGAAAGTATAAACAAAATCAAATTGAATATTTGATATATAATGATATTAATTGTTTAAAGATCAATCAGTTCAAGATTTTATGTCACTGTAATTTTATTTTCATTTTCGAGGCTGTAAGAACTGGAAAAGAAGATATTTGTAATATAATTTGTTTTCAGTGAAGCGCCAATGACGCAGTAGGCTTTAGCTTTTTACAGTCAAGGAAGGGGACAATTTTAGGGGGTCTTTAACAATTCTAGAAAGAACTAATAAATTAAACTGAATATTTGATGTATAATGATATTAATTACTGAAAGCTCATCAGTTCAAAATTTTACTGTAATTTTAATGTTTATTTTCAATATTAAGTACAAAAGAAAATATTTGTAATAAAATTCGTTTTCAGTAAAGCGCCATCACGCAACAGGTTTTAGACTTTTACAGTGAGAGAAAGAGACGATACCCAAACTCTTGTTTGTAGTCATTTTTGTTCGTTTCAAGCTTGATTTGCATATTCAATTTAAGTTTCACTCGTTTTAAGATTTATTTATTCATTTACATTAGTATCTATTGTATGTTTGTTTGCATTGATTCTTTATTTAAATTCTGTTCGTTTTGGGTTTCATTTATACATCAATACCAAATATTTTTTTTTTCGTTTTAAGCTTGATTTACATATTCAATTTAAGCATTACTTGCTTTAAGATTTATTTTATTCATTTATATTATTACCTGTTGTATGTTTTTTTGCTATGTTTATTTAATTTCTGTTCGTTTTGGGTTTCATTTATTCTTTAATAGTACTTTCTCGTCGTTTTGAGTTGAGTTTTAATAGGTATTTGTATCTGCTGATCTTAAGTTTAAAATGGCCTTTACTTTTCTTTGAAAAACTTCTTTTTCGGAAAGTTTTTTTTTAATTTGTCTGGAAAGGACACTTTATCAACATTTTTCTCTTTGATTTGGGCCTAAATTAAAGTTTCAAAATTAGCTTTTTTTAATTTTTGAAGCAATCTGTGTCTTCTTTTAGCCATTTTTTAAATTTACAACCATACATAATTTAAAATTTGATGTTCTACACTTTTGAAAGACATCTGTTTTGAAAGAAGAAAGTATGTATAATGATGATAAAAGAGAAACTGTTTAAAATATATTTTATTTTTAGTGACGTGTCCTGGTCTTAATAGGATTTAGGGGGTGGTAGCTCTACTCTTATTGATTGTAATTTTGGCTCGTTTTAAATATGACTTTATCAAACAGTTCGTCTTAACAAACTGTAAGTAAGGAGTGACCCGGCTCAATAGTAACCAAAACTCTAAAAAACGGAAATTTGATGTTAATAGACATATCAGAAGAATCAGATTTTTATGCTGATTTCAAATGTATAAGTTTCAATAAGTTGAGTCTTACCCATTAAGGTTATGAACCTAAGAAAATTTGCCCTATTTTCAAAAAAAGGGGAAACAACCCCTAAAATTCATAAAATCTTAATGAAAATCGCACCCTCAGATTCAGCGTATCAGAGAACCTACTGAAGAGGTTGCAAGCTCCTATCTGCAAAAATGTGGAAGTTTGTATTTTTTGCCAGAAGAAAAATCACGGATGCATGTTTATTTATTATAATTATTTTTTCTCCCAGGGATGATCGTATTGACCCAGTGGTCCTAGAATATCGGGAGAGGGCTGGAAATTAAAGTTCAAGTGCCCTTTTTAATTGACCAACAAAAATGGGAGGCCAGCTGGTGGTATTTTCCACGCAGATAATTTTCCATGGGGAGGGAAGTTTCCAGGGAGGGAATTTTTCAACGGAAATTTTACACTGGGGGAATTTACAAGAATTCCTATACGAAATTCGTCTTATGTCTTGCTTTCTCTTTGTCAACTCAATTTTACGCTTGGAGATGTTAAAGGTAATTGACCAGGGTAAATTTTCACCAGGATTTAATTGTCTAGAGAATAAATCCGTGGGGAGGAGAGATTGTTCCGTGGAAGTGTAGCCAAATTTTCTGGCATTATTTAAAAACGATAAGAAATTAAATAAAAAACACGTTTTTTTCAACTGAAAATAAGGAGCAACATTAAAACTTAAAACGAACAGGAATTATTACGTATATGAGTGGGGGTTGCTCTTCCTCAACACCTCGCTCTGTACGGTAAAGTTTGAATTTTGCCCAATTCTTTAAGAACGACTCCTTAGATAGATAGATAGATATATTTATTTTCCATATATCAGTAAAAGAATTACACAGCAATCTACAAATCCCCACAAAGGCTTCATGGCCTGTAGGAGGGGGATTATTTGAAATTATTTGATTATTTGATTATTATGAAAAGATCATATAAACATTCAACATTTATACTCTTAACGTTTAAACATACAGACATAACATTAATTTTTGAACATAAACACTATGAAACACTATGTCCTGAAACACTATGTTCGATTTATTAAAACAACAAGAAGCTTTTTTTTAAAGCACTAAGAAATTTAGCGTAAAGAGCGAGATGTTGATCAATAGCAAACCCCCTCATATACGTAATAATTTCTGTTCGTTTTAAGTTTTAATGTTGCTCCTTATTTTCATTTGAAAAAACTTATTTTTCTATTTCATTGTTTTAAGGGTAATCTATCCGTCCATAGCAGTATCTGTCATCTTTCTTTCTAATGTGATTATTCATTTGGGTTTCAGTTTCTTTCGAATTCTATACATTGATCCTAAGTATTTCAATTTTTTAAGTTTTAATGTGGCTTTTTACTTTAAAAAAATAACTTTTTTTTAGAAAAAATCAAAATAATCTCTCTTCATATTTTAATTGGGATAGTTTGTTTTTTAGTTATGCTGTAAAAAAATTAAATTGTCTGATTAAGAACTAAAGCGTTGGATTCTAATTAAAATTTCGGACAAAATTTGAATATTCTGTCGAAATGTTTTATCAGCACGGGATTTGAGAAATAAATTTTAATAATATTTTTACTATAAAATTTTGGATTTCTTGGGAAAGGGACTTGTGTTCATACAGACTGAATTTTTGTGCAATTTTTCGTCTTGTATTGGACTGAAACAACTATTAGACGCCCTTGTATATACACTTATCTCATAACTGACGAAGATAAAGATCCTCAAGAGCCGTTGATGGCGCATAGGGCTTTGAATCAATGTTTTAGTTGCAGGACCTTTTTCACAGGCACATATAGCACGCGGTGGACGGTGTTTATCTCCCCCTCGGCGGATACCCTTCCGGAAAATACCCCCCTCCCCTGCGGAAAATACCCCTGAAAATACCCCCCCACGGAAATTACAGAAGAATAGCGAGGTATCTGGAAATTTTGTTAACTAAAAAAAAAGAAAAAAAAAGAAAAAAATAATCCCAGTAGCCTATAAAGTAAATGTAACGTTTCATTTAAGTGTTTTTTCCAAGTGTTAAGTGTTTCTTTTCAATGACCGTTTTTCCAAGTATTAAGTATTATTTTTAATTTAATGTATTGTTTCATTTAAGTGTTTTATGATGATCGCTGATCAAATTTTATGTTATTGTGCCTTTCATTTATGTTATTTTACTATGTTCATGGCCGTATATTTGGCTTTAAAATACACTTCTCTATCTATCTATCTAACATGCAGAATATTTGTACCAAACATATTTTGCATGCAGACCCGCTATACTTTACCCCCCCCCCCCTAATATACAAATCTATAGCCCAAATTTATTTCTAAAGCAACGAAGAAACTAACGTAAAAACTTGTGTGTTCGCGAATTTTACACATCGTAAACTTGAGTGAGTTCATAATACACAAGTACCAAAATTCCTCCCCCCAACGGAAATAAAAAAATAAAACTCAAACAAAATTCTCAAATTTGGAAAGCCTTATTTTCCACGAGGGGGGGGTACTTTCCGAGTGGGTGTATTTACCCGGGGGGTATTTTCCGGGGGGAGGGTATTTTCCTCGGGGGGGGGGGTATTTTCATGGGGGTTATTTTTCGGGAGGGGGGGGGGTAATCGCCGGGGGGGGGGGTAAACGCCTACAACCATAGCGAGCCTGTCACCAGCCTTGCGGTAGCTGGAATAAAACCATGGGCCCCGTATTGCCAAGCAAAGCAACAATCAACTCTGCTACCAGTGGGTAATTTTGTAAACCACATTGGCTTGCCATAATAAATAATTAGGAATTATAGAAACGAAACTCGAGAAAGGGGTTTTATCAGACCGACGAAAATACTAGACGACTAATTTTGGGAGGATAACCGCTTCCCTTCTTTACAGCTATAGGAGACAGTTTCAAGGAAACATGAACAAATTTTCTGGACGAAAATAAGACGAAACAAACCGGATAAAATAAAATGAAAAAAAAACAGCCGGGAGAGCAAAAAGAAAAAGAAATAAAAGCCCGAATTGGAAGAACTAAGAAAGTTAGCCACGCGGAAAAAAACAATAGATACATTTAGAAATAACAGAATTGAGAACCTTAAAAGCCAAAAAATATAACTCCAAAAGCAAGTTACTCAGCAGTATCCCGTCAAATACTAGACTAGTTACTAGGATTATTTTATTTTATTTATTTTTTTGCTAGGAATTCATGCAACCGAATTTTCGTCTAAGACTTGTTGACTCGTTAAGCTCCCCTTGGTCCAGTCTACTTACTCTGAAAGTTTCAGGTCAGTCAGAGAAAGAAAATTTTTGAAAATATTTAGGGTTGAAAAATTCGATACTGCTTGATTTTTTTTCCAAATCTTTTCTCCTCTCAGGTTTGGGCATTTGTTTTACCCGCCCAGTAATTTACAAACGGATTGGAGACCAAACAAAACATGGGACTATTTTGGGCGTCACAAAGCACAAAATATCACTACATTCTATTTTTTCTTACAAAAAAAAAACAACTAAAATAAAGTTCACTTGGCCGTCTCTAAATGTAACTTCAAAGCCGATCAGGAAGCTCCTCTAAGTTGGAAGCAAAGCTATTCCGGCCCAAACGGGCCCAACACTTTTTTTTACATTAGGCTCCCTTTGGCCTATGGATTTATGGTGAATGTTCCAAACAGATCAGGAACGGTGTTTTTTTTTACCCCGTTTCCTGACACTCTAATAGCCTCCCCCTTGGAACAAAAATATTTGTTCCATTCAAATTTTAGATTATTTCCAAACTAAAATTGTTCTTGTGCATTAGGTTACCTTTGGCCTAGCAACTTTCAGTGTTAGATTAGATTTCATCTTTTCAGAAGACCAGAGTTTGTTGTTTTTAAGCCCAACTTTCAGGCAAGCCAATATTTTTACATTTTTATTTATTTAATTTTTTTTCTATTGGGTCTCTCTTTGTCCCATGGTATTTTAAAAGCAAGTTTAATACCGACAAGAAAAAAAAACTTTAGCCCTTTTTTGGAGGAACCAATATTTTTCTTTCAATTTTTCTAATGAATTGAGGTCTTTTTAGCCCAAGGACTTAGGGATTTAATTTTTTAATTCATAAGCAAAATGCCATTGCCCCTTCTTGGGCCCCGGTGTTTGGGGGGGAGGAAAAAAAAGCTTACCCTTCAAAACAAAATGTTTGCTCCTGTTAGTCCAGGCAACGATTCTTGAAAATTCCAAGTCAATTTGGAATAAAGGATTTGGTCTCTTTTTGTGTCGTAGTTTTTAGGGGCCCCGTGCCTACAAATTAAAATTTGTCATGAAAACTATGGTTCACTTGGTCAAGGACTTACGGTTTTAAGATTTGAGCCGTGGAAAAAAAATGTTTGCCCGTTTTAGGGCCGAATATCAAATGAGCCAGTATTTTTTTCCCATTGTTTTTGCGAATTGGGATCCTGACCAAAACGCTTTTAGACATAAGTATTAAGCAAATTGCAACAAATTTTTCATTAGCCTGTGGTTTGTTGGACCCTTGCCAATTTCAATTTTCGGTTCACGGGAGTCACCATGGTCTAAGGACTTATGTGTAAAGGTTTCAAGGAAATCAGAGAAAATTTGATACCTTTGGGGGCATCGCCCATGTCCCAAAACAAAAGTTCTTTGTACTTCAGGTCCC
The DNA here is from genome assembly GCA_027921565.1 of Artemia sinica. NCBI lineage: Eukaryota > Metazoa > Arthropoda > Branchiopoda > Anostraca > Artemiidae > Artemia > Artemia sinica. The sequence goes on along the minus strand of JAPEVW010000045.1, from coordinate 1,368,303 downwards.
TTTTGCTCAGGGTTTTATGGCCCTTCCAAAGTAAAGTAATTGTTTCTCAAGCAGCTCAGAAAAAGTAGTGTTTTGTCCGTTTTAAGCCCATGCCAAGGCTTGGTTTTCACAATAGCCATTATTTTCTGGGGGTGTTTCTGTTGGTGTCAAGCAAATCGCAACAAATTTTTTATTAGCCTGTTGTTTTGTGGACCCTTGCCAATTTCAATTTTATTCTCGGCTCACGGGAGTCACCATGGCCTAAGGACTTATGTATATAGTTTTCAAGGAAATCAGAGAAAATTTGATACCTTTGGGGGCATCGCCCATGTCCCAAAACAAAAGTTCTTTGTACTTCAGGTCCCTTTTGCTCAGGGTTTTATGACCCTTCCAAAGTAAAGTAATTGTTTCTCAAGCAGTTCAGAAAAAGAAGTGTTTTGCCCGTTTTTAGCCCATGCAAAGGCCCGGTTTTCACAATAGCCATTATTGTTTTTCTTTTGATACTTCTGTGTTTTGGTACCCTCAATTCAAGGACCTAAACATTTAATTGCTGAGCCTTTTGGGAAAAAGGTTTTTTTGTCTTTTCAGGCTCCCTTTTTAGGCTCCATTTTTGGGGGACCAATGTCCCAAATAATCTTTTTTGTACATCAAGTTCCTCTATCCCAAAAAGTTTATGGCTGTCATTTTCAAACTGATAAGAAAAAAAAAAGTGTCTTTGCCGATTTAGGGCCCCAAATACCTCCCCCCCCCAAAAGATATGCGGACATCTTGGCCCAGAGAATTCTTTACTTAGGTAATGCTAGTGCGTCTGATTATGCTGTTGCTGGAAAATTATAACGAAGATGTATGTTACAGATATATGTTATTTTTTTCCAGTGGGGAAAGTTTGTCAACCCCTACGCAGGGGCGAATCTCCAGCATTTTTATTGGTGGGGAAAGAGGGGTCCATATCCGGATAGTCAAAGGGCATGGGGTGTATAATAATTGTTTTCTTCACATTATTGGGGGGGGAACTGCCCCCCCCTTGCCACCCTCAAACGACGCCCCTGCCCCAAAGGATGTGTCATAAATTGTGCAATGCTTCAATGTGATGGAAAAAAGCTCAAAGATAATATTTCTAAAGACAGACAATGTATAGACGCATATGCATACAGAAGCCTCACACGTACACGCATCACGCAAACTCACAACCTATAAAAAAAGAACCATATTTCACTGTTTTACCATTTGGTTTGAAACCAATTTCTATGATCTATTTTTCACATGGTTACGAAATGGTACAGATTTAGAAATAAATTCAACTGTGTTATGTTGTTACTAATTACTAATTTTATAATTATTTATTATTTTCCATTGTGTTTTTTATTTAATCAAAATTTCTTAGCCCTTTTTGTTGAATTCTTTCGGTGCCTCTGGGACAGGGCTTTTCCCTTATGATTGTTAGTATTTTTTTATTTTATTTTATTTTATTTTATTTTATTTTATTTTTTTTTTTAACGTATTTATATCATAAAAAAGGAGCTACCCTCATTAATGCCCAGCAATATGTCTCGAAAGGGACCTGATTTCTTTTTGTTCGCTGGGGGAAGGGGAACTGTTGTAATATTTTCTTTGATATTCGTAGTAATTAGAAGGGGGTGAGGCTCTTACCAAACAATCTCTCCGGGTATGCCAGTGTATGTATAATATGAAGAAAACGTGGATGATAAAGCTAAAAGGATTTATAGTTAAAACTTTTCATAGGGTGCACAGAGAGTCAAGTATTTCAAGCATTTTGGCAATTCTGCGACAATATGGCGGAACTAATTAGTATTATTCACTGGGACTATATTTGGGATTGGGCTAGGGAACTGTTCCCACCTTGGTTATCAATAAATTCTTTAGTAGCCTTGGATACAGCTATTATAGCAAAAAAAAAAGATTAAAAAAACTTTCATGCCAGGTAGGTACAGGAGAGGAGTGCAGGCCCTCCCTTGCTTTCATTACTGTTCTGAATTTTATTTATAATATTCAAACATTCCGCTTTGTTTTTTACTGTTTTGATGACATTTCCTCGGCCGATTACCAAAATGAAGTCCTGTGTACGGACTGATTAACGCCATGACATAATTCTGGCACCCTTAATTTTTCTTATAAACAGGCTACCGCGTTTAATCACTAAACAATCTGTTTTTTCCTCCTTAATATCCCCTTCACTCTCTCCTTTCCTTCCCCCTTAATTCTCTTTAAATCTAAATTCTACATATCAACTTACTCAAAGATCATTCAGGGCCAAGATTCCTCGGGTTTTGTTACAGGACCTTTTTGGGACATATATATATATAATATATTATATATATTATATATATAATATATATATATATATATATATATATAATATATATAATATTATATATTATATATTATATATATATATATATATATATATATTATATATATTATATATATATTATATATATATTATATATATATATATATAGATATATAGAATATAAATAGTTTATGTATAATTTGTTTGAAGAATTCGGATCAGAAACTAGACTTCCCGAGGCTCACATAAGGCTTCCTCGGATAAATGACTATAATTGTAAAGCCGGCACAAAAATAGAAAGGGATAATATCAGATAAAATACTGGCTAGCTAAGCCAAATCATTTTCAGACAAAAAAAAAAAAAAAAAAAAAAAAAAAAAAAAAAAAAAAAAAAAAAAAAAAAAAAAAAAAAAAAAACCATTCCAAACGCTTTCGGCTGTAAAGGTGGAAGTCACTTAAAAACACTGCTTCACATTTCAAATCTAAACAGAAAATGGTCATCTGGTATAGCATCCTAAAACTGTCGCGTTAGATTTAACCTGCTTCAAACACTTTTTAAGCGAGCTTTCAATGACCTTGCGGGTGTGGTCGCTTTTTCGTTTTAATCCACACTTCGTTTGAAAAGTGGTGCAAAGGGTGACACTGGTAGACAACTGCGCTTTCATTCTTGATTGATTTTAATAGACTACTGATTTTTTCTACTACATTTGAAAATGGCAAACAGAAGAGAAATTTGACTACTTTCAAAACGTTTTCGAACTTCTTACGTCCAGTAGGCGATTTAAACACTTGCGACATATTTCTAGAACAAAACTGGGTTAAGACTTTCACAGTCCATGTCATCTAGGGGACAAACTAAAGCCAATTCTCACCACTCCCTTTCAATGCTTGCTTTGTTCCACGAAGGAAGTCAAAGAGAGGTGAAAAAAGGTTGCAGGGTTTTAGCCTCTCCCGAAAGAGTGAAAGACGGATTCACAAGCTCAGCAAACTTATATATTTCACCTTCAAACGGGAAACTTTTCTGAATTTGTGTTACTGGTTCTTAGCAGAATTCTCTGGCCATACACTTGTTTTACAACCTAATGTTGAAGTAAATCAATAAATTCGGCTAGACATTAGTTTTACAAGTTAATGTTGAGCTATATTAAATAATAAAACCAAAAAGTCTTCTGTATAACTTTGTGCATACCTCTCAATAATAATTTGATGTTTAAAAAGTCATACAGAAGACTATACCATTTTCCATTTTTAAAGGAAACATAATATTTTTAATTAATTTAATTTTTATGTTCCTGGCCTCCCCCAGGCCATCCAGCGTGTCCCCGGGTGGCAATAGGGGAACGCTATACAGATATGTAGGGTACCTCCATAGGAGTTACGGACCAAGGGGGGACCTTGTCCCTGGGGGTCCATAATAGAAACTGGGGCATCCTTGCCCGGGGTCATAAATACAGGCGGAGGAGGAAGAAGGCCCCTCAAATGTACACTCAAAACCGCCCACTGGTTTGTCCACAAGTCCCATTAGTTACAAACCTTCTCCCAGTAATGGGTTAAATTGCATGGTGATGCAGAACACCATCGCGGGAGGATCCTCTATGGGAGGACAACTGCGGCAGGGCGTAAGATCCAGATCTATGGACAACGGCCTCTGCAAAGGGCTGCCTCGACCTTTTCGGGGTACCTGCAAGACTGGGGACCTTGCGGTCAACTCTATTCCCACTTGAGGAGTGGCGCCCCTCGAGGAAATTATAGCCTAGTAAACAACACAGCATTCGCACGGGATTCTGACTAATGGACAATTCTTCTGGGCTTGGTATGTTTTGACGGGCGTCTTCGGGCTGAAAAACCTCTTCCTAGCTAATTTATCTATTATGGGCTGGCTCCCCGTACTAGCATAATATTTGTAGGCATGAGTACATAATGAGTGGGAGGTAATAGGCTTGAGACTGTCTGTACAGGATTTCGACTCTTGTTGATAGAAAAGCATCGCCAAGTGCTGAAAACCATGTTGTGACCAAGATGGGTCCAGGATTGCGCAAAGCCTCCATTCGTGGAGGTCCCGCTTCTTGCTGTCCGGTTCTAAGCCGGCTTAAGCACTTTGGTGTAGACTTGAGAAGATGTGTGATCCCCGTCCTGCACTGGTATCCGGGATCATTGCTTTTCCTGAGGCGAAAATAATTTCAATGATTTAAAGAACATGAAAATTGGAACTTGGAATGTTACGACATTGAAAAATGACTATCGCATCGAAATTTTGACTGACGAATTCAGACGATTCGAACTGGATTTATTAGGAGTTTCAGAAACTCATATCCCAGGGGTAGGAAGCATGAAATTAGGTGAAATCACCATCTAGTAGTGTCAAGGATTAATTTAAAGCTGAAATATCGGAAGGGTAACTACCTCCCGGGAAGTTATGATGTTGGTAGACTCCAGGATGAGAATTTGAGAGAAACTTTCCAGGAACAGTTGAATACTAAACTTCGGAGTTTAAAATTTGATTATATGGAAGAGGGTTGGAATAATTTTAGAAAAATAATTTATGAAGTTGCTGAAGGTGTATTAGGAAAGAAAGCTAGAACTGCAGCTAAGAATATTAGTGAAAAAGCTTTATGTTTAATAGAAAGGAGAAAGGACTTGTACAAGAATTATCTGAGTGATAGATCATATGAAAACAAAAGGAATGTAAAAAAAGTAGAGAAAGTATTGAAATATGAACTAAAGAGGTGTAAAGTGGAGGCCATGGATATAATTGCCAAGGATCTGGAAGATGCAGCTAGAAGGCATAATAATAAAATATTCTACTGGCATGTTAACAAATTGAGAGGGAGTAGCCAATCCGGACTTGGCCCAGTTAAAGATAGGAATGGGGCCGCAATTAGCGATAAGGAAAAAACTAAAGAGAAATGGGCCGAACATTTTGTGAATTTGCTTAACCGAGATAGAGTTGCAGGAAAAGATATAGAGGACAATGAAAAAGTTTGTGATACCTTGGATGTGAAGGAACATTTTTTTTGTGAGGAGGAATTAGCAACAGTACTAAAAGGATTAAAAAATAATAAGGCTCCAGGTGCTGATAGGGTGGTAAATGAGTTTCTTAAATATGGTGGCTCTGAGGTTAGAAATAAGTTACTGAACATTATGAATATGATTTTTGAAAAAGGAGAAGTACCTAACGATTTTAGGAAAACCTTAATTAAGCCACTTTATAAGAAAGGTGATAAAAGTGAGTGTGGTAATTATCGAGGCATAAGTCTGGTCTCTGTAGGTAGTAAATTACTTAGTAATATGATACTTTTAGACTGAGAGATGCCGTAGACAAAGTTTTAAGAGCAGAACAGTGCGGTTTTAGAAAAGGTAGAGGATGTGTGGACCAAATTTTCACTCTTAGGCTAATAATTGAGAAGTACCTGAGTTTTCAAATACCTTTGGTCCTCAGTTTTATAGATTATGAGCAAGCGTTCGATTCTGTTGATAGAAGAGCTTTAGTAAAGGTTTTATCCTTGTATGGTATACCAGACAAATACATTAAAGTGATTAGTGCTATGGACGCGAATAACACTGCTGCGGTTAAGGTAGGAAATGAGGTTAGCTGCTGGTTTTGTATTAAATAAGGAGTTAAGCAGGGTTGAACTCTATCCCCCCTTATATGGATTATTTTGATGGACCTTGTTTTAAGGAGCACAGGAAAGGCAATGGGAGACCACGGAATCAAATGGGGAGGAAAAAGTCTTCTGGACTTGGATTATGCTGATGTCTGTACAGGATTTCGACTCTTGTTGATAGAAGAGCACCGACATGTGCTGGAAACCATGTTGTGACCAAGATGAGCCCAGGATTGCGCAAAGCCTCCATTCGTGGAGGTTCCGCTTCTTGCTGTCCGGTTCTAAGCCGGCTTAAGCACTTTGGTGTAGACTTGAGAAGATATGTGATCCCCGTCCTGCACTGGTATCCGGGATCATTGCTTTTCCTGAGACGAAAATAATTTCAATGATTTAAAAAACATGAAAACTGGAACTTGGAATGTTACGACGTTGAAAAATGACTATCGTATCGACATTTTGACTGACAAATTCAGACGATTCGAACTGGATTTATTAGGAGGTTCAGAAACCCATATCCCAGGGGTAGGAAGCATGAAATTAGGTGATATAGAATTTGTTCACTCAGGCAGGAAGGATGGGGTACATAGACAGGGAATATGGCTGATGATGAATAAGGAAGCTGCTTAAGTCTTGTTTAGGCTGGGAAGGTATTAATAATAGAATACTAATTGCTCATTTTATGACTAAAAAGTTCAGGGTATCAGTTATAGTAGTATACGCCCCGGTAGAACCGACTGACGGAGATACTAGTGCCCCAGATGAATTTTACTTAGAGTTACAGGAACAAATAGACAGGGTCCCAGGTAGAAATATGATGTTATTACTGGGAGATTTTAACGCCCAGGTTGGTAGAAATAGGGATAGATGGTATCCTAGCCTAGGTAAATTTGGTGTAGGAAAAGAAAACAGTAATGGATACAGACTTTTGCAATTTTGTAGGTATAACAATCTAGTTATAACCAATACGGAGTTTGGTCATAAAATGGCTCATAAGTTGACATGGTATTCACGTGAGGGTAAGACTGCAAACCTTATTGATTATGTTATAGTAAACCGAAGACTGACAGGATCAATACAAGATACTAGGGTATATAGGAGTGCCGTTATTGATGTTAAAAGTAAAGATCACCATCTAGTAGTGTCAAGGGTTAATTTAAAGCTGAAATATCGGAAGGGTAGCTACCTCCCGGGAAGTTAGGATGTTGGTAGATTCCAGGATGAGAATTTGAGAGAAACTTTCCAGGAACAGTTGAATATTAAACTTGAGAGTTTAAAATTTGATAATGTGGAAGATGGTTGGAATAATTTTAGAAAAATAATTTGTGTAATTGCTGAAGGTGTACTAGGGAAGAAAGCTAGAACTGCAGCTAAAAATATTAGTGAAAAAGCTTTATGTTTAATAGAAAGGAGAAAGGACTTGTACAAGAATTATCTGAGTGATAGATCATATGAAAACAAAAGGAATGTAAAGAAAGTGGAGAAAGTGTTAAAATATGAACTAAGGAGGTGTGAAGTAAAGGCCATGGATAAAATTGCCGAGGATCTGGAAGATGCAGCTAGACGGCATAATAGTAAAATATTGTACTGGTATGTTAACAAATTGAGAGGGAGTAGGCAGTCCGGACTTGGCCCAGTTAAAAATAGGAATGGGGCCGCTTTTAGCGATAAGGAAAAAACTAAAGACAGATGGGCCGAATATTTTGAGAATTTGCTTAACCAAGATATAGTTGCAGGAAAAGATACAGAGGAAAATGAAAAAGTTTGTGATACCTTGGATGTGAAGGAAGATTTGTTTTGTGAGGAGGAATTAGCAACAGTACTAAAAGGATTAAAAAATAATAAGGCTCCAGGTGCTGATAGGGTGGTAAATGAGTTTCTGAAATATTGTGGCTCTGAGGTTAGATATTAGTTACTGAAGATTATGAATATGATTTTTGAAAAAGGGGAAGTACCTAACGATTTAGGAAAACCTTAATTAAGCCACATTATAAGAAAGGCGATAAAAGTGAGTGTGGTAATTATCGAGGCATTAGTCTGGTCTGTGTAGGTAGTAAATTACTTAGTAATATGATACTTTTTAGACTGAGAGACGCCGTAGACAAAGTTGTGAGAGAAGAAATGTGCGGTTTTAGAAAAGATAGAGGATGTGTCGACCAAACTTTCACTCTTAGGCTAATAATTGAGAAGTGCATGAGTTTTCAAACACCTTTGGTCCTCAGTTTTATAGATTATGAGCAAGCGTTCGATTCTGTTGAAAGAAGAGCTTTAGTAAAGGTTTTATCCTTGTATGGTATACCAGACAAATACATTAAAGTGATTACCAAAAGCCGTTTATATATATATATATATATATATATATAAATATATATATATATATATATATATATCTATATATATATATATATATATATATATATGATATATATATATATATATATATATATATATATATATATATATATATATTATATATATATATATATATATATATATATATATATATATATATATAATATATATATTATATATATATATATATATATACTAACAACTCACCGCAGCATCAAGCCGCCTGAGGCCAACACAGCTACGCACGCTCCTCCTCCACCCTAATCTACTCAAAGCCTCCCTTTTTACACCCGCCCACGAAGATCCCATTTCTTTTAAATCTTTCTTTATGACGTTCTCCCACCCCAGACAGGGACGACCTGCTTTCCGTTTAGCCTAGACGGTTGGCCGAAAAGAACAATCTCCGGCAATCTATATATATATATATAATATATATATATATATATTAGATATATATATTATATATATATATATAGATATATATATATATATAATATATATATATATATATATATATAGATATATATATATATATATATATATATATATATATATATGTATATATATATATATATATATATATATATATATATATATATATATATATATACATATATATATATAATATATATATATATATATATATATATATATATATATATATATATATATATATATATATATATATACATATATATATATATATATATATATATATATATATATAATATATATATATATATATATATATATATATATATATATATATATATATATATATATATAATATATATATATATATATATATATATATATAAATATACTACTAACAACTCACCGCAGCACCAAGCCGCCTGAGGCCAACACAGCTACGTACGCTCCTCTTTTACCCCAATCTACTCAAAGCCTCCCTTTTTACACCCGCCCACGAAGTTCCCATTTCTTTTAAATCTTTCTTTATGACGTCCTCCCACCCCAGACGGGGACGACCTGCTTTCCGTTTAGCCCTAGACGGTTGGCCGAAAAGAACAATCTTCGGCAATCTGTATTATATATATATATATATATATTATATATATATATAAATATAAATATATATATATATATATATATATATATATATATATATATATATATATATATTTTCTTAAATTGAATTTTCTTAAGTTCAACAGATGAGAAAGCTGAATATCAGAAATGATACAGATTGCCTCGGAATAAATACTAGTTGTCTAGAGATTTTGAAAAGCTTTTTTTGAGCAACTCCTTTGAAACTGCCCAATAGAAACACAATTTTAGACTGGTATTAATTCTTGAATTGCTAGCATTTTCTAATACTGTATTTGCTTGTATGGACTGTAAATATATTGTAAACACTCTTATGTTTTCGTGCACATAAACTCACATATACACAAACACACAAAAAAAAAAACACGGACACATAAAACCGACTAGGACTACCAGGATATCAAGAAATACTTACCAAATGCAAAAGAAAATAGCGTAAAGGGAATGACCTAGGCTTAGAAAAACAGTTTTATTTTTTAAAAGAAAATAATCATTTAATCTCCCCAATACTACAAATTTTTGCGTATATTTTGGATTTTTTAACAAGGAAATAGCGTCTGAGCTGAAGAGCTGAAATAGTGTCTACTCTTCAATTAATAAGGAAAATTAGCAAAAAAGGTATATATTAGCAGTGAATTTGTATCCTGAAATGAAGACTAGCAAAGATTATAGTTCCTTGAGGTGTGCCATTGACGCCTAACAGGGCAGTATAATTATCTAGTGTAATATAAAATGAGTATACCCAAAAGTATACGATAACAGTTTTTTAACCCTTTCTTTTAAACTACAAACTATAATACCAGAATTCTTTGCATCATTGTGTTCAGAATGTTTATTCTATCATCAGGATCGCTTCTAGTTTAATTGCTTCCAAGCCTCCCTCCCCGTCCTAATACCTGCATTTATCTTTTGGGTATGTGTAAAAGTTCGCCGGTTTTCTTTTTTTTCCTTCAAAAGGGTATTATTTGCCATTATGAACCAACTGTTAATAAGAAATAAGTACAAAATCAGTGAACTGTTGTATATAGCCTAAAGTTGGATTCTGGTTGTAAGGGAGAAGGGGGGGGGTGAGATGCAGCTCAAACTGTAAAAACCTGGGATAATTTCAGTAAGTAAAAATTTTCCGAGTATAATGAAGTAAGTGTTTTGCCATTATCGTGTTTAGGTCAGAAGAGACAATACTTTTACGGACATAAATATAAAAAAATTCGAACCTTAAAGTAAATACAATCAAACACTCATCAAAACTAACATAACAAAATGAACAGAGTAAATGAAGTCAGTAGTGTAAGGCCAAAGCAGATGATCTCATTTTGATAGTTTCAAAATGGCAGGAAAACCCTGTAAGGTGCGACTGGGGTGATATCACTGTTCCGGGAGCTCGGCATAATGTGCATTCATCACCGGCCTAACGTGTTACACAACACACATCCAAATTTGCATTCGTGAAGTAACTACGAAACAATAAATCACTAGCTATAAGACTCAGAGCGGCAAGTAAGTTGAATGAATGAAATTAACTCATCACTGCTGGAAGCCTCCCGAACACAGCTTCTCTGCAGACAATCATGCTCAAACTTTCTTTAATTCAATAGTCCTTACTACCGCACATGTTATTTATAATTCTCATTTTTAAATCAAGTTCAATCAAGAATTTTACCATGTTTACATTTCTCATCAGCTTGCCTCTTTTTGTTTCTTAAAATTGCCTGCCCCCCCTCTTTTGAAATATTTTTCTTTGCACTTACCTGGGATTAGGTATTTTAAAATATTCATTAATCATAAGGATCAGGAGATAATGGCTGGAACCCTTGCCACCCACATCAACGCTATTCTAAGAATAACCCCCCTTATGTCACGAAGGAGAGGGTAAAGCTTAGAAAAAAGCTTATTTGTAAGAAAACAGTAATGTTGTTTCCAAATGTTGCAAGACTTTGAACTTGTATATATATAGTTTTGGATTTTTCAATAGTACAAGTACCCCGTCCTCCCCAAGGTGGAGCCCCCTGTTATTCTACCAGCAGTAATTTGGAGAACATTGTCCAATTGCATTTGTGCCTGATTTTCGCCTTCAGACCCCATTCTCCTTCGAAGAAGAAAAAATAATGAAGGAAGTGCAAAGTTGTTTAAAATTTGAACAAGACGTAGCGTTTTCAGGCAATACCCCCCCCCCGCCCATAAATAGATGTTTGCAAGCCCCTCCTCTTTGGAATAACATATACAGATGGCCATACGTCTAAGCAGTACCATGAGTAGCCCAAAAAAGATACCCGAAATTGTCTGTTACACTTTCGTCTGTGGGCACAGCGGTACAAAAATGAAAGTTTAGAAAAAAATATATACGTAGTATTTGTCAGGGTTCTGGGTAGAGTTAAACAATAAAAATAAAGCACACTCATAAAGTACCGAGGACAGTGAACATGAAACCTGGTTGCTTTGGGCCTAGGAAGGGGGCAGAGTTTCCTAAAGTATGCTTGGCCCTGTTATAGGGGTATTGGCGCTCTACTTGACCCTGTTATAGGGATATAGGTGCTCTGCTTGGCCCTGTTATAGTGAGTTTACTGATTTGTTGTTTTGTACTCGTTTTTGTACTTGTTTCGGTAACAATGCAGTTTAAACATTTTCTTTTAACTATTCTAAATAGTTTTTCAAAAACATTTTGCGTAAATTGCGAAGCTTTAAATTTTGTTCGTTTTAAGTTTTAACTTCACTATTTATTTTCGTCAGAGTTTTTTTTTTAATTTAGCAAACAAGCCCAATTAAATAACGAATATTGAAAGTGTGACAACATAGTACTGCAATCGGGAGAGTTAACGATAGCCAACTTCGTCAAACTAAGTAGTTACAAATTGTCAAAGTGAGTGGTGACAAAGAAAAATATAGAAGACAAAGAATGTTGAGTCTCATCCTAACGAACTCTTACATTAGTGGCAGTCCCTTTTTTATTGCTACATTAAAATGAATGTTTGAGTTTAACAAAAAGAAAAAGCAGCAATAGATTACTCTCTGGCACAGCTTTACGGCACTCTTGCAGTTTTCCTTGGCGCTGAAATAGAAAACTTTATGCACTAAGACATTTCTTAAAACTATTAATGACAACCATCTTGATTAGGTGTGGTAAGAATTTACTAGAATGTTCGGTAGCAAAAGTCAACTTTTTCTAAGGTACGTGTTTTTAGCTTAGGAGAGCCGTATAATCATGATTTAGATTTATCTTCTCTGAAATCAGGCATGGTTCCAGGAATTTGAGGGAGGGGGGATTTTGGTAAAATTTCTTTTGATGGACTGATTCGTAGACTCGGAGGTTATCAAGCAATTCTGCACTACAAATCATTCAGTGCTGTAATGTGACTGCACTCAATCATTATTAGTTTAACATAAAATCGTTAATTTATAATATTTAAAAGTTTAAAAGATGTTTTATTCCATCAAAGTCAGAAGAGCTAAAAGTAAAGATGACTATTCTTTATTCCTACTTTTGTTTTTCCTTTTATTGCTCTAAATCAATATTATTTGAAGAAATCTTTTTGGGAGGAAGGGCTAGCCACCAAAAAACATTCTCGGATGGGAAATAATTGAAAAAGGACCTGTCCAGAAAATTCTAATCACTCACCCCCAAAATCGGCATCTTGTATATTTTCACTTTTCCAAGAGGGGGGGGGGGGGAGGGTACAAAATTTTGTCGTCCTCTCCCTACGGGTGTCCATGATTTAATTTACCTTTTATCTGTATTTAATCTTTAATTTTAAGTTTTTTTTTATATTGTGCTTATTGGTAAGATTATAAAATAGTAATACGTAAATACTGAAGCAGGAGGAAATACTGAAATTGGGATATATAGTCCTGAAGCTTATATCTCTTGGCACTAACAACCTAACAATAAGATATTTGTTAAGAAGTTATATGTCTTTCTGTATTTCTCTCTATCTAAGTCTTCCTTTCTATGTTTCTCTCTTTATCTGTTTGTGTCACTCTCTTTCCCCCTTCCCTCTCTCTCTGGCTCACCCGTCCTCTCTCTCTCGGTCTAAGCTCGAGTAGGTAAAATTTTTCTGAATTTTGTTTGTAATTCTTCAATATTACAATTCTATTACTTCAATTAAATCAGTATAATAAATAGATGGTTGTCTCTTTAGCTGCAAATTTAAAATTAAAAAGACTTGAGGCAGTTAATTGAGTCAGTTAGTTAAATAGTCAGTTAAACATAAAACATATCTGTTGTGTCGATTGACGTACACTGTGATTTTGTCTGGAGGAAGAAAGGTGGACGATTACTTTTGTATGTTCTTCATTTATTTTTACGCAAATTTGGAGAGCACAAAGAAGGTACGTAAATAAAAAAATTTCATAAATGTGAATCAGTATAGATGATTACAATTAACAGCTTCCTTAAACTCTTTTATAGCATGGTAAAAAGAGAATTAGAAACTTTTGGGAGTTTTACCCTCGGCGATTAAACCTGGGAAGACAGGAATTAGAGACTATTAGGGGCACTTACAATGTAGCATCTTGTGACTTCATCAAAAATAGAAAATTTCAAAGAAATCAGGATAATTTGGATATTTAATCTGCCGTGGATTAAAGCTGAAACTGCTCCGAAAGTGATTATTAACTAGTTCTTTTTTTGGTTTTCAGGAATTATGTTCAATTAAAATCCAATTTGCGTGAAGTAGGCCTAGGTTAGTTTAGGGATACCTTGGCAAGTTGAGTAGGCTATCTGACTCTAAGAGGATATACCTATGGGTGACAGACACGGCCCTATCCTGGGGGAGGGGGTTAGGGGGTTTGAGTCCCCTTCCGAAATTGTTGTCCGACTCGTAAAAAAATAACAAAATAGGTAATGTTCAGTTATAGCAAACCTAGAACCGGTTTTTCATCTGTCTGTATTAGTAAAGTAAGTAAGTATGACGGCACTAGACCCTTAAGGTTCAAAACGGCGGTGCTGATCTCCGTTTCGTGGCCCTTCAGCCAGGAAGTGCAATGTGGGGCCAGCCATCCTGTGCTTTCGCACACCCTTCCTGCTTACCTTCCCCTGATTTCTCCAAGTACCCATTTAGAGCTGGGTCGACTCTTCACCAGTCTGTATTAAGAGACAATTAGCTTATACTCAGTGAAAAACAAGTGACGGGTGACAGAATACATTAGACTTATATAATATGGGTTATATATTTGCACATTAGGGGGGTGGGTAAAGCATTTGGACAGCATGAAGTTACAAAACACATAGAGTAATGTATATGCATGATACTATCTCCACAAGGTACTAGTGGGATCATTACTCCCCCAAAGACCAAAAAAAATAGAGTATATAGAAATTAAAACATACATTTTTGTTATAAATTATTAACCGCTTTTGTACCCAAAGTGCAAGGTGATGCCAAAATAAATCTATTTTATTTACTGGTTTTCAAAGTGTACCAGTGTTAGCAGGCTGATATCCCAACTGTATTTGTCTGCGGGTCACGAAATTAGGTGGCACTATCTGAGCTTAGACTCAAAGGAGCTTAGACCAACCCACAGTTTATAGAATTAGCAGTATGATCATTCTCTATCTCTCCCATTATAAAAACCCGGACAGGGGTGCGAGTGCTCCGGAGAACGTTTTTGCAGATAGAAACATAGGCGTTATCAGATCTTTTCGCGGGTAGACAAGTCAGATTTCTCTTGGACACGAAACAAGTGGAAACCCGCTATTACGAATAATGCACTGGTAACCATTTCTCAGTGATTGCAATAACAGACTAATCCGCTAAGGCAGAAACAAGTGGGAGGAGCTTTTGTTCGCACCGAGACCGAAGACCAGAAATTATCTGCGATAAGCTTACTGTCTATAAACTGTGGACCAACCCGAGTACGATAGGCCAAATTTTAGCGAAAACCCTCATTGATGTACCAATAAATTAAAAGTAAAGATTAGTTTATACACTTCTATTACTTGACAATTTAGAGTAATATTTAATAGGAAATGTCTTTCCTAAGGCTTTTAGTACGCAATAATTTTTTCATCCTACTAGAAATTCAGATTTCATGTCTAAGTTTATTCATAAACTGGCAAAATTCAAGTTTATATAGAAAATCCAAAAGTGTCCCATAAAGCCTTGTTTTTTCAAATATAGTCCTTTTTCCAATGAAAAAAGCAAGATGTTAGCATTCCTGTTGCTATTATTCTTTTTTTATTGTTGAGATCCCTCTCATAGCCTTCAAAAATGTCTATAAACTTTGATTTATAGCATAAGTGTACTGAAGTAAACAATGAAACATTTATAGGTATTTTCGGGATTGGGGAGGGGGGCTCATTTTCATAACTAAAAGTACTATGATTAGCATCAATGTTTATTCAGTGCTTTCTTCTCCCACAAGACCATGGCCGTATCCAGAGGGGCCTAAGGGTGTTCAACCCCCTCCCCCTCCGAAAAAATATTCTGGATACGGCCCTGCACAGGACAGATAATAATTTTAAAAACTTGTTATATTAAATATTTTACTACATTGTATGTATTTTTTTTATTCCTAGTTGTTTTTTTTTCTTGTGGAAGAACAAAATGATCGGAATAATGTCCAACTTTGGAGTTGATGAGATGATTTTGACGAGCTAGTTAAGGACGGCGAAGAAACATGGGCAATAACGAAATAATTATTGCCCGTTTGAAGGTTAAGCTCTAAATCTTAACAGGAGAAAATGATCAAGAATCATATCTGACGATGAAGTAATATACTGTCACTCTTTATTAAGAAAGTTATTTGACTATATGAGCCAAATTAATATGTTTAAAAAACGCCATTAAAAATTTACGACATTTTCAAATGCCCCAGTTGACAATTCCATATTTCAAAGTGTACGAGTTAAAATTTTAGGGTACGAATTCATAATTAGGCCTAGCAGTAGCGTCAGTATAAGCAATTCGTTATTTGGTCTATTAGTAGAGTTTAAATAGGGTGAATTCACCCTCATGGCGAGAAAGCTGTGAATTCAGGCGCATGCTAGCAAGTTTTCCGGGGGGTAGGCTCAGAGCAGGGACGTACGCAAGGAGGAAGGGTGGTTTCGGGGCTTGAGCCTATCAAATCCTAAATTCTCCTGATTGTCAAATTTTATCACTTCTTTAGTCCCCCCCTCATAATAAATCCTTCATACACGCCTCAGAGCTGTTCCGTTTTGGATGCGTAACGGAATTACCAAAAAGTTTAAACTAAGAAGAAAAAAGGTAACCGTCGATTGGGTCTGAGCAAATATTTCTATAAAAATACTTACAAACCCATCAGTTGCTTGACGATATGCTACTAGTCAGAGCCGTTCAAAAGGGGTGGGGCAACCGGTGTAGCTTCACCGGGCATCATGGCTGGGGGGAGGGGCATCACGGCCTGGGGGTTACCCACTTAGACCAAATTTTGCACTTTTATTCGATTTTTTGGCTTATATATGCGTTGGGAGGGGGTTCACAAAATGATTTCGTAGACTGTTATTTTAATCGTTAACCTTGTGCTCATAAAATCATAGTTGGTCCTATATAAAATTTTCCGTGTCAACGGTGGATGTAAAGTGCAAATCCCATTCTTTCTTTCCAATTAATAATAATCCAACGCAATAATTGCTGTAAAATAACCAGAATGCACTCACAGGGGATTTCCCATCAGCAGGTTATGAGTTAAAGAAATAATGGCTGTGAATCACCACTTTCCAGCAAAAATCTTTATTCATGGCTAGAATAAAGGTTTTTCAGGGTTCTTGTGATCAAGGTTTTTCATATTGGGATTTTTTATTATGGGTCTATAAGGGGTTTTTCTGTTGTTTTCTTCTTTCTTAAAAAGATTTCCAAAAATTTGAAGTTTTGTAAAATTCATGAAATGGGAAATTTTCTAATTCAGGATGCAGATAGCCTTTGCCTGGGGTTTCCAAATTGCATCCCAAGGGCCAGATACGGTCCGCGAGGTTCTTTTATCTGGCGTTTCATAAAGTTTGAAAGATCACTTTTGGCTGCATCAGAATCTAGCGCAATCAAGTTGAATTTAGTCCAACTTATTGATTTCTATTTGCAAAATAATGTTTTAAGTTTTTAAAGAATTTTACTAGCTATTGCTACCAATAATTCTTTGTTAGGTCGCAAAAACACATTTGGTAGTACATAATGAACATGTAATAACGTATATTGAATGACTAAAAGAAATTGATTGCTGATTTAAATTTGGACTGGACTAACGAGTTTCCTGAATATTGATGAACAGAAAAACATGAGTGGTCTAAAGGAAGGCTCGACTGGACAAATGAAGCATATCCAACAGTTCGTGGTAACGAACTGTAAGTAAGGAGCGATCAGCTCAATGGTAACCGAAACTCTAAAAAACGGAATTTTGATACCAATAGATACATCAAAAGAATCAAATTTCAATTCTGATTTCAAATATATAAGTTTCATCAAGTTTAATCTACCCATCAAAAGTTACACGCCTGAGAAAATTTGGTGGATTTTCGAAAAAAGGGAGAAAGACCCCCTAAAAAAATATAGAACCTTAATGAAAATCACACCATCATATTCAGCGTATCAGAGAACCCTACTGTAGAGGTTTCAAGCTCCTATCTACAAAAATGTGGAATTTTCCATTTTTTGCCAGAAGAAAGATCACGGATGCGTGTTTATTTGTTTTTTTTTTGTTTTTTTTTTTTCCCAGGGGTAATCGTATTGACCCAGTGGTCCTAGAATATCGTAGGAGGGCTCATTGGAACGAAAATTAAAAGTTCTAGTGCCCTTTTTAAGTGACCAAAAAATGGAGGGCAACTAGGCCCCTCCCATGCTCATTTTTTCTCAAAGTCACCCAATTAAATTTTGAGATAGCCATTTTGTTCAGCATAGTCGAAAATATGATAAATATGTCTTTTAGGATGACTTAATCCCCCGCAGTTCCACGGGAAGGGCTGCAAGTTATGAACTTTGCCCATTGCTTACATATTGTGTTGGTTATTGGGAAATATACAGACATTTTCAGGAAGGATTTTTTTCTGGTGGGGGGGATGGAGGAGGGGGTTACTTGGGAGAATATTTCCGTGGAGGATGTTTCTTTGGGGTAAGGGACATTCTGTGGAGGGGGCGCCGGATTTCCAAGCATTATTTAAAAAACGATCAGAAGTTAAATTTAAAAAAAAAACAAGTTTTTTCAACTGAAAGTAAGAAGCAACATTAGAACTTAAAACGAACAGACATTATTATGTATATGAGGGGGTTCTCCCCCAAGTCAATACCTCGCTCTTTACGCTACAGTTTTTTTTTAGTGCTTTCAAAAGAGCTATCTATTCTAATTAAACGGCCTATGTGATTCAGGGGTTTGGGAATTAAAATTTTTTCAACTTTTAACGTAAAGAGCGTGGTATTGACTAAGGGGAGAACCCCCTCATATACGTAAGAACATATACATAATAAAAAAAAAAAAAAAATATAAAAAAACAAGCGATACGGCTCAATAGTAATCGAAACTTTTAAAACGCAATTTTGATGTCAATAAATATATCAAAAGAATGGACTTATAATGCTGATTTTAAATATATAAATTTTATTAAGTTTAATATTACTCATCAAAGGCTACGAGCCTGAGAAAATTTACCTGATTTTTTAAAGAGGGGGGAAACATCCCCTACAAGTGAAAGAATTTTAATGAAAATCACATCGTCAGATTCAGCGTATCAGAAAACCCTATAACATAGGTTTCAAGCTCATATCTGCAAAAATCTGCAACTTTGTATTTTTTGCCAGAAGGAAAATATACGAATATAGAAGTTCGTTACGTAAGTTAATTTGTAAATTCCGTCAGAACCAAATTTAGAGACAGCCATTTAGCAAAAGAAAAGTAAAATTTTTATGCAAATTTTGTTTACTTATTCAATGACGGTGAGCCAAAATAAAAGCTGCATTAACTAAAAAACGATCAGAAATTAAATAAAAAAACTAGTTTTTTAAACTGAAAGTAAGGAACGACATTAAAACTTAAAACGAACAGAAATTATTCCGTATATGAAAAGGGATGTCCCCTCCTCAACGCCTCGCTCTTTACGCTAAAGTTTGACTCTGTCTCACAAATTTATTTTTTAAAACAATAAAAAAATTTAGCGTAAAGAGTGAGGCGTTGAGGAGGGGACAGCCCTTTTCATATACGGAATAATTTCTGTTCGTTTTAAGTTTTAATGTCGTTCCTTACTTTCAGTTTAAAAAACTTGTTTTTTTAATTAATGTGTAGTAAGAAACCATTCGACACCAAGTTCTCCTGTACTCAGGGACGGATCTAGAGAAAAATCTTGGTGGAGGCCCAGTGTAGCAAGGGCGCCAATGAACAAAATTTTGGGGGGCCCAACCTTTGGGGGGCGGGGTCCCTCAGCCCCCATGGATCCGCCAGAGCCTATGCTGAATTTATTCATTCATTTGTTCTTAATATGTGGAGATTAGCAGTTTAATGAATTATTTCTTAAATATAATCTTATAAGATCACACAACCTTGACCATCGACGGTTCAGGGGCATGGTGAAAGATGCATAATCAAAATCGCAAGATTCGCTTTATTACAATGTAATAAGATTCCTAAGTTGCGAGAAAGTTCTGAGCGGAGCATTTAAGAAGAAGGGAAATAGGAGACTTTCTAGAAATAAAAGGCAAGCCATATTCACCTATGTCTAAAGTAGAGTGAGCATAAAAATTATTTCTGAATCAATTTGTCTTTAAGGACAAGTTGCCCCTACATTCAAGATCATCAAGGACCTCAGAGAATGTTTCAACATAGGTACTCAAATAAGCTGCTGCTACATATCATTGAGATACAATTAACTAAACTCCTTTAGGACAAGTTCGAAAAAAGACTTGCGGGCTTTTACTAGTTTTTATGGTACTTACGTATTAAACGGACTCTTTTATGTAACGCAATGAAATCAGTCACGACAAACCCGCTAAAGATGGGTTAATTCAAGAGACCACTATAGAGTCATGCATTGCAAAGCGTGGTTTTCATTGTGTTTACGATATTTAAACTGTTGTTTTTTTTGGGGTTTAGGGGGGAAAAAGGTACCTAGGTTAAGTTAGGTTACGTATTTAATATATGGTATGCTTTGTCCCTCACCCCCCCCCCCCTTAATGTGCAAAATATATAGCCGAAATTTGTTTCTAAACTAATATGTTTCCATCCTATTTTGTTTTATTTATTAGCATTAACAAAATTTCGCTTTTCGCATGTGTTACAGATAGTACATAAATACCAAACACTTTTTCGTTTCTTCCTCAAACTACTTCATAATCATGAGTGGCTACAAAACTTCCCCCCCCCCACCCCCCTAATGTGCAAATATATAGCCCAAACTTGTTTATTAACTATTATATATTCGTCCTATTTTATTTTATTTCATTAGCATTAACCAAACTGACTTCTTTAGCAGTATATAAAAGAGTCCGTTTAATACGTAAGTACCGTTTTTATTAAGGAAGATGCCCTTAATGTCAAACCTTTTGTATCACGGCATTTCTCATTCTTAGGAACAACATGCCTGTCTGATCGAAGTTTTCAAGAATGACATATGCGTCGGAAAACTTAAAGGCAAACCTTTTCGATGATAATCATGGTTGCAGCGGCAGCTGCAACCTAGTAAAGAGCGAACCACGGCCCATAGTAACCAAAAGTTAAAAAAACGTGTTTAGAAAAAACTGCCTAGTGAAAAAAATTTCCATCTGACACTGATTCAGGAATGATAACTACCGTTTCAGTTCGTATTAAAAATAAAAGTTTATTGGGAAAAGAAATTTATGGTTATTTCGAAAAAAAGCCTGAAACCCCTCGAAAATGGCGTCAGATCAAAATGAAAAGTATACCATTGGAATCAGCATAGACGAAAATCTTGTTCAGGGAAATTACAGTCCCCAACCTTAAAAAACAAGAAAAATCACTTTTTCGTATGGGTGCACTGATCTGTCTCGCTTGTTTTTCTCCTTTTTTCCAGGGCTAGCGGTTTACCAGAACATCATAGAGAGATGCTTAATGGCTCATTAGAAAGCTGTTTATCACTCTATGTGCTTTTTATAAATTCCATCATCTGAAAGTGCCATATGGCACATTATATGCCATTTCTCGAGGGGTGGGGCTAGCGGGCTACAAAAACATCATAGACTCAGATTAAAGCTATTTCTCATATCTATGTTTTATTTATAAATTCTACCACCTGCAACTGCCAAATGGCACTAAAAATGGCACTATTGATGCCATGTCCCAAGTGGAAAAGCTAGGGGCTAGTGGACTTCCAGAGCTTCTTAGAGAGATGTTTAAATGGCTGATTTGAAGCTATTGCTAATATCTACGTGATTTAAATCAGTTTTGCCATTCGTAACTTCTAAATAGCACAAAAAAGCGGCACTTTTTGTGCCAGTTCTTAAGTTGAAAAGCTTTGAAGTATAAAGCGGTACCATTGTAATAATTATGTTCCAAAACCCTTAACTGGAGATTTACAAGGAACCCTTCCCAAATATTCCCCCTCCCAGCCCCCTTAGTAAGTCTCATTAGTCTGTTGGGAGAACTTACTATAAAGTCTTCAACACGATCAGAATCAAAAGTCAAAAATCATGTTTAGGAAAAAAACTGCATAGTGGAAACAAAT
The DNA here is from genome assembly GCA_027921565.1 of Artemia sinica. Lineage (NCBI taxonomy): Eukaryota > Metazoa > Arthropoda > Branchiopoda > Anostraca > Artemiidae > Artemia > Artemia sinica. Next base: position 1,346,381 of record JAPEVW010000045.1, on the reverse strand, counting down.
TGCTATCTGACACTGATTGAGGAATGGTGACTATTATTTTGGTTCGTCTTAAAAGTAAAAGTTTACTGCGAGAAGAAATTTATGATGATTTAAAAAAAAACCTGAAACCCCTCAAAAATGGCGTCAGATCAAAATGAAAAGTGTACCATTGGAATCACCATGTTCGAAACCCTTGTACAGAGAAATTACAGTCCCCCTACTTGAACAACAAAGAAAATGACTTTCCTTGTTGTAGCACTGATGCGTCTCCCGTTTTTTTTGTTTTTTTTTTTTTTTTTTTTTTTTTTTTTTTTATTTTTTTTTTAGCAGGGCTAGGGGTTGACCAGTACATCACAGAGAGATGTATAATAGCTCATTCGAACGGAAATTAAATTTGCTAGTGTCCTTTTGAAGTGACCAAAAATATTGGAAGGCAACTAGCCCCCTTCCCTCCCTGAAGGTCCCCTCCCCCCAAAGTCATCCAATCACAATTTTGAGATAGTCATTTTGTTCAACATAGTTCAAAGATCAAATATATTTGGTTTTGGCAATGATACGACCCTCCATACTCCCTGGAGAAAGGGCTGCACACTGTATCGGTATCGGGCGTATTTATATGACGCGTATCGGGCGTGAGCATATTGTTATTTGGCGTATTGGTATCGAATGTGTCTAGACAGATGTTTAATAGCTCATATAAAAGATATTGCTCATATCTACGTGAGTGGCGTAATTCCGTCAAAATCCTGAGGTGGGGGGGGGGGGCAAAGTTGGATCCAATTTTTCCAAATCAAGTGAAAATGATAGTGGAAATGGAAAAATGAGCTATATATTACTCCAGAGGCAAAGATATGCTAAAGAAAACTGACCTGTTTCTCTGGATGCTTGAATTATGAAGGCTTATCTTAGTTTTGACAAGATTTTTTTTGCAGAAACGAAATTTCAACCGGGGGGCAAAATGAGGTCTGGGGAGGGGCAAACTCGGGTCTGAAGGGGGCAGTTGCCTCTCCCTGCCCCATATCAATTACACCCTTTCTACGCCCTTCCTATAAATTCCACCATCAGCGATTAACTTAAAAACACACAGAAAATTGGTAGCATTAGTCTATGCCCTCTTGAAAAAAAAATACTGGTACTTATGTATTATACAAACACACTCAAGAAGAGCTGTTAGGTTAATCATAATGAAAGATGCCATAACATGATGAAAATATAATACTTTAGTTTATATAATAATATAATTTGAGCTAAATATTTGCACATTAGGGGGGGGGGGGGGTAAAATAAATCTCAGAAAGGGGTTAAAAACCTAATTCAACTCAACCTTACCCCACCCCCCTAATCTAAAAAAAACCTAAATTATACAAGTCCAATGCATTCTGTCGCCCGTCATTTATCCTTGTGGATATGAAATCGGTTTGATCAGATCGTACATTCAGCAAACTTCTCGACTGTTTGGAATCATGGTTGCAGCGGTAGCTGCAACCTAGTAAAGAGCGAGCCACATCCCATAGTAACTAAAAGTTAAAAAACGTGTTTTGAAAAATACTGCCTAGTGAAAAAAATTGCCGTCTGACACTGATTAACGAATGGTAACGGGGTTAATGTCCATGAACGCGGTTAATGTCCAAGAGAATGTTCGTGTTCGATGCGGAGTACGCCAAGGAGGCGGGTTATCCCCTAATGTTTTTAAGCT